>NC_069478.1:18255083-18275083 GCF_026875155.1 Cherax quadricarinatus | reverse complement strand
TGAGGGACCTCCCCCACACTGAGGGACCTCCCCCACACTGAGGGACCTCCCCCAGACACTGAGGGACCTCCCCCACACTGAGGGACCTCCCCCACACTGAGGGACCTCCCCACACTGAGGGACCTCCCCCACACTGAGGGACCTCCCCCACACTGAGGGACCTCCCCAGACACTGAGGGACCTCCCCCAACACTGAGGGACCTCCCCCACACTCAGGGACCTCCCCACACTGAGGACCTCCCCCAACTGAGGGACCCCCCCACACTGAGGGACCTCCCGACACTGAGGTACCTCCCCCAGACACTGAGGGACCTCCCCCACACTGAGGGACCTCCCCCAGACACTGAGGGACCTCCCCAGACACTGAGGGACCTCCCCCACACTTGATGGAACCTCCCCCACATGAGGGACCTCCCCACATGAGGGACCTCCCCAACACTGAGGACCTCCCCCAACACTGATGGGACCTCCCCCACACTGATGGACCTCCACAAAGTGAGGGTACTCCCCCAGACACTGAGGACCTCCCCCACACTGAGGGACTCCCCCACACTGAGGGACCTCCCCCACACTGAGGGACTCCCCACACTGAGGGACCTCCCCCAGCACTATAGGACCTCCCCCACACTGAGGACCTCCCCCAACACTGAGGGACCTCCCCAGACACAGAAGGACCTCCCCATACACATGAGGGACCTACCCCCACACTGAGGGACCTCCCCCACACTGAGGGACCTCCCCCACACTGAGGGACCTCCCCCAGACACTGAGGGACCTCCCCCAGACACTGAGGGACCTCCCCCACACTGAGGGACCTCCCCCAGACACTGAGGGACCTCCCCCAGACACTGAGGGACCTCCCCCACACTGAGGGACCTCCCCCACACTGAGGGACCTCCCCCACACTGAGGGACCTCCCCCACACTGAGGGACCTCCCCCACACTGAGGGACCTCCCCCACACTGAGGGACCTCCCCCACACTGAGGGACCTCCCCCAGACACTGAGGGACCTCCCCCACACTGAGGGACCTCCCCACATTGTTTCCAGAGTTTCCTCCAAATTGGATTGGTTTAAGCTATTAACAAAGTTATGAATATTGTTAGTAATAAAGTCAATTATAGTTGCTGCATTTATCTATTGAATCGCAAAATACTAGTAGTAATAAAGGCAGTTATAGGTGCTACATTAACTTTATTGAATCACAAAATATTAGTAGTAATAAAGGCAGTTATAGATGCTACATTAACTTTATTGAATCACGAAATATTAGTAGTAATAAAGGCAGTTATAGGTGCTACATTAACTTTATTGAATCAGGAAATAGTAGTAATAAAGGCAGTTATAGGTGCTACATTAACTTTATTGAATCACAAAATATTGGTAGTAATAAAGGAAGTTATAGGTGCTACATTAACTTTATTGTATCACGAAATATTAGTAGGAATAAAGGCAGTTATAGGTGCTACATTAACTTTATTGAATCACAAAATATTGGTAGTAATAAAGGAAGTTATAGGTGCTACATTAACTTATTGACTCAATCACAAAATCACAACTGTGAATGCCAGACGAATTTCAATATTTAGGAATGTGATGTTGGGTGTGGTTCAGAGGAGAGGATCTGGGAGGAGGATTGAGGGAAGGGAAGGATGTAGGGATGAGGAAGAAGGATAAAGAAAGAGATATAGGAGAAGAATGGAGAGGATGGGTGAGCTTAACTAAGCTTACACCACCCACAGCCAGCCACCTTCACCTAAGCTTCACCTGCTCCCAGACACATGTACCTCTACCTTCACCTAAGCCTCACCTACACCCAGACATGTACCCACATCTTTACCCAAAGCTTCACCTACACTCAGACACATGCACCTACACTTTCACCTACACTCAGACATGCACCTACACCCAGACACATGCACTTAAACCTTCACCTACACCCAGACACCTACACGTTCACCTACACCCAGACACATTCACCTACACCCAGACACCTACACCTTCACCCAGACACCTACACCTTCACCTACACCCAGACACCTACACCCAGACACCTACACCCAGACACCTACACCTTCACCTACACCCAGACACCTACACCCAGACACCTACACCTTCACCTACACCCAGACACTACACCCAGACACGTGCACCTACACCTTCACCTACACCCAGACACGTGCACCTACAAATTCGCCTACACCCAGACACGTGCACCTACCCCTTCACCTACACCTTCACCTACACCCAGACACGTGCACCTACACCCAGACACCTTCACCTACACCCAGACACCTTCACCTACACCTACACCCAAACACGTGCACCTACACCTACACCTTCACCTACACCCAGACATGTGCACCTACACCTTCACCTACACCCAGACACCTGCACCTACACCTTCACCTACACCTTCACCTACACCCAGACACGTGCACCTACACCTTCACCTACACCCAGACACGTGCACCTACACCTTCACCTACACCCAGACACGTGCACCTACACCTTCACCCAGACACGTGCACCTACACCTTCACCTACACCCAGACACGTGCACCTACACCTTCACCTACACCCAGACACGTGCACCTACACCTTCACCTACACCCAGACACGTGCACCTACACCTTCACCTACACCCAGACACCTGCACCTACACCTTCACCTACACCCAGACACCTGCACCTACACCTTCACCTACACCTTCACCCAGACACCTGCACCTACACCTTCACCTACACCCAGACACCTGCACCTACACCTTCACCTACACCCAGACACGTGCACCTACACCCAGACACCTGCACCTACACCTTCACCTTCACCCAGACACCTGCACCTACACCTTCACCTTCACCCAGACACCTGCACCTACACCTTCACCTTCACCCAGACACCTGCACCTACACCTTCACCTACACCTTCACCTTCACCCAGACACCTGCACCTACACCTTCACCTACACCTTCACCTTCACCCAGACACCTGCACCTACACCTTCACCTACTCGCCTACTATTAAATTTTAAATTTCGATGAGTTGGTAATTATGTTTTTAATTATAAATTAATTATTTTTGTTGCTGGTGTTGTGAATGTAATGTTTTTGTTGTTGGTGTTGTGAATGTAATGTTTTTGTTTCTGGTGTTGTGAATGTAATGTTTTTGTTTCTGGTGTTGTGAATGTAATGTTTTTGTTTCTGGTGTTGTGAATGTAATGTTTTTGTTGTTGATGTTGTGAATGTAATGTTTTTGTTGTTGGTGTTGTGAATGTAATGTTTTTGTTGCTGGTGTTGTGAATGTAATGTTTTTGTTGCTGGTGTTGTGAATGTAATGTTTTTGTTGCTGGTGTTGTGAATGTAATGTTTTTGTTGTTGGTGTTGTGAATGTAATGTTTTTGTTGCTGGTGTTGTGAATGTAATGTTTTTGTTGCTGGTGTTGTGAATGTAATGTTTTTGTTGCTGGTGTTGTGAATGTAATGTTTTTGTTTCTGGTGTTGTGAATGTAATGTTTTTGTTGTTGGTGTTGTGAATGTAATGTTTTTGTTGTTGGTGTTGTGAATGTAATGTTTTTGTTGTTGGTGTTGTGAATGTAATGTTTTTGTTGCTGGTGTTGTGAATGTAATGTTTTTGTTTCTGGTGTTGTGAATGTAATGTTTTTGTTGTTGGTGTTGTGAATGTAATGTTTTTGTTGTTGGTGTTGTGAATGTAATGTTTTTGTTGTTGGTGTTGTGAATGTAATGTTTTTGTTGCTGGTGTTGTGAATGTAATGTTTTGTTGCTGGTGTTGTGAATGTAATGTTTTTGTTTATGGTGTTGTGAATGTAATGTTTTTGTTGTGTGGTGTTGTGAATGTAATGTTTTTGTTGTTGGTGTTGTGAATGTAATGTTTTTGTTGTTGGTGTTGTGAATGTAATGTTTTTGTTGCTGGTGTTGTGAATGTAATGTTTTGTTTCTGGTGTTGTGAATGTAATGTTTTTGTTGTTGGTGTTGTGAATGTAATGTTTTTGTTGTTGGTGTTGTGAATGTAATGTTTTTGTTGCTGGGGTTGTGAATGTAATGTTTTTGTTGCTGGTGTTGTGAATGTAATGTTTTTGTTGCTGGTGTTGTGAATGTAATGTTTTTGTTGCTGGTGTTGTGAATGTAATGTTTTGTTTCTGGTGTTGTGAATGTAATGTTTTTGTTTCTGGTGTTGTGAATGTAATGTTTTTGTTTCTGGTGTTGTGAATGTAATGTTTTTTGTTGCTGGTGTTGTGAATGTAATGTTTTTGTTGAGTGTGTTTGTTCACCTGAACAAAGTTGCTCTCGCTTTATACCTTCAGAAACAACATATTGGAAAAATTTGACCAAGTAGAAGATGGTCGTTATGTGAGGTTAGTGAAGTGATAGTTTGAGGTGTGTCGTTGTGACTTTGTGGGGTTGTGTGGTTGTGGGGGGAGGGAGGGGGGTTGTGGGGGGAGGGAGGGGGGTTGTGGGAGGGAGGGACGGGTTGTGAGGGATGGTGGTTGTGGAGGGATGTTAGTATATGTGTAGAGGTGGACCCCATCCTATATATATATATTATAATATATATATATATATATATAATTTTAATATATTTATATATATAATATATATATATATATATTTATATATATATATATATATATATATTATATATTATAGAGGGAGATGTGTGTGTATATATAGGTTGTGTACAGAGAAGATTGCGGTGTGTATACAAATGAGGAAGTCGCCACTAGTAGAGATTGATGGTACGATAAACAAGCACAGCCGTTCACCACTGACAGCTGTAATCAACAGCAGCAACAACAGCCTGTTGCTGTTGCTGTTGCAAACATCAAAGACGTCAGGTCAATTTTAACCATGACGAATACTGAGAGTTGAATACTCTGCCACACTCTCACTCGTCAAGTTGGTGCCTTGAAGGCTCTGAAGGACTCTTGATCAAGGAATCAGAGTTGGTGCCTTGAATGGCTCTGAAGGAATCTTGATCAAGGAATCAGAGTTGGTGCCTTGATGGCTCTGAAGGGCTCTTGATCAAGGAATCAAAGTTGGTGCCTTGAAGGCTCTGAAGGGCTCTCGATCAAGGAATCAGAGTTGGTGCCTTGAAGGCTCTGAAGGGCTCTTGATCAAGGAATCAGAGTTGGTGCCTTGATGGCTCTGAAGGGCTCTTGATCAAGGAATCAGAGTTGGTGCCTTGAAGGCTCTGAAGGGCTCTTGATCAAGGAATCAGAGTTGGTGCCTTGAAGGCTCTGAAGGGCTCTTGATCAAGGAATCAGAGTTGGTGCCTTGATGGCTCTGAAGGGCTCTTGATCAAGGAATCAGAGTTGGTGCCTTGAAGGCTCTGAAGGGCTCTTGATCAAGGAATCAGAGTTGGTGCCTTGATGGCTCTGAAGGGCTCTTGATCAAGGAATCAGAGTTGGTGCCTTGATGGCTCTGAAGGGCTCTTGATCAAGGAATCAGAGTTGGTGCCTTGATGGCTCTGAAGGGCTCTTGATCAAGGAATCAGAGTTGGTGCCTTGATGGCTCTGAAGGGCTCTTGATCAAGGAATCAGAGTTGGTGCCTTGAAGGCTCTGAAGGGCTCTTGATCAAGGAATCAGAGTTGGTGCCTTGATGGCTCTGAAGGGCTCTTGATCAAGGAATCAGAGTTGGTGCCTTGAAGGCTCTGAAGGGCTCTTGATCAAGGAATCAGAGTTGGTGCCTTGAAGGCTCTGAAGGGTCTTGATCAAGGAATCAGAGTTGGTGCCTTGATGGCTCTGAAGGGCTCTTGATCAAGGAATCAGAGTTGGTGCCTTGATGGCTCTGAGGGCTCTTGATCAAGGAATCAGAGTTGGTGCCTTGATGGCTCTGAAGGGCTCTTGATCAAGGAATCAGAGTTGGTGCCTTGATGGCTCTGAAGGGCTCTTGATCAAGGAATCAGAGTTGGTGCCTTGATGGCTCTGAAGGGCTCTTGATCAAGGAATCAGAGTTGGTGCCTTGATGGCTCTGAAGGGCTCTTGATCAAGGAATCAGAGTTGGTGCCTTGATGGCTCTGAAGGGCTCTTGATCAAGGAATCAGAGTTGGTGCCTTGATGGCTCTGAAGGGCTCTTGATCAAGGAATCAGAGTTGGTGCCTTGATGGCTCTGAAGGGCTCTTGATCAAGGAATCAGAGTTGGTGTAATCTTACCTCAAACTTCATTATTGTATCTCAGAAACTTTTTATCACAGCTTCCACGCTTCCTGTGACGATAATTATTATGTATCATCTTTCCATTATCTTCTTTATCATCCCTCTCCTTTTCCCCTCATTATCTCTCTCGCTTTTCCATTCTTATTATCCTTCTCCTTTTTTTCCTTCCTGTAATGCCTTTTCTTCTTTTACCTTCCCTCATTTTCCATCCCCCTCTGCTTTCTTTCCACCTTTCCTCTTCCCTCTACCTCCTTTCTCTCCTCTCCCCTATCTTCCCTCTTCTTCCTCTCCCTCCTCTTCTCTCCACCTCCTCCTTCCCTCCACCTCCTTCCCTCCTCATCCTTCCCTCCACCTCCTTCCCTCCTCATCCTTCCCTTCCCTCATCTTTCCGTTCCCTCCTCATCCTTCTTTTCCCTTCTTCTCTTCCCTCCTCATCCTTCCCTTCCCTCCTCATGTGTTTTTATCATATTAAAATTCATTGAATTAACCGAGTTCGTAATATTGAACATTCCGGCTTAATTAGAATACAAAACATAGGAAGAAATTTGAAGTTTTAGCATTCCTGAATAATTAGTGTTGGTATGTTGTGGCGATAAAGAGGAGTGTACTAGAATATAGTGGTATCATCACTCTTATATGGGTGTGAGGCATGGGCTTTAAACGTTGCACCGAGGAGGCGGCTGAAGGCAGTGGAGATGTCGTGTTTAAGGGCAATGTGTGACGTGAATTATTATGCAGAGAATTCAGTCCGTATAATTTTGATGACTGTAGCGTTAGCAAAAGAAAAATTCATAGGGCTGAGGAGGAGTTGATGAGGTGGTTTTGAAATTTAGAGAGGATGGAGCAGAACAGGACTAAGAGGGTGTATAAATCTGAGGTGGGAGGGATCGTTCCAGGAAAGGTTTGAGGGAGGGAGTAAAGGAGGTTTTTAGCAATAAGGACTTGAATATTCGACTACCATAAGTGTATTTTAGATCGGAGTGAGTGGAAACTAGCGATTTTTATGACCTGACATGTTGTTAGAGTGAGCACGGTAACATTTATGAAGGGATTTAGGGAAACCTGTTAGCCGGACTTGAGCCCTGGAGGTGGTGTGTACAATGCCTGCTAACTGAAGAAGCGGGCATCTTGCAGTCGAATCATCACTAGAATTGTCATGTGCACACATTTCTTCGAAGACAGCTGTTGAATGGATTATGGTGACTGTATTTCCTTTTAACCATATCTTGGTGTTGATTATATATATATATATATATATATATATATATATATATATTATATATATATATATATATATATATATATATATATATATACACACACACATACACGTTGTGGTTGTGTCGCGTACTAAGAGATGACACGTGTCTCCTGACGTAGTTATAACACAAGTGTGTTAGTTACCATTTTGTCCTAGGCACATGTCGATTAGACACTAGGCCTGTTGTATATACGTACATGTGTGTGTGTGTATGTGAGTGTATGTGTGTGTGTGTATGTGAGTGTATGTGTGTGTGTGTGTGTGTGTGTGTGTTGTGTTGTGTTTTGTGTGTTGTGTGTGTGTGTGTGTGTGTGTGTGTGTGTGTGTGTGTGTGTGTGTGTGTGTGTGTGTGTGTGTGTGTGAATCAAGCTTCTCTTTTATACTTTTATTAAAAACAAACACCTGAGTTTTTTTTATTTTTCATCTTAAACATCTATAGTTTGTGTGTTACAACCAGTTTACTGATTATTCATCTTTTTTTGTAATTTGAGTTTAGAAAAGCAATTTTCATTACGTTTATATAACTCAATGCAAGTGTTTTGGTTTGGGAATTTTAATAGAATTTATAGCTTATTCGCGGTTTTATTTCCCATTTGTAAAGCAAATTTCATATATTTTTTTTTTTAGTGGTGATTAATGAACGTCAGCCTTCAATTAAGGATTTGGCGAATGTTTTGTGTTAGTGTTTGCTAGTGTAAATGTTGTGGGTGCCAGGGATCACGGTATGTGTTTGTGGGTATTGTGTTGGTGTCCTTAAATATTGTGACTGCCAGCAACTGTGGTATGTTTCCATATATAGTTTGTTAGTATCGTAAAATATTTCTTAGACGGGGCTATGGTATGTTACCATAGTCCTGGTATCGTGAGATATGTCTGCAACGGAACTATGGTATGTTACCATAGTCCTGGTATCGTGAGATATGTCTGCAGTGGAACTTTGGTATGTTACCATAGTCTTGGTATCGTCACATATGTCTGCAACGGAACTATGGTATGTTACCATAGTCTTGGTATCGTGAGATATGTCTGCAACGGAACTATGGTATGTTACCATAGTCTTGGTATCGCCACATATGTCTGTAAGGGAACTCTGGTATGTTACCATAGTCTTGGTATCGTCACATATGTCTGTAAGGGAACTATGGTATGTTACCATAGTCTTGGTATCGTCACATATGTCTGTAAGGGAACTATGGTATGTTACCATAGTCTTGGTATCGTCACATATGTCTGTAAGGGAACTATGGTATGTTACCATAGTCTTGGTATCGTCACATATGTCTGTAAGGGAACTTTGGTATGTTACCATAGTCCTGGTATCGTGAGATATGTCTGCAGTGGAACTTTGGTATGTTACCATAGTCCTGGTATCGTGAGATATGTCTGCAATGGAACTATGGTATGTTACCATAGTCTTGGTATCGTGAGATATGTCTGCAACGGAACTATGGTATGTTACCATAGTCTTGGTATCGTGAGATATGTCTGCAACGGAACTATGGTATGTTACCATAGTCCTGGTATCGTCACATATGTCTGTAAGGGAACTCTGGTATTATATAGGCCAAGTTCCATAAAACATCTCATGTTGAAAACCACTCAGTGATTTCCGTAATAACTTGTCATAACCTTTTACTCATTTAATTGATTTTGCTGACGTGTTGAATATTCATTCTCTGGCTCTGATTTGAATAGCTGTTTGTGTGGGGCGACCATATGCGCAAAACGGTAAAGTGAAGCAGATATTTGTTATTGGTCCAGTGTTGAGAGGATAGTTCCCAACACCTGCTCTATATTACTTACACGTGAGTTTATAGGGCTGTCAAATCTTATTGTTTGGGTACCATTCAAAATGGGTTGGGCAGATATTTTTGTTGGTGGGTTTGAGAAGGATCTGTCTAGTATGGGCCAGTAGGTCTGCTGCAGTGTTATAAGAACATAAGAATGGAGGAACACTGCAGATGTCAGCATAGTTGCTGATCCCCTGTATATGTATATGTTATCTGAGTATCATAGTACCATCCATGTTTTACATAGTTGACCCCTTGCTAGGCTCAGTGACCAGCATGTGCGACGTCACGTGATGCCGCATGTGAGCACTGCGCTCCCGGCTTCCTCCTCACTCCACCCATAGATCTACAAGGCAACACGTCAAGGCTGGGCTCCCCTTTCATACTCTGTTAATATAAGTGTTACCATCCAACAAGTGTGTTTAACTACAACCATCACATCTCCATGAACCCTCTCAACACAGAAGGCCTACTGGCCCATACAAAGCAGGTCCTTATCAAGACGACCCCTACCCAAAGCTTCCCAAGAATATCCTCCCGTACCCAATGACACCAATCAAACCCAGCCCCTCCCACTCATATATTTGTCCAATATCTTTTTAAAGCTACCCATTCTTGTCTTATATTCTTGTTTGTCTTAAGCAAGGGTTCAATACATGAGCTGGTTTTTACTTGGTTTATACAAAAGGTGAAACAATCATTGTGTTTTTTTTTTTCAATTTAGTTAATTTGTTTTTGCTGTCTCTCCGATACATTGTATGATCTCGTTTTTTCCCCCTCGGTGTTTTCTGTTTTTCTGCCGTTGTTTATTTGTGTTTTTTAGAGTGTGGAACCTTTCGGAAATTCTGGGAATTTTTCTGCCACTATACGTTGAGCATTGTTCGTTGCCTTGCATCTTCCTCGTGATTTTCTGAGTTTGAAGCGAGTGTTGATTTGTATTTCTAATTCATCATCTTAAGATACGTCAGTAAAGTCGTGATTTGTTTGTTCATGTTAATTTGCTTAGTAATGTTAAAACTGAAATATTCTCTGAAGTTTCCACTTCATATCGTGGCTTTGTTGTGAATTTACTACAAGTCTGAGAATGTTACAAACATCACATTTACTACAAGTCACTGAGAATGTTACAAACATCACATTCACTAGGAGTCAAGGTTGTGGATATACATAAATAAGCGGTGTTATTTTTGCGTGGCTTTATTTGTGGCTTTACTGTGGCAGTCACTGAGTGTCCTCAACAACATGGTTCCAGCTCGGGAAAATACTTTCTCATGTATATTGTTGTCTTTAGTAAAAAGCTTTTGAATCTATATATAGATATAATTACTATGATCAATTACTGTGTTGGTTCTTATAGTTGGAATGCTGTTGGCAGCTATTCTTTGTTATAATTTTAAGTATGGTGGTAGCTGAGGAAGAATGGGTGTATTTTGACTTTTTAATGATATTGGTCGTGTTTGTGGGTTATGCATTGTGTTGTGTAGTATGTGTTGCGTAGCGTGTTGTGTGTATTGTGGGTGAACTTGTTGCAAGATGGTAGTGGATTATGTTTATACAGGTGTTTTAGAGTTGCTATCGTCGTGCATGATAAAGCTTATAGAAGATGATAGTGTATTCTCTTTATTGGTTTGTCATAGTGTCAATACTGTTGTGCATGATGCAGCTTATAGAAGATGATAGTGCATTCTCTTTATTGGTTTGTCATAGTGTCAATACTGTTGTGCATGATGCAGCTTATAGAAGATGATAGTGCATTCTCTTTATTGGTTTGTCATAGTGTCAATACTGTTGTGCATGATGCAGCTTATAGAAGATGATAGTGCATTCTCTTTATTGGTTTGTCATAGTGTCAATACTGTTGTGCATGATGCAGCTTATAGAAGATGATAGTGCATTCTCTTTATTGGTTTGTTATAGTGTCATTACTGTCGTGCATGATGCAGCTTGTACAAGATGGTAATCACGTGTCTTTATTGGCTTGTTTTAGATGGTTGGTAATTACCGCTGGCGTGCATGGCGGCTGGTGTTGTCCTCCCAAACATGGTCAACAGGTGTTAACTGCAGACTTTGTCCTCTCACGCAGGCTTCCTGGAGTCGATCGAAATTCAACCCGACACCACGGAAGCGACCACTTCAGGTAAGCCCTGGTCTGGCCTCCCCTCTCCCACCTCCACATGGAGATGCCTGATGGTTTCTTTTGCAGATTCAGCGATCGAGCCGAGACAGTCTGGAGCCCAGTCAGACTGGCACTGTAAGTCCAGCAGATTGTGGAGGGATTGTGGCTACAGCAGCAGTAGGAGGCTAGCACGATCCACCACACTGCTGCACAACTATTGTTATACTATATGAGGATTGTCGTGTACGCAGCTAAATGTCGTGTGACGTCTGACAACAGCGACAAAAATACACAATCGGGGTCTTATTGGCTCAACTCTTTTTATCTCTTTTTATCTTGATTAAGATCTTCACAGATCTAAACGTTGTCTCAATAACACAGACGTGTGTCTTTTCTTGGCTCAGAGCTGTTTGTGCCATGTCTATCATCTATAACTAGTTCCTGGAGGTTATAGATTCCTAACAAGGTCTGCCAGACCTGGTGCGCCATCTATAAGTAAGTAAGTAAGTAAGTTTATTCAGGTATACACAAATACAGTTACATAGAATTATCATACATAGCAGCATATGTGTAGAGAACCTAGGATAACCCAAAAAAGTCAGTGACTTATTTCCATTGGGGTCCTTTTACCTTATTATTATAGTATAAAGGTTATAATATTTTCTTATTATTCTACAATGAAGATAACATCTTATTATCATACTAAAAAGACTATCTGCTACACCAAGGTCATTAAGACTATCTACAATACGAGGGTCATTACAAGGAATAAGGTAAAATTTACACGATGTTAGCTAAAAAATAGAAAATCTTTCCCCCTCCCTTTCTGTAGCTACATTCATCAGACACCTTTTGGCACTCTTCTTGACTGGTTCACGCTATGACTGGCTTTGACATGTGCGGGTAGTCTGTTCCATTCCTTTATTGCTGTACAATAAAAGGTGTTTGAAGCCTGGCCACTGACTTGGGTACTACAAAGTTGTGCTCTCTCCCCCTAGTACTATGATTGCTTTGGTTCCAACCTTGACAAAATTGACAGCAAGATATTCGGACATTGTTTGTGAGAAAATTTTATAAACATGATTTAGCTTCAGTTGTTTTACTCTGTCTTCAACATTCAGCATACCAACTGCTGTAATTCATCCTGGCCTACATGTTCTCTTGGCCCAGCCCCAGGATGAATCTTACGTTTTTGTTCTGGGTGATTGCAGTCTATCTTTCAGTTTTTTTGTCAAGGCAGAGTACCAAGAAGAGCAAGCGTAATCCATATGGCATTGAATAAGGGGCCTAGACATAGGTCCTGCGAGCCTCAGTAGGTAGACACTGTGCTTGTCTATACAGGAACTTCAGTTTGGCATTCGCTTTTTTTACTACACTGTTCCCTATCAGTTCTCCTGACATGCATGGGTCAAAGGGGATTCCCAAATATTTTACTGATGAAACCAAAGTGATGGGCTCCCCATTACATTGAACATTAAAATTATTTACCCTTCTCAGTTATGTTTCGTGCCAAAGAGAATGGCTTCAGTTTTCCCTAGGTGTAATGATAGTTTGTTGTCTACTAACCATTTGCTGCAGGACTCCAGTTCCAGTGTTAAACATTAGCAATATCTTGTGGGTCTTTACCTGACACTAACAGAGCACTGTCATTTTGCATACAGTAGGATTTGCCTTGACACTGATAGGCATATCATTGACATAACATAAGAATAATAAGGGACCCAGAATACTACCCTTGGGGAACTCCACATGTTTTTCGGCAGGGGTTCTGATTCTGTTTTGTTGATTTTGACTATTTGTCTCCTGTTGCTAAGGTAGGACTTAAACCAGTCTACAGAACCTATACCAATAGCTTGAATTTTATTACATAATATATTGTGGTTGACAGTATCGAAGGCCTTTTGCAGGTCAAAGGTTACCATGCCATGAGGTTCCCCTTTGGGACATTTCAGTTCTCAGGTAATCCATCAGATTAATAAGGGAGGTGTCGGTTGAGTAGGATCTTCTAAAGCCCGATTGATAGCTATGGAGAATGTTGTTGTCATTAAGGTACTTAACTACTTGAGAATACACCGCCCTCTCTAAAATTTTTAGATATTATACTGAGTATACTAACAGGCCTATAGTTGCTTACATCAACCTACTATTTTTCTTGAAGATAGGAGTGACTCTGGCCTCCTTGAACCCCTCCGGTACTGTATTAGGGGTGATTGATAGATTTATTATGTGAGCAATAGGGATTGAAAAGTTCAGAAGCACCATCTTTTAGGAAATTTGACGGGTGTTATCAGGGCCTGTGCTCTTAGTTGGGTTTAACCTGCTTAGTTCTTTTTGGGAAAGAAAATCATGAGATACACTTACTAGTTGACAACTGTTTGGGGTTACCCCTTTTTTGGTATAGTATGTTTGAAACTTATCAGAGTCTGTGTTAAAGGTATTTGATGCAGCTGGTAGTTTACTTACAGTGTTGATGCAACAGATGTGTAGTAGAATTAAGCAATTTGCCACCTTAGATGTTTTGTGGGATACCTCATTATCGATAGTGAGTACTATGTTTTGACCTATCTACTGGCTTTTGGCTATACCCCAACTGTTTTTTGTTGTTGCCAAGCTTTCTGGGGTTATGCTTATACTCTTCAATTTTTGAGCATAGTGCTTTGCCTTTGCTCCTTTTATAAGTCTCTGTACTCTGTTCCTCACCCTTTGGAATTCAATTTGTGCTGCAATATCCTGTCTGTTTGCTTTTAAATCTTTTTAGGCAGCTGGTCTCTGAATTTCATATTATCTAATATCTCAGTATTTATCCAGGGTTCAGTTCTTCGTTTAATCCTAACCTCTTTAACTGGTGCAATATTATCAAAGGGTGGTAGTGAACATTGTTTTGAATTTTTTCCCCGGCATCGTTTACGTCCGTGCAACTTGTTATCTCTGTCCAGTCACAATTGTGTAGCCTATTTACCAGTGTTTTTTTTACTGTAGTTTCTAGTTGACCTCATTTTTATTGTCCTGGTAGGCCTATCCTATCCCTAGTTATTTTTCCTGGTGCAGTAAATGATGAAATGATCACTAAGACCTGTGGTAATGGAAAGCCTGACTGACTAATGTTCTCAGAGCCCGGTTTACAAAGTATGTGGTCAATTAGGGGGGCTGAGAACTGTGTGATCCGGGATGGAGTATTAATTAGTTGAGTGTAAACATTTAATTTCCCAGAATTTGCTTATACCTTTTGCATAGCCCGTTAATTTTGCTGCTGAAAAACAGATATTGAAGTCGCCCAGTATTATTGTCTCGCAATTTTTTTTCAACTCCGGACAAGACTCTGGAAAAGTCTTCTAAGAACTGGTCCTGGGTAGGAGGGGGTAAACTAGTTCCTACTAGATGGGTTTGGTCTTAGGAAGCAGCACTTCAAACCATAGAATCTCCAGTTTATTGTTATTTAAATCAGGTCTTGGGTTGTAAGCTAAGTCATTTCTAATGTAGGCACATACTCCACCGCCCTTTCTGTTCCTATCTAAGCGTTTTATATTGTAACCATCTATTTTACTCGTTCGTCAGTCACCGTATCATCCAACCAAGATTCAGAGATGGTTATAACTGCCGCCCTAATTTTGTTAGCTAGAATCCTAAAACTCTGGGCCCAAATTTAAAGGGAAAAAGTGATCTTGCATTGACATGAATAAAGTGAAGGCCTGTTTTCATAAAACAACATAATCATCAATATATGGCAATGGGTCATTTGTATTAAAATTAGGTAAATCAATGTCACACTGCTAAAGGGTAACTGTGCCAAAAATGCATTTGTTTACACACAAAATGAATTTTGGCACCGTTTTCTATAATTTACATACATCCATCATGCAAACCCACCCCTTACCATTTTACATAAGGTGCCTTTTCTGTTTTTCATGCTTACTTTAGTACAGTGTATGCACCTGTTTGGTAGTGTTTGAGATAATAATGGCTGTATTGTCTCACATTGACCTATGTATGCATTTCATATGGAGTTAAGGTTATCATTCCTAGCTACTGACCGTCATTATTGCCGTCATTTTTTCTGTCTGTTTTGCCTCTGCACAATAGTTTGAGGTCCTGGATTAATTTGGGGATATCACCACTTAAGAGCGCTACAATAAGAGCTGTGTGCCACTGTTTTTGTTTAGGTATGCAGTTTTTGCCATACCTTGCGGCGATAGTGACATTTACTTTTCTGGGAGGATGGCAACTGTTGGGTTTTTACTGTCCAGGCCTGTTACTTTCCCTTCACCTTTTCCAGCCCCCATGACTGATTACTTTCTTCATGGAATTGAAGAAGAAATATAAATATAATTATGGCAGCCTGTACCCCCCTAATGCCTGCCATTTTCACTCTTCGCTCTTTTACTCATATACAATAATATTTATTTCTCTTTTCCTTTCCCTACACTTAGTATCTGCTTTAGCAATCACCACTGAATTACTAGTAAAATTTCCTCTTCAAAACCCTCTTCACTGCTCACTTTTCCCTGGTTTTATCCTTCCAAATCCCCCTCAGTTCCATTTATCGGGGGTTGTGTGGTGTTGTCTCCTGACCTGTTTTGCTGACTCAGCCATTTTTAAAACACTATAACTAGTTCCTGGAGGTTATAGATTCCTAACACGGTCTGCCAGATCTGGTGTGCCATCTATAACTAGTCCCTGGACATTATAGATTCCTGACAAGGTCTACTAGACCTGTGTGTACCTGGTGTGTCATGTATAACTAGTGCCTGAACATTATAGATTCCTAACAAGGTCTACTAGACCTGTGTGTACCTAGTGTGCTATCTTTAACTAGTCCCTGGTTATGGATTCCTAACAAGGTCTACCAGACCTGGTGTGCCATCTATAACTAACAAGGTCTACCAGGCCTGTGTGTACCTGGTGTGCCATCTATAACTAGTCCCTGGATATTACAGATTCCTAACAAGGTCTACAAGACCTGGTGTGTCGTCTATAACTAACAAGGTCTACCAAACCTGGTGTGCCGTCTATAAGTAACAAGGTCTACCAGACCTGGTGTGCCGTCTATAAGTAACAAGGTCTACCAGACCTGGTGTGCCGTCTATAACTTAACAAGGTCTACCAGACCTGGTGTGCCGTCTATAACTTAACAAGGTCTACCAGACCTGGTGTGCCGTCTATAACAAGGTCTACCAGACCTGGTGTGCCGTCTAAAACTTAACAAGGTCTTCCAGACCTGGTGTGCCGTCTATAACAAGGTCTACCGACCTGTGTGCCGTCTATAACAAGGTCTACCAGACCTGGTGTGCCGTCTATAACAAGGTCTACCAGACCTGGTGTGCCGTCTATAACAAGGTCTACCAGACCTGGTGTGCCGTCTATAACAAGGTCTACCAGACCTGGTGTGCCGTCTATAATGTCTACCAGACCTGGTGTGCCGTCCTATAATAAGGTCTACCAGACCTGGTGTGCCGTCTATAACAAGGTATACCAGACCTGGTGTGCCGTCTATAACAAGGTATACCAGACCTGGTGTGCCGTCTATAACAAGGTCTACCAGACCTGGTGTGCCGTCTATAACAAGGTCTACCAGACTTGGTGTGCCGTCTATAACAAGGTCTACCAGGCCTGGTGTGTCGTCTATAACAAGGTCTACCAGACCTGGTGTGCCGTCTATAACAAGGTCTACCAGACCTGGTGTACCGTCTATAACAAGGTCTACCAGACCTGGTGTGCCGTCTATAACAAGGTATACCAGACCTGGTGTGTCGTCTATAACAAGGTCTACCAGACCTGGTGTGCCGTCTATAACAAGGTCTACCAGACCTGGTGTACCGTCTATAACAAGGTCTACCAGACCTGGTGTGCCGTCTATAACAAGGTATACCAGGCCTGGTGTGTCGTCTATAACAAGGTCTACCAGACCTGGTGGCCGTCTATAACAAGGTCTACCAGACCTGGTGTACCGTCTATAACAAGGTCTACCAGGCCTGGTGTGCCGTCTATAACAAGGTCTGCAAGACCTGGTGTGCCGTCTATAACAAGGTCTTCCAGACCTGGTGTGCCGTTATAACAAGGTCTACCAGACCTGGTGTGCCGTTATAACAAGGTCTACCAGACCTGGTGTGCCGTCTATAACAAGGTCTGCAAGACCTGGTGTGCCGTCTATAACAAGGTTGCCAGACCTGGTGTGCCGTCTATAACAAGGTCTAACAGACCTGGTGTGCCGTTATAACAAGGTCTACCAGACCTGGTGTGCCGTTATAACAAGCTCTACCAGACCTGGTGTACCGTCTATAACAAGGTCTACCAGACCTGGTGTGCCGTCTATAACAAGGTCTGCCAGACCTGGTGTCCCGTTATAACAAGGTCTACCAGATCTGGTGTGCCGTTATAACAAGGTCTACCAGACCTGGTGTGCCGTCTATAACAAGGTCTACCAGACCTGGTGTGCCGTCTATAACAAGGTCTAACAGACCTGGTGTGCCGTTATAACAAGGTCTACCAGACCTGGTGTGCCGTTATAACAAGCTCTACCAGACCTGGTGTGCCGTTATAACAAGCTCTACCAGACCTCGTGTGCCATTATAACAAGGTCTACCAGACCTGGTGTGCCGTTATAACAAGGTCTGCAAGGCCTGGTGTGCCGTTATAACAAGGTCTACCAGACCTGGTACGCCGTTATAACAAGGTCTACCAGACCTGGTGTGCCGTTATAACAAGGTCTACCAGACCTGGTGTGCCGTTATAACAAGGTCTGCCAGACCTGGTGTGCCATTATAACAATGTCTGCCAGACCTGGTGTGCCATTGTAACAAGGTCTACTAGGCCTGGTGTGCCGTTATAACAAGGTCTACCAGACCTGGTGTGCCGTTATAACAAGGTCTACCAGACCTCGTGTGCCGTTATAACAAGGTCTGCCAGACCTGGTGTGCCGTTATAACAAGGTCTGCCAGACCTGGTGTGCCGTTATAACAAGGTCTACCAGACCTGGTGTGCCGTTATAACAATGTCTCCAGACCTGTGTGTCCGTTTAAACAAGGTCTGCCAGACCTGGTGTGCCGTTATAACAAGGTCTGCCAGACCTGGTGTCCCGTTATAACAAGGTCTACCAGACCTGATGTGCCGTTATAACAAGGTCTACCAGACCTGGTGTGCCGTTATAACAAGGTCTACCAGACTTGCTACCCACGCTCTTAAAAAATTATCATTTTGTTTACCTTGAAAATTAATGTGTGAGAGTGGCCACAGTAATGGAGCTCTGAGGGAGTACAAGGTGGTCCCCACGGGTATAATGGAGCTCTGAGGGAACACAAGGTGGTCCCCACGGGTATAATGGAGCTCTGAGGGAACACAAGTTAGTCCCCATGGGTATAATGGAGCTCTGAGGGAACACAAGGTGGTCCCCATGGGTATAATGGAGCTCTGAGCGAACACAAGGTGGTCCCCATGGGTATAATGGAGCTCTGAGGGAACATAAGGTGGTCCCCACGGGTATAATGGAGCTCTGAGGGAACACAAGTTAGTCCCCATGGGTATAATGGAGCTCTGAGGGAACCACAAGGTGGTCCCCATGTGTATAATGGAGCTCTGAGGGAACACAAGGTGGTCCCCATGGGTATAATGGAGCTCTGAGGGAACACAAGTTAGTCCCCATGGGTATAATGGAGCTCTGAGGGAACACAAGGTGGTCCCCATGTGTATAATGGAGCTCTGAGGGAACACAAGGTGGTCCCCATGGGTATAATGGAGCTCTGAGGGAACACAAGTTAGTCCCCATGGGTATAATGGAGCTCTGAGGGAACACAAGGTGGTCCCCATGGGTATAATGGAGCTCTGAGGGAACACAAGGTAGTCCCCATGGGTATAATGGAGCTCTGAGGGAACACAAGGTAGTCCCCATGGGTATAATGGAGCTCTGAGGGAACACAAGGTAGTCCCCATGGGTATAATGGAGCTCTGAGGGAGCACAAGGTAGTCCCCATGGGTATAATGGAGCTCTGAGGGAGCACAAGGTAGTCCCCATGGGTATAATGGAGCTCTGAGGGAACACAAGGTAGTCCCCATGGGTATAATGGAGCTCTGAAGGAGCACAAGGTAGTCCCCATGGGTATAATGGAGCTCTGAGGGAGCACAAGGTAGTCCCCATGGGTATAATGGAGCTCTGAGGGAGCACAACGTAGTCCCCATGGGTATAATGGAGCTTTGAGGGAGCACAAGGTAGTCACCATGGGTATAATGGAGCTCTGAAGGAACACAAGGTAGTCCCCATGGGTATAATGGAGCTCTAAGGGAACACAAGGTTGTCCCCATGGGTATAATGGAGCTCTGAGGGAAGACAAGGTAGTCCCCATGGGTATAATGGAGCTCTGAGGGAAGACAAGGTTGTCCCATGGGTATATTTGGGAGCTCTGAGGGAACACAAGGTTTTTCCCCATGGTATAATGGGTTTAGGAACACAAGGTTGGGCCATGGTATAATGGAGCTCTGAGGGGAACACAAGGGGTCCCCATGGGTTAATGGAGCTCTGAGGGAACACAAGTTGTCCATGGGTATAATGGAGCTTGAGGAACACAAGGGTAGTCCCATGGGTATAATGGAGCTTGAGGGAACACAAGGTAGTCCCATGGGTATAAAGGAGCCTGGGGAGCACAAGGTTGCCCCCAGGGTTAAATTTTGA
>NC_069478.1:18170557-18254583 GCF_026875155.1 Cherax quadricarinatus | reverse complement strand
GGAAAATTTCCAGCTCCTGCACCCAACTCTTGCTCCTGGGGATTTCAACTTAAGGCCACCTAAAATGGAGGAATATAGCAAATAATATTGTTGCAGTAATAACACCAGGAGGCAGCTCTGATGAAATCTCACACTCACACGAGCTTTTAAATCTCTGCACAAAATTCAATTTAAACCAGCAAATAATAGAGCCTACTAGACTGGAGAATACACTAGACCTCATCTTCACTAACAATGATGATCTGATAAGAAATGTCACCATATCAAAAACAATATACTCAGATCACAACATAATTGAGGTTCAGACCGACATAATGAGATTAGTCACGAGGGAGCATTCACCAAATTCAACTTCAATGACAAAAGCATAAAGTGGGACCAAGTAAACCAAGTCTAACCGATATAAGCTGGGAAGATATACTAAGCAACACAGACCCCAACTTATGCCTAAAACAGATTAACTTGGTGGCACTCGATGTATGCACAAGGCTTATTCCTCTAAGAAAAAGGAGGAGTAGATGTAAAATAGAAAGAGACAGGCGCTCCCTTTACAGGCGACGGAAAAGAATAACAGAGCGGCTAAAAGAGGTCAATATATCTGAAATGTGTAGGGAGACACTGTCAGAGAGAAATAGCAGCATCGAACTTAAGCTAAAGGAATCTTATAATAGGAGTCAGGAATCGCGGGAAGAACTAAAAGCCATAAATGAAATCGAAAGAAACCCAAAGTATTTCTTCTCCTATGCCAAATCAAAGTCGAGAACAAACGTCCAGTATTGGGCCCCTACTTAAACAAGATGGGTCCTACACGGATGACAGCAAGGAAATGAGTGAGGTACTCAAGTCCCAATATGACTCAGTTTTTAGCAAGCGCTAACCAGACTGAGAGTCGAAGATCAAAATGAATTTTTTATGAGAGAGCCACAGAATTTGGTTAACACAAGCCTATCCGTGTTATCCTGACACCAAATGACTTCGAACAGGCGATAAATGACATGCCCATGCACTCTGCCCCAGGGCCAGACTCATGGAACTCCGTGTTCATCAAGAACTGCAAGAAGCCCCTATCACGAGCCTTTTCCATCCTATGGAGAAGGAGCATGGACACGGGGGTCGTCCCACAGTTACTAAAAACAACAGACATAGCCCCACTCCACAAAGGGGGCAGTAAAGCAACAGCAAAGAACTACAGACCAATAGCACTAACATCCCATATCATAAAAATCTTTGAAAGGGTCCTAAGGAGCAAGATCACCACCCATCTAGAAACCCATCAGTTACACAACCCAGGGCAACATGGGTTTTGAAACAGGTCGCTCCTGTCTGTCTCAACTATTGGATCACTATGACAAGGTCCTAGATGCACTAGAAGACAAAAAAGAATGCAGATGTAATATATACAGACTTTGCAAAGCCTTCGACAAGTGTGACCATGGTGTAATAGCGCACATAATGCGTGCTAAAGGAATAACAGGAAAAGTCGGTCGATGGATCTATAATTTCCTCACTAACAGAACACAGAGTAGTAGTCAACAGAGTAAAGTCCGAAGCAGCTACGGTGAAAAGCTCTGTTCCACAAGGCACAGTACTCGCTCCCATCTTGTTCCTCATCCTCATATCTGACATAGACATTTTTTGTGTCAAGAATGTAACCCCATTTTTTCCATATGTCTTCACTTCACATAACTGCTTTACACAAGACAATGATTTTCAGGAATGTATCCCCCATGTTATGAGAAAGCTTATTGTATATGGTTCACAAAAGAAGTTAAAATCATGATTAATAATAATAATATCTAGATTTCTACAAGTACATGTACAAGGTATACAGGCCTAGCTGACATCAGTGACATACTACTATATAGAAAGCCACTTGTTATGCAGAGCATTTTGGGCAAATTGTTTAATGGGTTTATTGGTGATGCTGCAAGCGGGTGGTTAAATGATAAACGTCTTCGGAGGCTTCTTTGTTTATTGTTAAGTCGTGGTGGGTACACAGGCTTGTGTGTTGTGCCCATGGCCCGGGAGGGCCATGCCCCGAGAGAGAGCTAGGCAGTAGGCCTTGTGTCTTGCTGCTAGGCCGCTGTGAGAGTGAGAGCAAGGCAAGGGCAGGCAGGCTGAAGTGGCAACGCCTATAGGTGGCAGCACCAGCATGGTGCGAAATATGAACTAAGCTGGCAGACAGCATGGGCTGTCTGTGCAGACAGTACAGGCTGTCTACATACGCTCGGCCACCTACCGCGACAATACTGGTGGTAAACACAAACTTGGTCTCTCTCTCGTAGGAACAGGGCACACAACACAAAATAAAAACATATATATACATATGGACATGGCAAAAAAAACTTCCTACAGGGAGGGAAGAAAAAAACATGTGGGGTGTGCTAAACATCGTGGTCAAAGGCAGTGAGCGTCGAAGGGCATCACTGCACGTCTTCCTGCATCTGAACAGATACTGCAACACAGGAGACATCGCTGCGGCTGAGCTGTGACGTAACAGGGTACGGTCTCCTCTGGAACGGTGAAGCAGTCATCGTAGGAGTCGCTGCAGGTTTTCACTGAACCTGGGGCACAACATGCTGGTGCCCTCGAGTGAGGGGGTCGACAAAACTCGGCAACTGGGCAGGACTTCTGGCAAGCGACTCAGGAGGACACTTCTCGACTGGTTACTGTCGCTGGGCTGTCACTGCCGACGAGCGTGGAGCGAGTTGTGGAGAAAGTCGTGGCAGAGAGACTGGGCGAAACATCTGGGAGTCAAAAACATCATACACCAGACTGCAGTGAGAGAGCTAGCAGTCAAAGTTGACATTTTCTTTGCGCGGGCCCTGCTCACTGAAGCTTGTGACACGAGGCTGACACAGCGCCTGCCGACAGTGCTAAACTGCGGCTTGGCGAGTATCATTCTCTCAGCAGTTGGAGTTATAGCAGAGGTTAGTCTAAGCACCCCCGATTGTTTCTCTACATATAACTGCACTTGAAGGTCTGGAGGTGAAGTGAAACAAATCTCGTTGGGAATCGTAGCAGGTACGATTCTGCAGAACATCACGAGCGACGAGCATAAAAGCTTTCTGTACAAGAGGGCTCGGTCACTCGGGGCTGTCTTGACATCAGCTGTCATACACACTGGTCACATCGGGTGACTTAGCACAGTGGTGCTACTCAGGTCTGGCTCAGACCTCACTGGACACCGGAAACTTTAAACACACCCCCCGGTACATGCGGTACAACATGGCTTAAACTAGCAAATGATGCTTTTCTGTGCATAAAACTGACATGTGAGAACACTGACTGAGAGGAATTATTTAACACACGACATACATCTTCTCTCAATCTTCTCGACAATACTGAAATAATTACTAGAAACACTCGATGTGACATCATGTGATGTCAGGCGTGATGTCGCGAGGTGACGTCAGCAGACATCTCGAGGTGACGTCAGGCAGACATCGTGACGTCATGAAGTCGGGCAGCATCGTGGGTGACGTCGATGTGATGCGGGCAGCAGACCACAGCATGAGGCCTGGGACATCTGGTAACTCACGTGGCTGGTAGATCCATGTGACATCGCCCACACCCATGTGGCGTTGTGATCCACGTGGCATGCTGATCTACGTGGCATGCTGATCTACATGGCATGCTGATCCACGTAGCTTCGAGTGGCCTCGGGCACTCGGATAAACAGCTCTGGCAATGAATCACATGAAAAACAGCAGAAAACACAGCAGAGGGAGTGGGAGTGGTGAGTGGTGTATGGTAGTGTGGTGGCAAGGAGCGTGGATGAGTGTATGGCGAGGGAGCATCTGGCCATTCCTCCTCCTCCCACCCACAAACACAGGGAAACACACTGGATGCAGAAATCACCACGAAACTCGCCTCTGGCTTGCTGAAACAGCTGTGCTGAGTGAACAACAACAGCAGCATCATACAAGTGACGCTGAACACATGACTTGAGAAACAGCGTGGGTCCCACTGTAGCGTGGGGTCACTGGGACGCCACTTACAATTCTCGAAGAATTTCGGCAAATTTCGGCCTGGATCCTGCTTGTACCTGTGTCTGGATGCTCAAACGTGCAGACATGACATCAGGATAACTCGTTGAGAGACGAATGCTTGTTGTGTAGGTGGATGAAGTGAACAACTTCATTCCTTCCTTCCTCTCTCTGGGCAAACACACTGCTGATCCCACCGCTGCCACCAATGTTTAATGGGTTTATTGGTGATGCTGCAAGCGGGTGGTTAAATGATAAACGTCTTCGGAGGCTTCTTTGTTTATTGCTAAGTCGTGGTGGGTACACAGGCTTGTGTGTTGTGCCCATGGCCCGGGAGGGCCATGCCCACGAGAGAGAGCTAGGCAGTAGGCCTTGTGTCTTGCTGCTAGGCCGCTGTGAAAGTGAGAGCGAGGCAAGGGCAGGCAGGCTGAAGTGGCAACGCCTATAGGTGGCAGCACCAGCATGGCGCGAAATATGAACTAAGCTGGCAGACAGCATGGGCTGTCTGTGCAGACAGTACAGGCTGTCTACAATATTAGGTCAGTTTTGTCCCAGGATGTGGCCCACACCAGTCAACTAACACCCAGGTACCCATTTTATACTGATGGGTGAACATGGACAACAGGTGTCTTAAGGAAGCATGTCCAAATGTTTTACAGCTGTACCGGGGATTCTATCTCCAGACCTCAGTTTGTGAGCCGAGTGGAAAGTGATCGGCTACAGGACCCCATAGCTCAATTATTTCCACACTGCTGCTGAGAATATTAGAATTGCAGCAGTTTTCAGCATGATATTCTAAATATTACTTGGGAACCTGTGACATACTTAGGAAGTGAGTGAATGATCAGCTTTCTAAGTTTGAAATGTTTTGTATTCATGAGGAAGAGCCAAATCCATAAAAAATCATAGAGCACCTGAGGAATGAGAGTCAGTTAGATTTGATAAAAGGGGAGGGAGTGTAGCCCTAATTTCTGGATCAAGGGCCAGGATGTTAAATCTAACCCCTTTGGGAAGGGTGTTAGATTTAATGACTTGGACTGCAATAGGGTCATTTCTTTGTGTATCATCTGCTTTACACCACAAGTCAAGAATTTTTTAATCCTTAAATCAGGGATAAAAGTAAACTTCAGTATGTATAGAGTACTATTGGGCCCCTACTTAGACAAGATGGGTCCTATCAGATGACAGCAAGGAAATGAATAAGCTACTAATGTCCCAGTATGACTCGTTTTTAGCGAGCCGCCCAACCAGACAGAGTTGAAGACTTAAGTGAATTTTTTATGAGCGAGACGAATTTGGTAGACTCGGACTATCTGGTATTATCCTGACGCCAAATGACTTCGAAAAAGGTGATAAAATGACATGCCCATGCACTCTGCCCAGGCCCCGACTCGTGGGACTCCATGTTTATCAAAAACTGCAAGAACCTCTATCATGTGCTTTTAACATTCTTTGGAGAGGGAGTATGGACACTGGTTATCCCACAGCTGCTAAAAAAAAACAGACATAACCCCACTCCCCAAAGGGGGCAGTAAAGCAATAGCAAGGAACTACAGACCAATAGCACTAATATCCCATATAAAAAACTTTGAAAGGGTTCTAAGAAGCCAAGATTGTCACCCTCTAGATACCCATCAGTTACACAGCCACTATGACAATGTCCTGGATGCTCTAAAAAGACAAAAGCCGAAGTAGTATACACAGACTTTGCAAAGCCTTTTCAAAAAGTGCCCCTGGTGTAATAGCGCACAAAATGTGTGATAAAGGAATACAGGAAAAGTTGGTAGATGGTATCTATTTAAATTTTCCCAACAAATAGAAACAAAGAGTAGTAGCAAATAGAATAAAGTCTGAGGCAGCTACTGTGAAAAGCTCTGTTCCACAAGGCACAGTACTCGCTCCCTCCCGTTCCTTATCCTCATACACAATTAACCCGCACCCTGCAACTTCCCTTTGGCAGGAAATTTGGGCAAACCCAATTTGTGACTTTTTCTTTTCCATTGGACCGAAAGTCGCGGAACACCTTCTTTTATGTGGGGGAAAAATTTTTTAAGTTCCCCAATATTTGGGAAAACCATAGAAATTAAAACCTTTTCCTTTTGGTATGAACCAATTTCAACAAAAAAACCCCAAAAACTATGAAAAGGGCCTGGGGGAAAAATCAAGATCATCTTAAAGGGGCCAAAAAAAATTGAATTTAATTGGAAAACTGAGGAAAATTTAAAACAATGGAAAATAAAACCTTCCCAAAAATAGGGATGAAAAAAACCCATTATGGGACCTCTTCAAAAAACCAAACTTTTCAAATTATTTCTGGAATGTTGGTTGAAAACCTTAAAAAGCAACCTTTCAAGGCCCATTTGCTGAATGTTGGCACCTAAAAAAAATGGTTACAGAAATTACGGCCACCCCATAAACTGTGATAAAACACCTCAATTACTGGGAATGCTTGAAGTTCCTCACCTGTATTCCCTAGATTGCAGGCAGGAGAGATACATGTTTATTACACTTAGAAATCCTAGAAGGATTAGTACCAGAGTTGCACATGAAAATCACTCCCTATGAAAGCAAAAGATTTACCAGATGATGCAACATCCCCCAGTGAAAAGTAGGGGAGCCACTAGGATGATAAGAGACAACACAGTAAGTGTCAGGGGCCCAAACTGTTTAAAATGCCTCCCAGCATACACGGGGAATTACCAAGATTTTTTTTTTTTTTAATATTTTAATTCCTTGTGTCTTCATACTGTAAAGTAAAAGGACACAAGGCAACTGCTGGAGTTTTATAATTTCCTTGATTAGTATTTATAAAATCCCCTGATCATTTGTTGTGCAATAATTCTAGGATTAAAAAAAACAAGGGAAAACACAATAAAGTTTATAGTACAGTATTAAGACTGGAGTTTTGTACATCGCAGAGAGGTGGTATTAGATAATGTTTTTAACTACTGAATTAGTTCCATTTATAATCATTATGCAAACCCCTGATGTTATAAAGCTGTATGAAAACTATTTAAAGGGCTTTTCAAAAAATGCTGTAAAGGTTTGGTATTTTTGGGCAGTACAGTATATGTTCATGTGAATGAGTGAGCCAGCTAGAGGACACAGTAGTACCTGCTTTATCTGGGTTTTTACCAGGAGTATGCCCCACTTCTACCAGTCATTACTAGGTTAAATAATGTCTTCAGTGGGACACTTTAATATTTACAAAAGTTTAAAAACAAGAATGCCTCAGATCCATTCCTTCAAACTTCAAAACAATTATACTATTTTGTTTTTGTTTTATATTGAATCTGTGCTGTATTGTTTGTTTGCATGTGTGTGTACATGTGTATTGATGCATACAAATGCAAATAAATTTACATCATTTAGTGTGTGTTGGGGTTGCATGGGATGTATGGAGTAAATTAACAATTAAAGCTACGTTTGTTTTTTCCCAAAATTTCCCCCGTTATGAAAATTTTTAACCTTTTAATTGTCCGGACGCGTCCTTGTTTTTCCACCAATGATAAAATTAGTTCACTGGTCGTTATTTGTGTTTTCTTCCTTTTCTGGTTAAGGGGGCCCAAAATTCTGTGTAAATTTTAAAAAAAAATTTTAAGGTAAGAATTTTTTATTGGGGAACCCTTTGGCCACCAGGGGAACCAGTCATTTTCAAAATTAAGGGGAAAATTGGGGAAGTGGTTTAGGGGAAAATGGGAATGATATGAACACTGTTGAATGTGGACACCAATGAAATATTGGATTTTAAAATGGAGGCGGGAGGGTTCCTCCCTTGGCTCTTTTTTGCCCCCTTCTTAAGTTCTGTGTTAATAAAGGAAGGAAAACCCCGGAAAATACTTTACCAAATTTGGGGTTTTTAACATTTTATATTTTCCCCCAATTCCCAACATAGTTTTTGAATTTTTTGGGCTTTTCTTAGGTTTACTAAAATTTCTTTTTGTTTGGAAATTTTTTCAACTTTTGGGTGCTTCCGGAAATAAATTATTTCTTAGGGAAAATTATTTGCTGCGCTTTGATAAGAGTTTTCCGAAAGCGTTATCAGGGGTTTTTCCCCTGTTAATTAAATTTAAAACAGGGGTTTTTATTTTTTAACATTTCAATTTTTATATTTTTAATGTTCAATTCCCCGGGTTTCCCCCCAAAGTAATGGTTTTCCAACCTTCATTGGTATCTCATAGGCACCAAGGGGGTTTCTTTTTTAACAATAAGGGTTTAAAACAAGGGCACCAAATCAGCAATCTCAACAAGTGGAAAGGGGAAAGTTTAAATGGTGAAACCTTAAGGACCTGGTAAGGGATCCCAATTTAAACAAAAAAAAAATTGGGCCCAGGTGCCATTTGCTTTTCTTATTCCCCCATGAAGCTTGATAGAATTTTCTCTGAAATACTTTAAAACCAGGTCTGGTTTGGAATTGTTGATTATCTTAAGCCAATTCCCAAATTAAAATCTGGATTTTTTTTCCAGGAAACACTAGTCCATTATTTCTGAATTTTTGCTATTACAAAAAGCTACATGAAATGGCAGTGCAGTTGGCCTACGGGCCAATCCTAATTCAAAAGCATTCGATGATTCCACTTGGCTGTCGCAATATAAAGTGTTACTTGTTGGTATATTCTACAACTGCTATAGTCTTAGATTCTGGCTCTGGCTGAGTTCACTCCTACCCTCATGGGCACTATCATAAAGCTATGAATAATTTATGTCCATTTCTTCATCCAGGTCACTTTTTGTGATTATCCTAAAGTGATCAGGAAAAAATATTTCTAAGGATTACTGTGAAAAATTGTATCTATTTAATTTATGGCTCCATTCCAGTTTTTCACTTGTCAAGCCCTTGGAGCCTCTCATACACAGTAAGCATGCTTTGTCCAGTTATAAGGTTTAATTAGCCATTTTTCATTGGTCATTCCTCTTTAGTTCCAATAGTCTCATGGCAAACCTCTGGTTTCAGATTATGAACATACTTGTTCAGGTGGGATTCCATACTGGTGTTATGCACTCTATGAAAGATCTGATATATATTTTGTACTGTGTAGTGTGAGCAGGGTGATATTTGTGTTTTAAGAGAGTTGATGTGTGGACATTTGTGGTAGCAGGGGGTTGAGTTTCAGTTCAGTGTGTCTGTTGGGTTTACTCTGTCATTGCTTTATGATTCGTATCAGTTCTAGTTTTTAAGCTATATATTGATCTTTTCTCTAAAACTTGTGTTCAGGTCACTTCACTTCTTGACAATACTGATGCTGAAGAAAGTTTCTAGTATCCTTGTGGCTGTATAGCCCTTGTGGTTTAGTGCTTCTTTTTTATTATAATAATAGTATCCTTGTGACTTGTCTGCATTTAGCTTCTTTAAACACACTGTTCCTGTGCACCATATAAATTTCTTATGGTATTCTGTATGCTGGTGTCAAATCTTCCCTGGTCCTGCTGTCCTCATGTCAAGTTTAGCTCCTCTTTTCTCTTCTCACTGTTCATGCTTCTTAGCTTTGGGACTAGTTTGAGTGTACTCACCTATATGCAGTTAGAGAGGTCAAGTCATGTGAGAGAGCATTTTTTGAGTTAACTCTAAAAATGAAGGAAATGGTACCACTGTGTCATTTGCCTATATATTTGGCCCTTTCTTTAAACTAAGTAACATTTAAAGACATTTTATACAAATGGGAAGCAATAGGACATCATAGCTGGCGAGATCATAATACTTATATTCCATAATTTGTTCAGTAATGGTTGAGGTAAGCTGACTGTAAACATTACAATATAGTAGTTTGCAAAAGTTACCTTCGTAACTTGGCTAATAATTTATAGTCTGAAAAATATAATGACATGATTTCTAGTAGGAACTTTGAAGGAAAGCTTACCTCACTTTATGACCCAGCTTGACCTTAGCTGCCTGCTATAAGATATGGCACAAAGGTTGCTGAAGCAATTGTATCTATCCTACCAGAGGATGAGAGCTTGAAGGAGATTGTGTGCTTATTCCTCAAAATTATATGGATATTAATAATTTATCATGTAATTATAATTTCTAATATTCAATTCACATTACTGTAGGAAGTACAATTTGTTAAAAAATAATTAAATTTACTTATGAAATGTTGCACATTTCAAAATAATGTGTTCAAACACTGACAAGACTAATCTTGTACACTGCTTGGCATTCTGTGGGATTAATGTGCAGTTCCTGCTCATCTTCCCTGGTTAGATATTTACTTTACTAGCCTACATATGGGAACGTTCTGAACTATGTCAGCACTATGATACGTCATATCTTCTGTACAAAATATAAATGATTATAGGTTTATAATGGGTTAGAAAAATTTGCCTTGAGATTCCTATGAAATATGAGATAGTTTATATGAAATAATTTAATAGCACACAGAAACTAGAGAGGGACTTTGACATGATGATTTACATACAACAAAAATGCAGTCATACTTTACAATAAAGCCTTTCATAAAATTATCATACAATTCATAAAATTATTCTATCTAAACTAAATTTGATCACTATGTACATCTTGAAACTTAATAATAATAGTTTATGAATATCTTGTCTCAACACTTAATAGTTTAATTTTTTGAGAAATTTCAAATGAAATTACCAGTAAATTCCATGACTTACATTAACTATGTAAACATTACACATATTTTGATATATGACACACATTGCATGCTGCAACGGATAATTAACACAACGGCTTATGAGGTAAGTAGTCGGGGGGTGGGGGGGGGAGATAGATGTATATCTACTATGCTGATCTCATGATTGTAGATAACTACACATGCATTACGCCACTGAATCCATCTCCTAGTACAGAAACTGTGATGCGAAGCTTCTGCTTGATGAACAGTCAACCAAAAGTCAAAGTGAACTGTTACACCAACTACAATAAAGCAGAATTTCACCATTCAATATCAGTTGCTTGACCTCAAATACAATCAGATTTTCAACTTTCCAAACTTTGTTTTAAAATACTGTTACACACAGATTCAGACTATTCTGATGCCATACATGTAAAGTTGCACACCTTCAATCCAGGTTTATTAAGCGAGGATTGGGTCCACCACAGTGCATGTTTATAACAGCAATGACCTATTACTTAATGAGGACATTTCTCCTTGCAGATACCATTGCCTGAATCAGCCTGTTTCTATCTGACTTATACATTAAGATAATGGAAATGTACATGTACTGGTTTGGCTCATAGACATGGGATACATTGGTTATTATGAGTACCTACATTTATCATATAATAAGGACCATCATTGTCAATTCCTGGTGTTAAAACTTAATTCTACAGTTATACCTCCCTACAAACCTTACTACATCTCTCCTGAGGAACTTTTCCAACCTACTGTTTGTCACTTTTAATGTTCTCACTAAACATGCTCAAATAATATAATTCTATCTTTTTACTGATATTACACAGGCTTGTTTTCAGTAATGGCTATTTGATTTTCTCCTCAGTATTCAATCTCTAAAATGACTTTCAGAAATTTTTTTTCAGTAACATCGTCTGCGGCAACGACATTTCCTGATGATTTCAATCTCTTTTTTGTAGGATGTTCCATCATTACAAATAAGCCGAACCTGCCGTTGCTTTGTTCTGCGTGGCTTGCAGCAGTGAGTGCCACAAGTGCCACTGCAGATTGCATTTTTGATGGGCCTCCTTGACCTGCATCCATTTTCCACATAATACTCGGTAAACTGTTCTTTACGGCAAGTTGGAGCTGAAAAATGGAAAATGTAAGTTCAAAAGATTCTTTTTTACATAAACATAATCCCTATATACATAAACCTTTGTCTATTACTAATGAAACATAATTGGGAGGTATTCAAGCTCTTACTGAACCACCTCTTCTGGTACTGCTTAAAATATTCAGGATTTAAAAAAAACTTGAAACAATGAGTTTCTAATCCTGTTTTTTTGCTAACAGAACTGGTAATAAAAAATTATCTTAAAATCTAAAGCTCCTCCATTTTGAAACAATGTCTGCACTCTGAAGGAGGGGTGTTAATATTGCAGTTTTATAAACTGTAGTGTAAAGGACCCCTCTGGCAAGACAGTGATGGAGTGAATGATGAAAGTTTTTCTTTTTCGGGCCACCCTGCCTTGATGGGAATCAGCCTGCGGTCATACCTGCCTAAGCTCTTGGGAGTTAGCGTGGGCTGTTACCAAGCACCATGGCTTGTTGTAGTGTTTTAGAATCTCAGGTTCAAGTGTTGAAGAAGGAGATTCAACTTCTTCAGGAGGAAAATAGGAGGCTGAAGCTTTGCATAGATGAGTTTGGGAGCGAGTGTGAGAAGGATTTAGCTGGTAAGGAGGAAATGGTCACCAGTAGTGATAGTGGCAGATGCTTTAAGTGGCAAGTGGTTCACAGTTCAGAAAGAAGGAAGATGAGGAGAGTTAATAGAGAAGATGTGAAGGTAGGAAATCGATTCTCTGTTCTCCAAGACAAGTGTACTTCAGTGGTTAGTGAGGTTGAAGGTACCACTGATTCCCCTGCTAATCAAGGTAAGAATATTTTAATAGTAGGCGATTCTCAGGTAAGATATATGGACCGTGCATTTTGTAACAGAGACAGAAAGGTCAGACAGAGAGTGTCTTCCTGGAGCTGGTGACATAGTCAGCAGGTTGGATAATATTATGGCAGGTAATGGGAACAAGCCCATTATCTGTCTTAGTGCTGGGGGTAATGACATTGGGAAGGGCAGGAGAGAGGAGCTGCTGGATAAGTACAGGTCAGCCATAGAAGTAGTTAGGTCTTAAGGGACGGATCTCAGTCATATGTAGCATATTGCCTAGAAAGGGAGTGGGCAATGAATGGATGTCTAGGGCAATTGGTATAAACTGCTGGCTAGACAGGCACTGCAAGGAACTTGCAATCCCATTCATTGATAACTGGGACCTATTCTTTGGCAAACGTGGTATGTATGCAAGGGATGGGGGTTCATCTCTCTGGGGATGGAGTGGTTGCAGTAGCCAATTCAATTGAGACGATAATTGATGACTTGTCTAGGAATTTAAACTGATAGATTATAGAGGTATGGGTGTGTGTGAGATACAATCAGGCTGCATCGTTAGGGCTAAAAACAGCAGTTATTACTGGGATACCTCAAGGATATGTTTAAAAGACAATAATCAAAATAAAGTTGCTAGTAATGGCAAATCAACTGATCAACAAAGAAAGATAGTAGAGGGCAATGAGTGACTAGCTCCCTTAAGGTTGACTATACAAATAGTAGGAGTCTAAGAAATAAGATAGATGAGCTAAGATTACTTGCAAGTTCAGGTAATATATATAATAATTGGTATAACAGAGACCTGGTTCAACCTGAAAGATAGAGAAATGCCCTCTAAATGCAACATACAGGGTTATAAACTATTCCACACTGATAGGGTCAACAGGAAGGGTGGTGGTGTGGCGATGTATGTCGGAGAAAATTTAAATTGCTGTCTTAGACATGATATAAGATTAGAAACATCGAACACAGAATCTGTTTGGCTACAGTTTCTCGAGGTATGTGACAAATTAATTTTGGGTGTGATTTATAGGCCCCCAAACCTTGATAGGGAGTGCAGTAAGCTGTTATGGGACAAAATTCATAAGGCATCTAGATATGAAAATGTTGTGATAACGGGAGATTTTAACTTCAGACAAATTGATTGGAACAATATGACAGGAAATCTTGAGTCTAGTGACTTTCTTGATACGGTTCAGGATTGCTTTTTAGAACAGGTTGTGACAGAACCAACTAGAGGAAACAATCTGCTTGACTTGGTTCTTGCCAACAAAGATTCACTAATTAATAATCTTGAAATTTTTTCCTGGGTAGAGGCATGGCTGACAAATAGGCAGCAGAGAGTTTTCATAAATGGCGAGAAATCAGAATGTGGGCACATCACAAGCGGTGTTCCTCAGGAGTCAGTGTTGGGCCCATTGTTGTTCACAATTTACATAAACGACATAGGTGATGGAATAAATAGCGACATAAGCAAATTTGCTGATGACACCAAAATAGGCCGTCCAATTCATTTTAATGAGGACACTAGAGCACTCCTGGATGATTTGAATAGACTGATGCAATGGTCGGAGAAGTGGCAGATGCAGTTTAATATTGACAAATGCATACGTAGTTCTAAATGTTGGACAGTTAAATAACCATGCCACATATAAACTAAATAATGTAGATCTTAATACTACTGATTGCAAAAAGGATTTAGGAGTTCTGATTAGCAGTACAGTGGACCCTCGACCAACGATATTAATCCGTTCCTGAGAGCTCATCGTTAATCGAAATTATCGTTAGTCGAGTTAATTTTCCCCATAAGAAATAATGGAAATCAAATTAATCCGTGCAAGACACCCAAAAGTATTGAAAAAAAAACAAAAATTACCACATGAAATATTAATTTTAATACAAACTGAAGAAGACATGTACAATTACATGACACTTTCCTTTACTGAAGATCTGGTGATGATTGATAGGATGGGAGGAGGGGAGACTGTGGATGGTGTTAGTGTTTAGAAGGGGAATCCCCTTCCATTAGGACTTGGTGTCAAGTCCTTTTCCGGGGTTACTTCCCTTCTTTTAATGCTACTAGGACCAGCTCGAGAGTCGCTGGACCTCTGTCGCACAACATATCTGTCCATAGAGGCCTGTACCTCCCGTTCCTTTATGACATTCCTAAAGTGTTTCACAACATTGTCAGTGTCACAATTAAACACTTGTTCAGGTTTCAATTCTTCACTGTCTATGTACTCCTTGAATTCCTGCACATATTTTTCAGCTGCTTTTTGGTCCAAACTGGCAGCCTCATCATGCCATATCACACTATGTATGCCACTATGATTCTTAAATCTCTCGAACCAACCTTTGCTGGCCTTAAATTCACTCACATCACTAGTTGCAGGCATTTTTCTAATTAAATCCTCATGCAACTTCCTAGCCTTTTCACATATGAATGCTTGAGAGATGCTATCTCCTGCTATCTGTTTTTCGTTTATCCACACCAATAACAGTCTCTCAACATCTTCTATCACTTGCGATCTCAGTTTTCGAAAACATAGTTGCACCTTTGGCAAGAACAGCTTCCTTGATTGCCGTTTTCTTGGCCACAAAAGTAGCGATGGTTGATTGGGGTTTTGTGTACAACCTGGCCAGCTTGGAGACACACACTCCACTTTCATACTTAGCAATAATCTCTTTCTTCATATCCATAGTAATTCTCACCCTTTTTGCTGTAGGGTTAGCACTAGAAGCTTTCTTGGTGCCCATGGTGACTTATTTTGCAGGTGCAATCACTAAAAACACTGTGATAATATGAAATGTTCCGATTGTATGTTTGGATGGGACCGCAGTGGCTGGCTGTCTTGTAAACACTGGCCACAAGTGGAAGCGTCTCAGACGGAACGAATCGTGTTGGTTGAGTTTTTTAGCGCTAGTCGAGGCAAAATTTTTGCGTTAAAATGTATCGCTAGTCGGATTTAACGTTAGACGATGCCATCGTTGGTCGAGGGTCCACTGTAATCTAAAACCAAGACGACAGTGCATTAGTGTTCGCAATAAAGCTAACAGAATTCTTGGCTTCATATCTAGAAGTATAAATAATAGAAGTCCTCAGGTTGTTCTTCAACTCTATATATCCTTGGTTAGGCCTCATTTAGACTATGCTGCTCAGTTCTGGTCACCATATTACAGAATGGATATAAATGCTCTGGAAAACGTACAGAGGAGGATGACAAAGATGATCCCATGTATCAGAAATCTTCCATATAAGGATAGACTGAGGGCCCTGAATCTGCACTCTCTCGAAAGGCGTAGAATTAGGGGGGATATGATCGAGGTGTATAAATGGAAAACAGGAATAAATAAAGGGGATGTAAATAGCGTGCTGAAAATTTTTAGCCAGCAGCAATGGTTTCAAGTTGGAAAAATTCAGATTTAGGGAGGATATAGAAAAGCACTGGTTTGGTAATAGAGTCGTGGACAAGTGGAACAAACTCCCGAGTACAGTTATTCAGGTTAAAACGTTGTGTAGTTTTAAAAATAGGTTAGATAAATACATGAGTAGACTTCAGGATGTACATGTTTATAGGGGGGCCACAGATATATCAGATCACTTTCTAGTTGTAGCTACACTGAGAGTAAAAGGTAGATGGGATACAATTTATTATTATTATAATCAAGGGGGAAGCGCTAAACCCGGAAGATTATACAGCGCCTGGGGGGGGGGATGTGGAAGGCATTCAGGCTTAATTCGGGGAACTGGAGCACAGATCCAATTCCCTAAATCAAGAGCCCCTCACCAACATCAAGGAACCTTCCTTGAGGGGAATGGGATACAAGGACAATAGAAGCATCAGGGAAGAGAGAGGTGAAGGTTTATAAACTAAAAGAGGAGGCAGTTAGGGTAAGATATAAACAGCTATTGGAGGATAGATGGGCTAATGAGAGCATAGGCAATGGGGTCGAAGAGGTATGGGGTAGGTTTAAAAATGTAGTGTTCAGCAGAAGTTTGTGGTTACAGGAAAGTGGGTGCGGGAGGGAAGAGGAGCGATTGGTGGAATGATGATGTAAAGAGAGTAGTAAGGGAGAAAAAGTTAGCATATGAGAAGTGTTTACAAAGTAGAAGTGATGCAAGGAGGGAAGAGTATATGGAGAAAAAGAGAGAGGTTAAGCAATGTAAAAAGAGAGCAAATGAGAGAGTGGGTGAGATGTTATCAACAAATTTTGTTGAAAATAAGAAAAAGTTTTGGAGTGAGATTAACAAGTTAAGGAAGCCTAGAGAACAAATGGATTTGTCAGTTAAAAATAGGAGAGGAGAGTTATTAAATGGAGAGTTAGAGGTATTGGGAAGATGGAGGGAATATTTTGAGGAATTGTTAAATGTTGATGAAGATAGGGAAGCTGTGATTTCGTGTATAGGGCAAGGAGGAATAACATCTTGTAGGAGTGAGGAAGAGCCAGTTGTGAGTGTGGGGGAAGTTCGTGAGGCAGTAGGTAAAATGAAAGGGGTAAGGCAGCCGGGATTGATGGGATAAAGATAGAAATGTTAAAAGCAGGTGGGGATATAGTTTTGGAGTGGTTGGTGCAATTATTTAATAAATGTGTGGAAGAGGGTAAGGTACCTAGGGATTTGCAGAGAGCATGCATAGTTCCTTTGTATAAAGGCAAAGAGAACAAAAGAGAGTGCAAAAATTATAGGGGGATAAGTCTGTTGAGTATACCTGGTAAAGTGTATGGTAGAGTTATTATTGAAAGAATTAAGAGTAAGACGGAGAATAGGATAGCAGATGAACAAGGAGGCTTTAGGAAAGGTAGGGGGTGTGTGGACCAGGTGTTTACAGTGAAACATATAAGTGAACAGTATTTAGAGAAGGCTAAAGAGGTCTTTGTGGCATTTATGGATTTGGAAAAGGCGTATGACAGGGTGGATAGGGGGGCAATGTGGCAGATGGTGTAGGAGGTAGGTTACTGAAAGCAGTGAAGAGATTTTATGAGGATAGTGAGGCTCAAGTTAGAGTATGTAGGAAAGAGGGAAATTATTTCCCAGTAAAATAGGCCTTAGACAAGGGTGTGTGATGTCACCGTGGTTGTTTAATATATTTATAGATGGGGTTGTAAGAGAAGTAAATGCGAGAGGTTTATCTGGAGTTTATCTGGAGAGAGTTTCGGGGGTCAACGCCCCCGCGGCCCGGTCTGTGACCAGGCCTCCTTAGGTCAGTGTCCCAGGATGCGACCCACACCAGTCGACTAACACCCAGGTACCCATTTTACTGATGGGGAACATAGACAACAGGTGGAAAGAAACACGTCCAATGTTTCTACTCTGGCTGGGAATCGAACCCAGGCCCTCACCGTGTGAAGCGAGAGCGTTAACCACCAGGCCACCAGAGGAGTGGAGTGGAGGTGTGGTGTGGAGTTAAAAGATAAAGAATCACACAAAGTGGGAGTTGTCACAGTTGCTCTTTGCTGATGACACTGTGCTCTTGGGAGATTCTGAAGAGAAGTTGCAGAGATTGGTGGATGAATTGTAGGGTGTGCAAAAGAAGAAAATTAAAAGTGAATACAGGAAAGAGTAAGGTTATGAGGATTGAAAGGTTGGAGGGAGAGAGTATGGAGGAGGTGAATGTATTCAGATATTTGGGAGTGGACGTGTCAGCGGATGGATCTATGAAAGATGAGGTGAATCATAGAATTGATGAGGGGAAAAGGGTGAGTGGTGCACTTAGGAGTCTGTGGAGACAAAGAACTTTGTCCTTGGAGGCAAAGAGGGGAATGTATGAGAGTATAGTTTTACCAATGCTCTTATATGGGTGTGAAGCATGGGTGATGAATGTTGCTGGAGGTAGTGGAGATGTCATGTCTGAGGGCAATGTGTGGTGTGAATATAATGCAGAGAATTCGTAGTTTGGAAGTTAGGAGGAGGTGCAGGATTACCAAAACTGTTGTCCAGAGGGCTGAGGAAGGGTTGTTGAGGTGGTTCGGACATGGAGCGAAACAGAGTGACTTCAAGAGTGTATCAGTCTCTAGTGGAAGGAAGGCGGGGTAGGGGTCGGCCTAGGAAAAGTTGGAGGGAGGGGGCAAAGGAGGTTTTGTGTGCGAGGGGCTTGGACTTCCAGCAGGCATGCGTGAGCGTGTTTGATAGGAGTGAATGGAGACAAATGGTTTTTAATACTTGACGTGCTGTTGGAGTGTGAGCAAAGTAACATTTATGAAGGGGTTCAGGGAAACCGGCAGGCCGGACTTGAGTCCTGGAGATGGGAAGTACAGTGTCTGCACTCTGAAGGAGGGGTGTTAATGTTGCAGTTTAAAAACTGTAGTGTAAAGCACCCTTCTGGCAAGACAGTGATGGAGTGAAACTTTTTCTTTTTCGGGCCACCCTGCCTTGGTGGGAATCGGCCAGTGTGATAAAAAAAAAAAAAAAATACACGAGTGGGTGTGAGTTGGATCTGACTAGCTTGTGCTGCTGGGTCTGGTGCCATGCTCCATCCTTGAGTGGAGGTGACCAGACTGGGTGGGAATGGACCTGCTCTGCATGGGTCAGCAGGCCTGTTGCAGTGTTCCTTCTTTCTTGTGTTCTTAATAAAATAAAAAATGATTTAATGTCTTGCAGTGGTCAATAGATATGTTGTTGTACCCTTGGTCTTGCTCAGCTGGTGTTGCTGGCCATAGGACCCTAGCTACTGTGGGAAACTCCAAATGGGCATCTACCTGGAAATGAATCGGGTACACATGCCCAAAGCATGAAAGTACTGCATTCATTTTTATCAACATTATTGAACAACTCAAAATATTCTAGTTCACCCACCTCCCATCTAACATTTTTCCACTTTTGTTTTTAACTGACAAGTTCACTTGCTCCTCAGTTTTCTTAACTTATTAATATCTCTCCAAAATTATTTTTTCTCAGCAAAATTTGCTAATACAGTAGGACCCCCGTATCTGCTGGGATACGTTCCAAGTACCTGCCATGGATACTGAAATTGCGGATAGTACCAAACCTTATAATAGGTACGTATAGGACTTATATATAAAGTTTAACTGATTAATTATGCACAAGAAGAAGAGAATTATCACTTGCTCACTGATGGGAAGCACTTCATGGCTTCTCTTGAGCTCTGAAGAATTACTTTGGGGGTCATTATTATTCAAAATTAAGAGGCATTTTTGTGCCACAGTAAGCTGTGGATAACTGAAACCACAGATACCGAATCAGTGGATATGGGGGTTCTACTGTACATATTTATTCTCTCATTGGTTCTTTTGCACTCTCATAACTTTTCTAAGCTCTCTTCTTTCCATATATTCTTGTTTTCTGTATACATATCATTTCTACATTGTAAAAACTCTTGAATGCTAATTTTTTTCTACAGCACCACCCTTTTCATCTCGCCATTCCATTCCATTAATCCTCATCCCCATTAACAACCATCATCAAACTTCTGTGCACTCTTGGCACTGAATTCTGAAATCCTCTCCATTACCTGTACTTTTTCTTAACCCACCTTTCTCCCACTAGTTGCATTATGTTATTCTCTTAAGGTAATTCACTTTCACTTCTCTTTACCCACCAGTCATTCTCCTTGTACTTTATCTATTACTCTTATTGTACTACCACTAAATAATCATCTAAATCTATTGATCCTCTTTAAAATATGCATATCCAGATGTCAACCCATCAATACCATCTACTAATAAATAGTCTAGCAAATTGATGACACTGCTCTCTATATTACATCTCAGTTTTTTCTTAAGGTGTTACCTCTTTCTATACACAATGCAGTTAAAGGCCTCTCATTATCATCCAGAGCACTCCAAACTTACTTCCTATGCCATCTACAGCAGTCTCCCTCACTTCAGCATTTTACATAATAGAAGGAAAACTTACCTTGGTCACAAAATCTACCAGACCACCCAGTTCGGCAACGACATTTATAGTCAAATCCATCTGACTTGCGTCTGGGTTTACATCGTCCACGACGACACTTGTGATTTTCACATGGATCAACTCTGGTCATTTCTTCTTCTTCCTTATGTTTCTCTTCTAGTGCAGGTGGGTGTATCTAAAGAATACAGTACAGTATTAACTCTGTATTAGAATAAAACAAATTTTGAATTCTAATATCCATCCTACAGTGGAAGCTAAGAATACAGGTGCAGGTTTATAAATGGCATTACATTACTGAATATTACTGGAGGGGTTCATTGATGATTTACCAAAGAAATTAAGTTGGGTAGCACAATAGCATCGCTGACTCTTCCTCATTAGTAGTAAACACATCTCCAGTTTTTTAACAAGAAATTATAGAAAGGGAAGAAGGCAGAACATTGAAAACACTGCAGGCAAGCCTGTGCTCTTGTCAAAAATAGTACAGCTATCTCCAAAGTGAGAATGTTACTGTCGAGTAGACATTAAAAGTTTACAAATATCACTGCATTTTTAAACATTGTTTGTTTCTTTATTACTGTACAGGATGAGGTTAGGTTAGGCATTATGACCACCAGCGGCCTTGAGTCTGATAAAAACCCTATTTGGTCTATGTCTATTTTACAGATATCTGATTAAGCTAGATTCAGTGGAAAAGTATACCTAAGTGGGAGAGTCTTTGGTTCACATAAGAAGAACCTGGGTTTGATCTCAGCACAAGTGGAAACATTGGGTATGTTTCTTTACACCTGTTACCCCTGCTCACCTATCAGTAAGTACCTGGGTGTTACCTGGCTGCTGTGGGTTGCATTCTAGGGAAGAGGATCAAAAGACCCCAATGGAAATAGCCAGATAAGACTAAGGTGATGCAGGTATCAAATAAGTTAGATGAAGAAAAATTAGGTATCACAGTGGAGGGAGGGAGTATGGAAGAAATGAATGTGTTCAGACATTTGGGAGTAGACTTGTCAACAGATGGGTGTATGAAGGATGAGGTAAACTACAGAACTGATGAAGGAAAAAAAAAGCGAGTGGTGCACTGAGGTATCTGTGGAGATAAAGAACATTATCCATGGAGGCAAACAAGGAAATGTATGAGAGTATAGTGGTATCAACACTCTTAATGGGTGTGAAGCAAGGGCTGTAAATGCTGCAGCAAAAAGGAGGCTGGAGGCAGTGGATGCTGTATAGCCCTTGTGGCTTAGCGCTTCTTTTTGATTATAATAATAATAATGGAGGCAGTGGAGATGTCATGTCTAAGAGCAATGTGTGGTGTGAATATTATGCAGAGAATTTGTAGTGTGGAAATTAGGTGTTGAGTTACTAAAAGTATTATTCAGAGGGGAGGGAAAGAGGGTCATCCTAGGAAAGAATGGAAGGAGGGGGGGGGGGGGGTAAAAGAGGTTTTGTGTGCAAGGTGCCTGGACATAAAGCAGGCACGTGTGTGTTAGATAGGAGAAGAATGATTTTTGAGACTTGACAATCTGTTGGAGAGCAGGGTAATATTTTGTGAAAGGATTCAGGGAAATCGGTTAGCTGGACTTGATCCTGGAGGTGGGGAGTACAATGCCTGCACTTTAAAAGAGGGGTTTGGGATATTTGCCATTTGGAGTGATAGCTGAACTGTCATATCTGAGCACCTTTGCAGACTGATTATGTGTGAATGATGGTGAAAGTGTTTCTTCATTTTTGGGTCACCTTGCCTTGGCAGAAGACGGCCGACGTGTTAAAAACAAATAACTATTTTGTCAAAATTAACAAAAGGTTAAGAGTATGGGATACCAACTACTGAATTCTATCCTAATATGTAAGTGGTGCATATCCTTACCTGAACTTCATTAGTGATCGAGTTATTGTGATGACATTCTTCCTCTTTAGCTCCAAGGCCTTTTACTGCTTTTAACATGTGCTGGTCATTCCCATTGAGTCCCTGATCTCTCACTGTCTCCTCACCACCACAACCGGGAGCAACCTTATGTTGCTGTCCCGAGCCAAGGTCTGTAAGACGACCATTCAGATACATCCTTTCCATACAACCTATAACAAAAAAAATATCGATTAGTAATGTGAACAAACTGAAGAAAGTAAAAGATAATATAGTACCATAATATGTTTTACAAAATACACTCCTTACAAGGAAAATGCCTTAATAATGATGAAGGGCTCTTAACCCAAGAAATCAGAGCTAAACTCTGCTTCCTTGGATCAAACCTGATTACCTCCCATTCCCTAACTGCTATAAGAACCCTACAGGTTTAGCATTTGCCCATGAATAAACCATAATAGTACAGTGGAACCTCAGTTTTCGTATGCCCTAGTTGGAGAAAATTCTCTGTAAAATGTATTTTTTATTAATATTTTTGGGTGTCTGGAATGGATTAATTGGTTCCATTCCAGACCCCCAAAAATATTAACAAAAAAACATTTTATAGATAATTTTCTCCAACTAGGGCATACAAAAACTGAGGTTCCACTGTATTATAATTCACAATATACGTAGATTAAACTTAATTATCTGCACACTAGTTCCTTACCACTGAAACTTCCAGAATCCCTCAGATGCCACTGTCTATTAGCAGAGTGTGCCACTTCCCTAGGAAGACCACCAATATAGAGGGGCGAAGAGACTTGAAGGTATTCATTAGATCCATCATTAATTATGGAGCGAGCGGTACCACGATTTATACGCATGGTGAAGTTCTGCTTCAAGGTCAGCAGTTCAACTGAATGCCATTCTCCATCATTTACAACTTCATAACTGTAGTGAAATTATGGAATTATTATTATTACTTATTCAAAAACAAAACTTAAAATTGCTCTTAATACTGAATTTTATTACACAAAATCCATTATACAAGAATGGTTCATAGTAGCTCAAAAATGCAATGTGGATAAAAGGTTGATCTTCCATTATACTGTGGAGAAATTAGCTGTAAGACTTTTAGGAAGCTGGGCTTGGATAATCCTAGAGTATGTGGATAGTCCTATTTTGGTATCATTTGATTGTATATCCTATTCTGGAGTATTCAAACATTAAGAAAAATCTTCCCATGTACTTCACTATGTCAAATCCTCCCTTTCCAGTGACTGTTATAACTCCTAATCATATAACTGATATACAGTATGTCAAGTACTACAGTATTGTGAATAAACTGTTTAATATCCCTTACACTGTTATTCAATTTTCCCTCATGGTGGTTTATATTGATAATATATATTGAATAGTGTTACTGCTAAGACCGAGTATCACTTTAGTGGTGCTAGCCTAAGTGGTGACTTATATTGTTTGTATTAACTGAATATGAAGTGTTCATCTACTTTGGCCACACTGAAAGGACTACTAGAGAAGGTTCCAATCCTCCCAGAATATGAGTGTATAAGCTGCTTAATGAAGTTAAGATAGTGGTGATAAGTACCAAACAGTGAAAATGTGATGGACAGCAGTAGACTACTGTCTTGCTTTACCTATATTGATGGTATGAAGAGTGAATCCTTCCTACCCTGTGATATGACAATGTTGCTGCAACACAAACTCACTCTCATCTTTTTAACAAGTTTTCTTTATATATTATTCTAAACTGGTTTATACTGATATTCATCATAAAGAATGACCCAAGAGAAAACAGATCTGGACATAGAAGATCCAATGAGCATTTTTTTTAATGAAATCCTGTGGTTGGTTTTTAATTTAAGCATCATCTGCTAAGTTGAAAAAAAATGGACAATTGGCAATACAAAGAATGACTGAATTTTGGATTTGTTTTACATGGAATATTGTATATATTATTTCTAAGTGAAAAGGAACAGTACAGAATATAAAATATTGGGCAAATATTCTTTGTGAAATTTTTTATGGAATTAGATGTTGAATATTTTGGTTGGGACTGAAATATAAAAACACATTCCATACCTGAACATATTTGAAACTGGATAATTTCCCACATCATAAGACACTCTGATACGACCCTTAAACAATTCCACTGCAAGATGTGCCGACTCCCCTATGTAGAGTAACACTCCATCTTCTTTGTTGGTTCGGAAGTGAAGTGTCACATTGGACTGAGGGTCGTGTTTTGAGAGGCTCCAGAGCTAGGTATGAGTCATTGGCACCAAAATGCACACGAGTGAGGTACTCACAATGTTTACCTACAAAAATAACAACAGTAAAGTAAAAACTTTGAAGTTGCACAAATTATGAAGCTTTTACAGTCAGTGGGAATAAGAAGTCAATATTTCAATACTGAATAAAAAAAGATATAAAAATGACATTATAAAGACCATTGTACAACAACAAATACATTAGGGCAGGTTAACTAACAAAAACATGATAATGGATGTATGCTAGAAGGTGGCAGTAGACTGTATATAGTCATAATGATAATTACTGGCCCCTTGCTCTCATCATTTTATTCGCCGTCTACAGCACTTGTTACTTATAGGGTAATGATTCTAACAAACTTTCCCCATGGAATTGAGAAGAAACACTAAGGACAAGAACTACTAAATAATTAGAAGATAATGCAGATGAGGTGTAATTCTTTTAATACATTAGCTATTTTCTACCAACATAGGGTGACCCCCCCCCACCCAAAAAAAAAAAAGTAACCCATTCAGTGTCTTGCCAGAAAGGTGCTGACATCACTGTTCAGCTGTGATGTTAGTGTGTATACATGCACAACTGCCTGTGCAGTGTATACTGGATGCAGGTAATAAGAAAATGTACCTGTCATCTTGTGTTTACAAAACAAAGAAGAGAGACCAGCTAGAGTGTAAATTGAACTTTCCATTTCACACTCATATGGCACTATGGTAGTACTGTACCTCTATGGTGCTGCTGTCAACCAAGTTATTACCTTTAGTCCTGGAGGTAGGAAGTATAATTGCTGCACTTTGAAGGAGGGATGGGGGAATTCGGAGGAATGGTCATTTGGAGTCTAATGTCTGCATACTGCTGGCAAGACAGCTATTGAATGGATGATAATAAATGTGTTTTCTCTTAAGGGTTGCCTTACCTTGGTGGAAGACTGCCAGTGTGTTAAAAACAATAAAATTTATTCTGATTCATTTAGTTCTTAATGAATTTTTATATTTTTAAACACCACTTGACATGGCTCATACAGGTTTATTTTCCCCCTACTGCATTGTAATTATCTCTCTTCTATTTTCTCTTCCTCATTTTGCCACCTCTCCCTATATTTCATATCATTATTATATCTGCCAACATACTAAAATGCTTTAACTATATCTTGACAAAAGGGAAGAAAAGTGCAGACACAACTATCATTAATTAGTACAGTATGGAGAACTCAGAGGGGCGAGAGAGACAATAAATACTAGTGGCACTGTGATAATTGGTTAAAGTGGTTAGCAAGACCCATCCCACTGTAATGATCTCCCGTTATTGCACCTGTATTTTACATCTCTTTCCCATATGATCTCTTATACTCTGTTGCCTGCTGCTGCTGCAGTAGACAGATGAGGAAGGAAAGTTACCTCCACTTCCTTTTATTGCAAAGGGTTAAAGTATTTTAGTAAGAAAATGGCAGAGATAAAGAGCAACCCTCTCTCACTCACTAGGTATGTATTATTGTCTTTTTTTCTTTGTGTAATATGGTTTCTATCTACCAAAAGATCAAGGGAAAAATTAAAGAATAAAAAGGCAGCTGTCATTTTTATATGTCATTATTGTCAGAAATGAACATAGGTAAAAAAAAAAAAATACATGACTGTATTTCCAGTGTTCTATAACTAATGTATGACCCTGGTGGGTTTAGCCCTTGGTTTTGATGATAATAATAATAATAATAACAACTAATGTCTAGGTAGTAGGTTGGTAAACAGCAACCGCCCAGGGAGGTACTACCGTCCTGCCAAGTGCGTGTACAACAAAAACCTGTAATTGTTTTACATGATGGTAGGATTGCTGGTGTCTTTTGTCTGTCTCATAAACATGCAAGATTTCAGGTCACACTACACATACATGTACAAGCATATATACACACACCCCTCTGGGTCTTCTTCTATTTTCTTTCTAGTTCTTGTTCTTGTTTATTTCCTCTTATCTCCATGGGGAAGTGGAACAGAATTCTTCCTCTGTAAGCCATGCATGTTGTAAGAGGTGACTAAATTGCCGGAAGCAAGGGGCTAGTAACCCCTTCTCCCATATAAATTACTAAATTTAAAAGAGAAACTTTCGTTTTTCGTTTTGGGCCACCCTGCCTTGGTGGGATATGGCCGGTGTGTTGAAAGAAAGAACAACTAATGTCAAATATCTGAACAATAAAACCAGAAAACAAAACTGATTTTGAATACCTTTCTACACATTCATCAATGTATTGGTAGATAAAAGACTGTTGAGTAGACTTCAGGATGTACATGTTTATAGAGGGGCCACAGATATATCAGATCACTTTCTAGTTGTAGCTACACTGAGAGTAAAAGGTAGATGGGATACAAGGAGAATAGAAGCATCAGGGAAGAGAGAGGTGAAGGTTTATAAACTAAAAGAGGAGGCAGTTAGGGAAAGATAAACAGCTATTGGAGGATAGACAGGCTAATGAGAGCATAGGAAATGGGGTCAAAGAGGTATGGGGTAGGTTTAAAAAAATGTAGTGTTAGTGTGTTCAGCAGAAGTTTGTGGTTACAGGAAAGTGGGTGCGGGAGGGAAGAGGAGCGATTGTGGAATGATGTAAAGAGAGTAGTAAAGGAGAAAAGATAGCATATGAGAAGTTTTTACAAAGTAGAAGCTGATGCAAGGAGGGAAAAGTATATGGAGAAAAAGAGAGAGGTTAAGAGAGTGGTGAAGCAATGTAAAAAGAGAGCAAATGAGAGAGTGGGTGAAATGTTATCAACAAATTTTGTTGAAAATAAGAAAAGTTTTGGAGTGAGATTAACAATTAAGGAAGCCTAAAGAACAAATGGATTTGTCAGTTAAAAATAGGAGAGGAGAGTTATTAAATGGAGAGTTAGAGGGATTGGGAAGATGGAGGGAATATTTTGAGGAATTGTTAAAATGTTGATGAAGATAGGGAAGCTGTGATTTCATGTTTTAGGGCAAGGAGGAATAACATCTTGTAGGAGTGAGGAAGAGCCAGTTGTGAGTGTGGGGGAAGTTCGTGAGGCAGTAGGTAAAATGAAAGTGGGTAAGGCAGCTGGGATTGATGGGATAAAGATAGAAATGTAAAAGCAGGTGGGGATATTTGTTTTGGAGTGGTTGGTGCAATTATTTAATAAATGTATGGAAGAGGGTAAGGTACCTAGGGATTGGCAGAGAGCATGCATAGTTCCTTTGTATAAAGGCAAAGGGAACAAAAGAGAGTGCAAAAATTATATAGGGGGATAAGTCTGTTGAGTATACCTGGTAAAGTGTATGGTAGAGTTATTATTGAAAGAATTAAGAGTAAGACGGAGAATAGGATAGCAGATGAACAAGGAGGCTTTAGGAAAGGTAGGGGTGTGTGAACCAGGTGTTTACAGTGAAACATAAGTGAACAGTATTTAGATAAGGCTAAAGAGGTCTTTGTGGCATTTATGGATTTGGAAAAGGCGTATGACAGGGTGGATAGGGGGGCAATGTGGCAGATGTTGCAGGTGTATGATGTAGGAGGTAGGTTACTGAAGCAGTGAAGAGTTTTTATGAGGATAGTGAGGCTCAAGTTAGAGTATGTAGGAAAGAGGGAAATTATTTCCCAGTAAAAGTAGGCCTTAGACAAGGATGTGTGATGTCACCGTGGTTGTTAATATATTTATAGATGGGGTTGTAAGAGAAGTAAATGCGAGAGGCGTGGAGTTAAAAGATAAAGAATCACACAAAGTGGGAGTTGTCACAGTTGCTCTTTGCTGATGGCACTGTGCTCTTGGGAGATTCTGAAGAGAAGTTGCAGAGATTGGTGGATGAATTTGGTAGGGTGTGCAAAAGAAGAAAATTAAAAGTGAATACAGGAAAGAGTAAGGTTATGAGGATAACAAAAAGATTAGGTGATGAAAGATTGGATATCAGATTGGAGGGAGAGAGTATGGAGGAGGTGAATGTATTCAGATATTTGGGAGTGGACGTGTCAGCGGATGGATCTATGAAAGATGAGGTGAATCATAGAATTGATGAGGGGAAAAGGGTGAGTGGTGCACTTAGGAGTCTGTGGAGACAAAGAACTTTGTCCTTGGAGGCAAAGAGGGAATGTATGAGAGTATAGTTTTACCAACGCTCTTATATGGGTGTGAAGCATGGGTGATGAATGTTGCAGCGAGGAGAAGGCTGGAGGCAGTGGAGATGTCATGTCTGAGGGCAACTGTGTGGTGTGAATATAATGCAGAGAATTCGTAGTTTGGAAGTTAGGAGGAGGTGCGGGATTACCAAAACTGTTGTCCAGAGGGCTGAGGAAGGGTTGTTGAGGTGGTTCGGACATGTAGAGAGAATGGGCGAAACAGAGTGACTTCAAGAGTGTATCAGTCTGTAGTGGAAGGAAGGCGGGGTAGGGGTCGGCCTAGGAAAGGTTGGAGGGAGGGGGTAAAGGAGGTTTTGTGTGCGAGGGGCTTGGACTTCCAGCAGGCATGCGTGAGCGTGTTTGATAGGAGTGAATGGAGACAAATGGTTTTTAATACTTGACGTGCTGTTGGAGTGTGAGCAAAGTAACATTTATGAAGGGATTCAGGGAAACCAGCAGGCCGGACTTGAGTCCTGGAGATGGGAAGTACAGTGCCTGCACTCTGAAGGAGGGGTGTTAATGTTGCAGTTTAAAAACTGTAGTGTAAAGCACCCTTCTGGCAAGACAGTGATGGAGTGAATGATGGTGAAAGTTTTTCTTTTTCGGGCCACCCTGCCTTGGTGGGAATCGGCCAGTGTGATAATAAAAAAATAAAAAAAACATTCATCAATCTGCACTTATCTGTAAATTTTCAGACTAATGGTTCTGACCCCTGACATTTTTATAAAAAAAAATTTACTGCATTACTTACCTGAAAAACCTGGAGAACATTTGCATACATAATCTTTCGAGTTTGGAGGAACGAAACAAATGCCATTCTGGCAGTCATTTTGTTGACAAGGTGAAGTCTGAAGGAACACTGCTGGGCCAACCTCACAGAACTTTCCAGTGTAGTCATTAATACACTTACAGGTGTATTCATTCTCTCCATCTACACATGATGCACCATTCTGTTGACATTAACTATTAAAAAATCGTGCAAAACAGTACACTACAGTATTAACTATTTCATATATTTGCTACAAGTGACTTTCAACATTACCCAGAGAAGAGTATACAGTGTGTAACACAAAAGAATATCAGTATACCAAAGACTATATAGTACCTGACACAAATGGTTGACACAGTCATCAATGTTCTCGGTACAATTTTCACCAGAGTATCCCAGAGAGCACTGACACTCATAATGGGTGAAGTGATCAACACAGGCAGCTCCATTTTTGCAGGGATTAAATTCTTTGCTACAGAAGGGGATCTTTCGTTCACAGTAATCACCTGAATGAAAGTAAAGAGTAATGCATTTAAGAGAAAAATCAAATTAATTCTAAAGTGTAACTACATAGATGCTTTAATAGTCTACAAACGAAGAGGGGGAGAACCAATTTACATTTTTCTCTATGATCTTTCATGACAAGTGACACTAATGGGATGTTAGACTAACTCCTGAAAAACTGACCATAAAACTAGCTGTTTTCCGAGACTCCCCTCTCTCTTACATTTGTATGAAATTTAAAACTCACAAAGCTAATAATCCTGCACTAACAGACTAACAAATAACTTCACCAAGATGCTTGAGCATATTCTATTAAACTTCTTTTCTGACAAATAACTTGGGTATAACCTACCACTGTATATTTCAACCATGAATGAATTAATCAGTTCTGTATCATAAACTGCAAATTCTAATTTAGTATGCCCAAAACATTGGAATGCTATAAGTCATCCACTGTTGCCTGTTTTAAGTAACTTATTTATGGAATGCTTCGAAACCATAATACTTATAAATAATGCTAAATGGTTCAGCTGTCAGTGATGTGCTGTGTTTGTGGCCTTTATCTGAAAATCCAGATGAAATGACCACTTTCCATCTATTACATTACATGGACATGGAACATAAGAGGTCCCTGGCATTTTTGGACACAATATGCAGGAAATTTATTATTATTATTCTAACAACCACAAGAAAACAATTAATGTATTTTACGGCAAATAAGACGCTCCGGTGTTGAGGACACTCCCCCAATTCTGACTGGCTAAATTTTGGAAAAAAAGATAAACAATACTTTGGCCTCCAAGACACTGGATACATTTACGAGACTTTTTGAAAAAAAAAAAAAAAAAATAGCGTCTTCAATGCCATACAATATAGTACATGCAAATCAGTGATGGAAATATGAAACTACCAAGGAAAAAAGCAACAGAGTTATGAAGAATTGTATAAATTTACCTGTGTAACCAGGGTGACACTGGCATCTATATTCCTCCACAAGATCAATGCAAGTAGAATTGTTCTCACATTTATTTTGAGCACAGTCATCAATATTGACTTCACATCGGTCTCCCTCAAACCCAGGAGGACAGTGGCAGCTATATAAAACAAAACCAGTTATTATGAGACAATCACAAATAAAAACACATTAAAATTCCCCATATGTGTTACTCCACCACAAATTTCACATTATCTATACAGTGTGTTATCAGCATCTCATATTACCACCATACAAGTACCTTTGTTGTCAATACCATACCAGCTTCTTACAGCATAACCTTACCTAAATGTCTAGTAGCCACTGCTTTGTTCACTATTTTACACTAATAGATTATTATCTATATATACTCTGAATATGGTATTTTACAAATATAAAATTTAAGTTCTGCCAAAAAACTTGTGTATACAGTAGACTTTGCTGTAGTGTTGTATTAATCAAACTTTGAGTTTTAACAAATAAACTCCACACTAAAAATATTATCTTAAAAGCCCATGTGAAAACTGAATCTAAAGTGCTGTATATATCTTTTCTCAAGATAGATAGCTTACCTGAATCGACCAGCTTCTAGAATCTTGCAAGTGCCAAGGTTCCTGCATGGATTTCCATAACAAGCATCTATCTTGTATTGGCAGTTTGACCCATAAAATGCTGGAGCACACACACACTCATAGCTGCGGTTGGCAAGGGCACGGCAAGTTGCTCCATTCTCACAAGGATGAGTGTAGCACAAATCACATTTTGCAAGTACCTGAAGAAAAAACCTGGAACTTAAGGAAAATGAAAAATATAATATCATTCCAGTTTTCATAAAATTAAGATACTGTACATGGATTTTAGAGTTACTGATTTTCCAGGTACGGTAAGCCCTCTTATAATGCAACATCTCACACTGTGACTTTGTTGCAACATGATTCAAATACAACCAAAATTTCATAGCAAGGAAAAATCTTGATGTTACGCACTGATACATCATCTTGGATACAGCCACTGAGATCAAGGAGTTATTATAACATTTAAATGCCGCTACACATGCAAGATAATAAAAAAAAAAAAACTCATTGGAACAATGGATGACAGCTTTGAGATTGACATGCCAGACTTCTGACATAAATTTGATATTACAGATGCACATTAAGGTATCATGGGATGAAGTGCCCCAATGAACCATAAATGCAGGTTGGAGTCAACTATGGTACACAAATAACCCGCACATAAAAGAGAGAAGCTTACGATGACGTTTCAGTCCGACTTGGACCATTTACAAAGTCACACTTTCACACGTCGTCGTAAGCTTCTCTCTTTTATGTGCGGGTTATTTGTGTATCATTCCAGTCACGGTATTGTGCCTCTCTTTGTTATTCAATTATGGTCTGGGGCAAATTATTTCTCTGATTTTCCATCAATAAGGAAAGTCATGTACAGAAAACTGAATGACAAATATGTAACCCTAATTTTCCCATACGTTCACTTCATGTAGTGCTATTTTTCATAATGTACTGACTTTCAGGAATGTAACCCACAAATTATAAGAGAGCTTACTGTACTACTGTATAAGAAGCCGCAATTGTAAGAAAAAATTTAACACTTGAAAAAATCTTAAACCTATTAATGTGTTTTGACTAACCTCATCAGGGACCTTTGGAACACACTTAAAAGCTTGAGTTGGTGTAGTAAGTACTAGCTTGTCCCTCATGGTTGCTGGCTCAGCACATCGTGCAATACCAGGTTCCACAAAATCACCTTTTACCCAGTCTGAGAACCATGCCAAGGAGCAATCACAATAAAGTGGATTTGCTCCCATTGCTCTGTAAATAACAATAATAAGTATACTATTATACAGCTGTTTAATATTCTCTCTAAAACTGAAAAATAAATTAATGTACTCCACCTGCAACTTCACCAGATTATGAGTTATAAAGTTATCAGTCAATGATAATTATGCATTGCTGGGTTCCATGATGTGTGACTTATGTACAATACTGCACAGTATAGATTTTTTTTATTAACACATTAGCTGTTTCCCACCAAGGTAGGATGGCCCAAAAAAGAAAAACTTTCATCATAATTCACTCCATCACTGTCTTGCCAGAGGTGCACTTACACTACAGTTATAAAACTGCAACATTAACACCCCTCCTTCAGAGTGCAGGCACTGTACTTCCCATCTCCAGGACTCAAGTCCGGCCTGCCAGTTTCCCTGAACCCCTTCATAAATATTACTTTGCTCACACTCCAACAGCATGTCAAGTCCTAAAAACCATTTGTCTCTATTCACTCCTATATAACATGCACACACATGCTTTCCAGAAGTCCAACATGCTTTCTGGAAGTCCAAGCCCCTCGCACACAAAACCTCCTTTACCCCGTCCCTCCAACCTTTCTTAGGCAGACCTCTACCCCGCCTTCCCTCCACTACAGATTTTTACACTCTCGAAGTCATTCTATTTTGTTCCATCCTTTCTACATGTCTGAACCACCTCAACAACCCCTCCTCAGCCCTCCGGATAATAGTTCTGGTTATTGAAAATATAGAAAATAAATGTTTTATCAAGAAGAGCACACTTACATATGTGTAATGAAGACAAGGTCACGAAAAGCACCATCGGGAATTCTTGAAATGTCATTCCCATGAAGAGACCTGAAGTGAGATAAATAGACCTTTGTGTAAAGTTTTAGGTGTCAGAAAACCAACTTCTCTATTAAAATAAAATCTGCATTACCTATTCTCTTAATATACTGTATATGTTCCACGCTGAAATAATACAACGAATATTGTACAGGTAGTTTTTATTACAGAATTACTACCAGATTACAAGCTTACAGGCAAATATTAAATATGCATACAACTGAGTCATTATTAATATATAGTGAAAAGGGTGCCAAACCTATGTGGGTCATATCTAAGTCACATATATTGGGATAAGCACTTGGAATATGCAAGTTAAAAGGAGAGTTCTGCTAGGAAAACTTGATGGCACATATGGTGGTTTGAGTCATCATTTGAATTCAATAAAATATAAAAATTACTTCTCATTTAGAGCAATGATTTATAATCAGTCTCTCTGTTATTTCTTAAAAGTTCTGTGTTTACTTCTATCTAACTGCCTCATATTTGTTTCCTAAATGTTCAAATGATTAATTTTCTAATTTTAAAATTTTCTTAGGTGTATTTAATTAGGAAGAGATATCTACATACATTGCCTATCTCATGCTCAGTCAAAATGACTTAGGGTACCACATGCAGAAAAACTAAGTCACATATAAGACTGCCTGGACAGTGTGCTGTTTGGCTACCTTGTTAACAAATCAGGTAAGATGGAGAATGAGGAATACTGCAATGTCAGCATTTACAGCTGACATTACCATAAACACAGTATGTTAACTCTGGGTAATTGTGTTCTTAGTTAATGGACTATGGGTAAATGCTCATTTTTTCAATTTATGCTGAGTTTTTGCTTAAAAAAATACTACTGTATATAAAAGGTACTAGTGCATAAATACTTGCCATGAGGTGAATACACTGAAGAATAATGTCATGACTTTTGTAAAAACTATAACATATGGGAAGCTATAGCCAAAAATATATACAGTAAATTACATAGAAAAAAACACAAGAGAACACAGTGGATCCCATAATTGACAAATAGAAAGTATTAACCCTTTCAGGGTCCAAGGCCCAAATCTGGAGTCACACACCAGTGTCCAAGAATTTTCAAAAAAAAAAATTTGTTATTTTTTCTTATGAAATCGTAGAGAATCTTTTTGTGAAGGTAATAAAACAAAAAGTACGAAATTTGGTGGAAAATTGACGAAATTATGCTCTCGCGAATTTTGATGTGTCAGCGATATTTACGAATCGGCGATTTTGCCGACTTTGACTCCCATTTTAGGCCAATTACATTATTCCAATCAACCAAATTCTTAGCTATTCACTAGTATTACTTCTATTCTATCGATTGAGCACAAGAAATCGCCAAGTCAACTGTTTCAACTACAAAATAAAGTGATCGGAAATTGTTAATTTGGCCAATTTAACACAAAGTTCAAAATATTCCAATTCAAAATAGGGTCCAGAATGAACAATGTAGGCATTCCTGGCACTAAACTAACATTTCTTCTGTTCATTAGTTATGTTTTGAGGCTTTACAAATAAATTCCATTTTGATTTTTTATTCACATAATGAATTTTTATTCACACCAAAAAATAGAAGATTTACTCTTATGCAATACTGTAATAATAGTATAAATATCATCACCATATTTGTGAATGTATATTAGACCCACCAGCTGACGTGTATTAGATGTGTGAGGTCGTTTGTTTACTCTTGAAATATCGGCAAAAATTTAACATTTTCCGCTACTTGAGCTCATTTTCAAGCCATTTCCAATGCTAAAAACCAATCAAAATCATCTCTATTTCTGTAATATGTCTTCCATTCTATCAAATGAGACCAAGAAATCGCAAATACAACTATAAAAAACATACGAAAAAACACTGCAAAGTTGCTGTTTTAATCGAAAAATCATGATTTCATTTTTTTCTCTCATTATACACAGTGTGCTGCAGGATCTGTTTTATGTGGTGCACACATACCACATAGATGTATTCTCTCATATCTATGCCCAAATGTACCACTCACAGTTTATCAGAGTGAGCTGAGCTCATGGCGTAGATCTACGGTTTGGACCCTGAACATAAAGCCGTAGATCTACGGGACGGACCCTGAAAGGGTTAAGTGTTGGATCCCATAATTGACAAATAGAAAGTGTTTCAAATATAATTGCCTTCACTGCAAAGTAGAGGACATATGATGACCTCTTAAAGTTTATGGGGGAATAAAAGAACAGGAGAGTTTTTAAAAGATACCAATAGGATAAGCAAGAGGTTATTAACCCTTGAGGGGTCCAGAGGCTAGATCTCGAGTGACAGTCAGGGTCCAAGAATTTTCAAAAAAATCTTTTGTTATTTTTTCTTATGAAATGGTAGAGAATCTTTTTCTGAAGGTAATAAAACAAAAAGTATGAAATTGATGGAAAACTGATGAAATTACACCATCACAAATTTGGTTGCATCAGTGATATTTACGCATCGGTGATTTTGCCGACTTTGACGACCATTTTAGGCCAATTACATTATTCCAGTCGACCAAATTCTTAGCTATTTTGCTAGTATTATTTCTATTTCATTGACCGAGCACAAGAAATCGCCCAGTCAACTGTTTCAATTACCCAATAAAGTTGTGATGAATGGTTTGAAAAACCGACAAGTTGAAGATTGAGACACTTATGCAACATATGGGAATCTTTATTCAGGAAAGTTTCGCCACACAGTGGCTTCATCAGTCCAATACAAAGTAGAAAGGCATAAGGAGAGGAGGAGTTTGAGGTAATGAGTCCCTCAGCCTGGAGTCGATGTGTTCAGTCCATCAATCACATTCTACAAGATTGATGGACTGAACACATCAACTCCAGGACTGATGAAGCCACTGTGTGGCGAAATGTTTCCTGAATAAAGATTCCCATATGTTGCATAAGTGTCTCAATCTTCACCCAATAAAGTGATTGGAAATTGGTACTTTGTGTTAAATTTGGCCAATTTAACACAGTTCAAAATATTTCAATTTCAAAATAGGGTCCAGAATAAACAATGCAGGCATTCCTAGCACTAAACAAACATTTCCTCTGTGTATTAGTTATGTTTTCAGGCTTTACAAGTAAATTCCATTTTTATTTTTTATTCACGTAATGAATTTTTATTCACACCAGCTAATGGGTACTAGACGTGTGACATCATCTGTTTACTCTTGAACATCGGCAAAAATTTAACATTTCCACTACTTTGAGCTCAGTTTCAAGCCATTTTCAATACTAATACCAATCAAAGTCATCTCTATATCTTCCATTCTATCAAATGAGACCAAGAAAACGCGAGTACAACTGTAAAAAACATACAAAAAACAACGCAAAGTCGCTGTTTTAATCTAAAAATACGGTTGCAGTTTTCTCTCATTATGCACTGCGTGCTGCAGTATTTGTTTTATGTGGTGCCCACTTACCACATAGATTTATTCTCTCAAAGGGTTAAGCTCAAAATATAGAAAGAAGTAATGTAGAACAGGTAACAAAGTATTATTGGTTGGAAAGAAATTCAATGAAAAGCCATCTGCCACTACTGGAAATCCAAAAAATTTGATGATAAAATAATTATATTAGACAGGGCAACATTAAAACAGCTCTAATCATGAAAATGCAAATAGTTAACAAAAACATACTGTACTTACAATATACGCAGTTTCCGCAGGCCAGACAATGAGTCTCGTTGCATGCACTGCAGTTTATTGTAGCTGATAATTCTGTTTGAATGTGTGGGAAAAAACAAAGAACTATTTTTGAAGCGGAAAAAGAAAATTTTTTATTCCAAATTACAAAATATGATGACTATTATATTCAAATAAATTTGAGTACAATGATCAATATGAAAACAATAATCTAATACAACACACACCATATATATAACATTCATTCATAATAAAAATTACAGAGTTCATCTGCTTAAAAACCATTCCTGTAACAATTTCAAATAACGACTAAAACAAAAAACCAAGGACCGTTTCCCCATTTAATGACCAGCGCACACTTGTTTAATGACCAAATTTCATACTGTGGTGCCAGTCCCCTCTTGCCTCAATTAATGGCCATTTCTTGGTACAACCATCAGATAATGTTTATAAATACATATATTGCCTTACTACCTCACAGTTCTCCATGGATGCAACTAAATCAAGTGTTTCCTACATCAAGTAACAACAAAAACCATAGAGAGAGATTAAGTGTGAGTGTGAGTGCAATATGATGTCACGAAACACTGTCTTACATACTACTACAAATGCTTAACACAGAAATCGTCGGAAAAATTATTAAAGTATCGAGAGAAGTATTGCACCGTGTTTTTGTTATTGCCTAGTTGAAAGGCTGTGACAGGTCCTAGGCCAACTACTGATCTACAGTTCATTACAACTAATTTAAGACAGTGATCTGGGAGTCATTATAACGAACAACAAAAATATGATATGACAATTTTCTCAATATTTTTATGTCTTAAGTCTTAATAGATTTTGTGCCGTGCCTGGTCACGGACCGAGCTGCAGGGGCACTGACCCCCAGAAACACCCTTCACATACATTCTAGGTATGCACTCATTAAACAGAGGTATAACACCATTATGCCAATACTAAATAACAGACCACTCTAGTAAAAGGAGGGACAAGTGTTATGTATGTAATATGACATTGGACAAGTTCATGTTATGTAATATTACATCGGACAAATGCTATGTATGTAATTCAAAATCGTCTATACTTTTTGCATTATGCATGCATGCATGATATCAGGATATAACACCATTGTGCTCCTACTAAATAACAGACCTATCTTTGGTAAGTACGTATATATTTTTTTAAATTTCATCACTGAAAAATAATAGGAATTAGATAGAAAATACTATTATCTTGGCTCCTATCTAACGTTATAACATGGGTTCTTACAGAAAAATATAATAAAAATATTTTTTTGCTTAATGAACCATTCTTCAGTCCCTAAGTTGTTAGGTGAGGTCCACTGCATATATAAGTTTGTAACTGTATACCAAGTGACAAGGAAGAACGACCACTGAACATGACGTTCAATGGTGATAAGTTCCAGCTGCTTAGGTATAGAAAGAATGAAAAACTCAAAAGGAGCACTATACGTATACAAAACTCAAGAGGGTCACCAAATAGAACGTTAGGAACACGTAAAAGACCTGGAAATAATTATGTCAGCGGACCTTTCTTTTAGAGACCATAACAAGGCAAAGATCACGACAGCCAGGAAGATGACGGGGTGGGTATTGAGAACTTTCAAAACAAGGGAAATAATGCCGATGGTGACACCCTTCAAATCGCTAGTGCTCCCTCACTTAGAATATTGCTCAGTGCTGATGGCCCCATTCAAAACAGGAGAAATATCGGAGCTGGAACTAATACAGAGATCATTTATGGCTCACACTGAGCCAGTAAAGTACCTAAACTACTGAGAATGCCTGCAAGTCTTAAGTAAGTAAGTAAGTAGGTAAGTTTATTCAGGTATACACAATACAGTTACATAGAATTATCATACATAGCAGCATATGTGTAGAGAACCTAGGATAACCCAAAAAAGTCAGACAGAGTGACTTATTTCCATTGGGGTCCTTTTACCTTATTATTATAATATAAAGGTTATAATATTTTCTTATTATTCTACAATGAAGATAACATCTTATTATCATACTAAAGAGACTATCTACTACACGAAGGTCATTAAGACTATCTACAATACGAGGGTCATTACTAGGAATACGGTAAAATTTACACGTATGTTAGCTAAAAAATAGAAAATCATTCCCCTCCCTTTCTGTAGCTACATTCATCAGACACTTTTTGGCACTCTTCTTGAACTGGTTCATGCTATGACTGGCTTTGACATGTGCAGGCAGTCTGTTCCATTCCTTTATTGCTGTACAATAAAAGGTGTTTGAAGCCTGGCCAATGACTGTGGCTACTACAAAGTTGTGCTCTCTCCCCCTAGTACTATGATTGCTGCAGTTCCCAACCTTGACAAAATTGACAGCAAGATATTCTGGACATTGTTTGTGAGCAATTTTATAAACATGATTTAGCTTCAGTTGTTTTACTCTGTCTTCAACATTCAGCATATCCAACTGCTGTAATTCATCCTGGCCTACATGTTCTCTTGGTCCCAGCCCCAGGATGAATCTTACGATTTTGTTCTGGGTGATTTGCAATCTATCTTTCAGTTTTTTTGTCAAGGCAGAGTACCAAGAAGAGCAAGCGTAATCCATATGGCATTGTATAAGGGCTAGACATAGGGTCCTGCGAGCCTCAGTAGGTAGACACTGTGTTTGTCTATACAGGAACTTCAGTCTGGCATTCGCTTTCTTTACTACACTGTTCCCTATCAATTCTCCTGACATGCATGGGTCAAAGGGGATTCCCAAATATTTTACTGATGAAACCAAAGTGATGGGCTCCCCATTACATTGAACATTAAAATTATTTACCCTTCTCAGTTTATGTTTCGTGCCAAAGAGAATGGCTTCAGTTTTCCCTAGGTGTAATGATAGTTTGTTGTCTACTAACCATTTGCTGCAGGACTCCAGTTCCAGTGTTAAAACATTAGCAATATCTTGTGGGTCTTTACCTGACACTAACAGAGCACTGTCATCTGCATACAGTAGGAGTTTGCACTTGACACTGATAGGCATATCATTGACATAACATAAGAATAATAAGGGATCCAGAATACTACCTTGGGGAACTCCACATGTTATCGGCAGGGGTTCTGATTCTGTTTTGTTGATTTTGACTATTTGTCTCCTGTTGCTAAGGTAGGACTTAAACCAGTCTACAGAACCTATACCGATAGCTTGAAGTTTTTATGAAGAGTTTTTACGAGGATAGTGAGGCTCAAGTTAGAGTATGTAGGAAAGAGGGAAATTTTTTCCCAGTAAAAGTAGGCCTTAGACAAGGATGTGTGATGTCACCGTGGTTGTTTAATATATTTATAGATGGGGTTGTAAGAGAAGTAAATGCGAGGGTCTTGGCAAGAGGCGTGGAGTTAAAAGATAAAGAATCACACACAAAGTGGGAGTTGTCACAGCTGCTCTTTGCTGATGACACTGTGCTCTTGGGAGATTCTGAAGAGAAGTTGCAGAGATTGGTGGATGAATTTGGTAGGGTGTGCAAAAGAAGAAAATTAAAGGTGAATACAGGAAAGAGTAAGGTTATGAGGATAACAAAAAGATTAGGTGATGAAAGATTGAATATCAGATTGGAGGGAGAGAGTATGGAGGAGGTGAACGTATTCAGATATTTGGGAGTGGACGTGTCAGCGGATGGGTCTATGAAAGATGAGGTGAATCATAGAATTGATGAGGGAAAAAGAGTGAGTGGTGCACTTAGGAGTCTGTGGAGACAAAGAACTTTGTCCTTGGAGGCAAAGGGGGGAATGTATGAGAGTATAGTTTTACCAACGCTCTTATATGGGTGTGAAGCGTGGGTGATGAATGTTGCAGCGAGGAGAAGGCTGGAGGCAGTGGAGATGTCATGTCTGAGGGCAATGTGTGGTGTGAATATAATGCAGAGAATTCGTAGTTTGGAAGTTAGGAGGAGGTGCGGGATTACCAAAACTGTTGTCCAGAGGGCTGAGGAAGGGTTGTTGAGGTGGTTCGGACATGTAGAGAGAATGGAGCGAAACAGAATGACTTCAAGAGTGTATCAGTCTGTAGTGGAAGGAAGGCGGGGTAGGGGTCGGCCTAGGAAGGGTTGGAGGGAGGGGGTAAAGGAGGTTTTGTGTGCGAGGGGCTTGGACTTCCAGCAGGCATGCGTGAGCGTGTTTGATAGGAGTGAATGGAGACAAATGGCTTTTAATACTTGACGTGCTGTTGGAGTGTGAGCAAAGTAACATTTATGAAGGGATTCAGGGAAACCGGCAGGCCGGACTTGAGTCCTGGAGATGGGAAGTACAGTGCCTGCACTCTGAAGGAGGGGTGTTAATGTTGCAGTTTAAAAACTGTAGTGTAAAGCACCCTTCTGGCAAGACAGTGATGGAGTGAATGATGGTGAAAGTTTTTCTTTTTCGGGCCACCCTGCCTTGGTGGGAATCGGCCGGTGTGATAATAAAAAAAAAAATTGTGGTTGACAGTATCGAAGGCCTTTTGCAGGTCTAAGGTTACCATACCTATGAGGTTCCCCTTTGACATTTCAGTTCTCAGGTAATCCATCAGATTAATAAGGGAGGTGTCGGTTGAGTAGGATCTTCTAAAGCCTGATTGATAGCTATGGAGAATGTTGTTGTCATTAAGGTACTTAACTACTTGAGAATACACCGCCCTCTCTAGAATTTTAGATATTATACTGAGTATACTAACAGGCCTATAGTTGCTTACATCAGACCTACTATTTTTCTTGAAGATAGGAGTAACTCTGGCCTCCTTGAACCCCTCCGGTATGGTATTAGTGGTGATTGATAGATTTATTATGTGAGCAATAGGGATTGACAGTTCAGAAGCACCATCTTTTAGGAACTTAGATGGGATGTTATCAGGGCCTGTGCTCTTAGTTGGGTTTAACCTGCTTAGTTCTTTTTGAATAAAGTCATGAGATACACTTACTAGTTGACAACTGTTTGGGGTTACCCCTTTATTGGTATAGTATGTTTGAAACTTATCAGAGTCTGTGTTAAAGGTATTTGATACAGCTGGTAGTTTACTTACTAGTGTTGATGCAACAGATGTGTAGTAGGAATTAAAGCAATTTGCCACCTTAGATGTTTCGTGGCATACCTCATTATCGATAGTGAGTACTATGTTAGACCTATCTACTGGCTTATGGCTATACCCCAACTGTTTTAGTTGTTGCCAGAGCTTTCTGGGGTTATGCTTATACTCTTCAATTTTTGAGCAGTAGTGCTTTGCCTTTTCTCCTTTTATAAGTCTCTGTACTCTGTTCCTCACCCTTTGGAATTCATTTAGTGCTGCAATATCCTGTCTGTTTGCTTTAAATCTTTTTAGCAGCTGGTCTCTGAATTTCATATTATCTAATATCTCAGCATTCATCCAGGGTTCAGTTCTTTGTTTAATCCTAACCTCTTTAACTGGTGCAATATTATCAAGGATGGTAGTGAACATTGTTTTGAATTTTTCCCAGTCATCGTTTACGTCCGTGCAACTTGTTATCTCTGTCCAGTCACAATTGTGTAGCCCATTTACCAGTGTTTCTTTACTGTAGTTTCTAGTTGACCTCATTTTTATTGTCCTGTGTAGGCCTATCCTATCCCTAGTGATTTTCCTGGTGCAGTAAATGATGAAATGATCACTAAGACCTGTGGTAATGATGCCTGACTGACTAATGTTCTCAGAGCGGTTACAAAGTATGTGGTCAATTAGGGTGGCTGAGAATTGTGTGATCTGGGTTGGAGTATTAATTAGTTGAATTTAGAATTTGCTTATACCTTTTGCATAGCCCGTTATTTTGCTGCTGAAAACTTTTCCCTTAACTTCACAAACCCCTTACAGTTAACCCCTTATTACACACTCCCCTTCCCATCTCACTTCACAGTCTGGCTTCCCCAATTAACTTCTAACTCCTTTCCATTCTGGTAGATCAGAAAGGTTTAATCCATGGTTTTATCCTTCCAAATCCTCCTCAATTCCATTTATCGGGGGTTGTGTGGTGTTGTTGTCTCCTGACCTGATTCTGCTGACTCAGCCATTTTTAAAACACTGAGGGGAGTAAAGCCACCTACAACCTGACTTTCCTTGAGTTTATAGATATATTTGGCATTTTCTGCTATGATTCTCTCACTGTACACTGGTCAGCTGAATATAGGTCAGCTACTAAAACATTAACCTTGACTGTTTAACTATTCACTTCTTTCCCACGACTGGCACTGAGGGATATCCGACCTTGGAGTTTTGTACTGTTGATTTGACGATGTCTCCTGTGTTTCCCTCTCGTTAGCACTGGTACAGGTGATATGATGGTGGTACAGATATGATGCTACTGTCAACAGATGAACGTCAGTAAAGATGAGAATTTCACTTCGCTAGTTGTACGTCTGGCAATAGCGGCTGTTTGGATGCCGGTCAGCCATGTTTAAATGCTCAATTCTTTCCCTCGTTTGGCACTGAAGAAAAAAGTCCTACAGACCTGTCATTTCCTTGGAGATTTAGTTGATCAGGTTTTCTGCCATGTTGTCTTCCCGTTAAACACTGGTGCAGTTGATATGGAGGTCAGTTATTTCATTGTAGTGGAAAACGTCTCATGTCTGGTTCACGTCTGGCAGCAGGTCTGGTACTTGAATGCCGGTCCCTCTTTTGTCATATTTAGTCCATTTCGTTGTCGTCACCGTCAGTTTTTATGTCACTATAGGTTCCTTGCATGTTGTTGCAGCAGTACTTGCAAATTTGGCCATCACTGGAGTTCGGATAGGCCCAGGGGACGGCAAGATATAGGAGCAGCCTTGTTGCTGCTTGCTGTGGCTGCGGCACATGTATTCATGTATTCATGCGGCACATGTATTCAATGGAGGAGACGAGAGAGATACATGATAATATATACATGTACCTGGAAAATACTCGAGGGCCTGGTCCTAAATCTGCACACTGCCATAACAACATACTGGAGTGAGAGATATTGGAGGAAGTGTAAAATAAACCCAGTGAAGAGCAGGGGTGCGGTGGGGACAATAATGGAACACTGTATCAACATCCGGGGTCCCAGACTATTCAACATTTTACCAAAAGATATCAGAAACATGGCTGGAACAAGTGTAGAAGCCTTCAAGAGGAAACTGGACAAGTATCTTTACCAGGTGCCAGATCAACCAGGCTGTGATGGATATGTGGAGCAGCTGGCCTCCAGCAGCAACAGCCTGGTTGACCAGGCAAGCACCAGACGAGTCCTGGCCCATGGCTGGGCTCAGAGAGTAGATTAACTCTCGAAACTCTCCAAAGGCATATCAAAAGTCAAAGGTATGGCTAGCTCGAAGGGTGTCCCGTAGCTCGATAGCTAGTGCACTCAGCTCACACACTGAGGTTCGGAGTTCGAGTCTACGGTACGGCTGGAAAACGTTAGGGATGTGTTTCCATAAGACACCTGCTGTCCCTGTTCACCCATCAGTATAAAATGGGTACCCGGTTGCTAGTCGATTGGTGTGGGTCGCATCCTGGGAAAAAAACTGACCTAATTTGCAGGAAATGCTGTGCATAACAAGTGGCTTTCTATATAGTAACATGTCAGTGATGTCAGCTAGGCCTGTATACCTTGTACATGTACTTGTAGAAATTAAGATATTATTATTTTTTATTATACTCACAATGTTGACAGTTGATGAAGGCTGGAAAATGTGTTGTTTTGCAGTACAGCAATTTGGTTGTTACTCAGGTCTCTGTTAACAAACAAACAACTATGTAAAGTTCATGGTTCAATGTTACTATGATACAAAAAATAAAGATAGTATACTTAAAATTCAAAAATGCTGAAAGTGATGATTCTTCTCCTTTGGTACACTTCCATTACTATATTACCTTTCCAATAGTCAAAAACGAGTCAAAGTTTACTTTGTGAAAGCAAAAAACTGTAATCACCATATGGAGTCACCATATGGAGAAGACCCGGGCCGGAAGTACCGGCGAATCTCTAATGAATGAATGAATCTAAATCCATAGTAATAATGAATTTATAATGTGTAATTTTGTAAGACAGTCTAAAATTTACAACTTAAGTTAACTTACAGTCTGGTCAGGGCTGTCAAGTGAGAAAGTCTATCAGCGTCCAACTCAGTTATTTCATTGACATCCAAGTACCTGTATGATAAAATTAGTTATTCATGAATTTTTTATATCAAAATGCATACAGTAACATGTAATTTACAAGATCTATGACATATTTACAGTAGGTCTCAAACTTACAAATGTGTTCCTAGTTTTTAATTTACAAACAAGTTGTTTGTATAGAAAACATTGCTACAAAGAATGGTTATGTTTCACACATCTGTACTGCAGATCAAAAGTTGTGCAATTAGAATTAGTTTCTAATTCCATTAGTTGTTACTGTGGGTGTGTACAACCAGAGACATTTGTAAGTCATGAACCTCCTGTATATGTCTGTGAAGGAATATCCTTTTAAAAACTATAATGATTTTAGTGATACTGACTCTTATGAATGTTATTTTTACTACATAGCTTTGAAACTGACAATACTACTGTACTCATCAGGGTACAGTAGGCTTGTCGCAGCATGGATAGGGGTTCAACTCTATGGCAAGCCAGTTATAAAACTAACAGGTCAGTGTACTAACCACTGTACCATGTCAGCTTTATAAGATTCATCCAACTAAGGTTAGCATGAGCCCCACTATTACTACTACTTATACTACTACTTCCACCACCAGCATTACCTCTACTACTACTTCTCCCCATCTTTCTTTGTCTCTTTGTCCCATCCCTGCCCCCCTCTTTAATATACACTAGTTCCCTCACCTTGCTTGTAAATGTCACAAGTCAGACCAAAATGTTGTCATAAGCTTCTCTCTTCTAAGTGCGGGGTATCTGTGTACAATGCAGGCTTTTACATATGACTCTCACACCAACATAGTTGTGGTAAGCTCTAGCTAATGTCCCATAATAACACAGACATGCTGGTTTGAGATTCATCTTCAAAAACTTGCACTGTGGTCACAGAGTGCCTATGCAAACCTTCCTAGGGTATAGAAATATACCTAGTCAGATAAATCTTATAAAGCTAGCATGGTACAGTAGTTAGCATGCTGGCATGCTAGTTCTATGATTGGCTCACCATGCATTTGAACTCCATATGTTCTGAGTGATTTACAATTATTTCATTATGGTTTCATGAGTCAAAAGATTCATCACAAAAAATACAAATAAAAACTTACAGTTCAGTGGCGTGTGATGGTATGCCCTTAGGGATCTGGCGTAGTCTTGCTCTGGAACAACGGACAACAGTGCCTTCACATCTGCACTCAGGAGGACATCGTTCCTCAACCCCAAAGCAGCCTGGTTCATCACCTGAAATTAGAGAAATTTAGTTTTTATTTTCAATGACTGTAAAGACATCTACATCATATATCAGCAATGAACTTTGTATACACCAGTATTAGCATTCATTTATACCATGAGATATTAAGGAGATTATGAGGAGAAAATATAACCTGTGAACTAGGAATACGCTTACTTTACATACAGTAATTATTAATTAGCCGACGTATCAAAATCCATACTTCAAACATATAGAACAAGAACATTTACCTAAAAGAGAGAACTATCCACTAATTTAGGAGGCAAACCAATACAGAGGTACATACTTAGCTGGGACTCTGGGTAGCAAGAAAGAAAAATATATTGTAGTCATGACAATATCATTTTAGTGTGCATTAAAAAGAATGACTATAATTAAAACATGGTGCCAAATGACAGTTTTTTCTATGACTCGTGTACATGTTCCTCTATTTTTTATAAACTACAGTATTATGAAATGTATTTTCACAAATAAACACATTTCCACAACTCTTTCTTAACCCTTTAACTGTGGCACAACCAGAAAATAAATTTTCTGTGTGGGGCAAGAGATTTTGAAAAAAAAAAAAAAAGAAAATTCTTACGGATTGAGAGCAAAATCTGATAAAAATTTAAAATTTTATGGAGTGTTGAAATTGACAAAAAAATGATCACTCGTTGGCAACAGTGGCGTATGTTTTATGATTTACTAAAACCAAATGATGATTTTTTTCAGTTTTTATTGTTTTTAAAGTTTAACACTAAATACACTAGTTTCTTATGATATTAGATGTGTTTTAGGGCATTAAAATACTTCAAACACGGGGAGATGCTAAGCCCAACATTGCTTCACTTTGAATAAATGGTTTAAATTGGTGTAAATCATTGTTTTTTATTTTATTTTTACTGCTGTGGTCTTCTAACATTATTGAAAAGGAATACTTATGATATTACAATTGTTTCAATGTGTAATATTCCTCAAAATGTGGAAATAAGTCACACTGTTTGACTTCACTGGCTTATCCTAGGTTAATTATTATATAGTTAGGCTTGAGAGGAATAGCCTGAGTTATATGAACAAAGTAATTTCTGTGTTCATAACACCTGTGTGCCTTCATGGCCATTGTAAAACATATATTTACAAGGAAATCTAAAGATATTACAATTGTTTCAAGGATAATACTCATCGAGAGATGGAAATAAGATGCAATGTTGGGTTATCCTAGGTTAAATCTATCTTGACGAAAATTACTTTCATCAAGATTGGTGGAATGAACCCATGAACTCTAGGCTGAGGGACTGATTACCTCAAACTCATCTTCCACCTTTCTCTGTATTGGACTGAAGAAGCCACTGAATGGCAAAATGTTTCCAGAACAAAGATTTCCCATGATTGCACAAGCATCTCATTTATCAACTTGTTGGTCTTCTAAACCATTTATACACAAATTGTAATGAAGCTGGAATAAGACCTCGTTTTGGCAGTTGCACACCCAGTTTGCTGATAGGGATGCTGGTGATGGAACAACAGTCCTGATTTCATTAATTATGAACTAGTTAGTGTTACCCATGATGCACTATGTGGACCCATCTTGTCTTGGATTTTTTCAAATGCATGAAGAGGTTGTAGGAGACCCAAGCAGTGTGCTGCAGTCAAAAGAAAAAAACATAAGACATGCCTGGTCCATGACTGGGTTCTGGGAGTAGAAAGACTCTTGGAACTCATCAAAAATATACCAAATGTGTGCAGTTTTGAAGCCACAAAAAATTGTGCATACTAGTACATTGGATGCAGTCATCACCTGTGTACTAGTATGTTGGACACAGTTAAAAGGTTAACGAATGAGCAAACATGTCAACTGATTTCTCTAATGTCCATATATTGTAAAAGTCTATTCCATGCACAAGTCATTCGAGGAATGAATGACTGCTGATGGAGTGACGTTCTTGAGAAAAGTACACATCCGTATACGTAAAAACATACAGGAGTTTACCAATCAAGAAACTGTTAGTGGACAATGACATGCATGAACTAGCATGTAAAATAGAAAGTGGCAAAACCCCAAACAAAAAACACAATAAGCACACACAATATATTCAAATTCAAACATAAAAACATAAGAATAACAGAGGCCTGCAGTAGGCCTACTGGCCCATTCTAGGCAGGACTTCCTCAAATCCAACCCTTCTCACCCAAGGTGCTAGCTTCAATGACTACTTGTGTCCAAGGATTCTAATTTCTACCAGCTTCACACTTGTATCCAGTAAAGTAAATATGAACCAAATTGAGCTTACAGTATATTGAATTTTGTCCAATAAAGAGGAAAAACACTTAGTACATAAAACACTTGGAGAAGTACTATATTCTCCATCTGCCTGTGATATATCTCCACCTGTCACAAGATGGTGAATTTAAGAAATGGAATATGCAAAATTAATTTACATTTTGTAGAAAAATTACAAGTGCATAGTCAATTAACTTATATTTTCAGTACTTGAACACTACCAAGATGAAGAGTGCCTGCAATGCTTATGAAAATTTGTTTGTATACAGGCATACCTTGCTAATATGGCACTTGCTTTAGAGTGCTTTGCTAATATGGCACTTTTCAATTATATTCATGTTTATTATTTTCAGCAATGATGTGCACATTCGGTTAGTAATAGAGTGTTGTAGCTATTTTTATTTATTATTTTTACATAGTTTTGTAGGCCTAGCACTATTGCCCACTTAAAAAATAATAGTGTAAACATTTTTTAGGTTTTTATATGCACTGGCAAGTGAAAAAAGGCCGTGATTCACTTCAAGGTGATACTGATTTTATAACGGGGGTTTGCAACCTAACCTGCCATATTACCTGGGTATGCCTGTACTGTACATGCAATATCTTGGTCTTTATGTAAGGAAACACACATTTAATGAATATTTACAGACATGCACTTAGTGAGAAAGCCATATACTAAACCTTAAAATCTTAGCCAGGGAATATAGGGTCACTGAAGAATTGGATATCACTTGAAGATACAATATAACAAATATCCGAGACAATTTGTGCTCTGCTTCGCACATAAAGGACTGCCTTGGAAAACTTATTGATCTTCTTGCAGGCATCTAAACCAGTTCTGGTGGTTGGGTCTACAAAATTCCTCGAGCAGTCATGATCCTTAATCACAACAAATACAGCCTCTCCTCACTTAAAGACGGAGTTCCGTTCCTAAGACCACATCGGTCAATGAATTCATTGCTAAGTGAGGAGCAAACTATAATGGTAGTGGATTTGTGTCAACCATCTTTGATATTGTTTTAATGCTACCGTTGCACCATTTATAACATTTCTGGTATGTTTTTAAATGTTTATACAGTAGTGCACTGTATATTGTAATAAACAGAATAGAGAAAATCAGCTCTAATATACATTATTAGGTATGCATACTGATCAGAGAGCCCGTTGTAAGTCCGAATCATCGGTAAAGGAGTACGTCGCTAAGTGAGGAGAGGTTGTATATGTATATATATAGCTTATACAAACTAGCATAAGGACTAATGCATTACCTTCACATGCAAACTGTGAGCTTGGAACTTCAGTGATGAGTATATCTCGCAGGTGTGGAGGAGACTGACACTTGGGAACACCTGTGGTAGACCTCTGTGATCGCAGCCACTCTGCCAGCCAGCCCATGTGACAGTTACATCGAAGAGGGTTACCCTCAAGGTTTCTGGCATAAAAAATAAACTTCAATAATAAACATACATGAAATTTCCACATAAAATGTAGAATTAAAATCCTTAAACACAAATTTTAACCATTAGTAACTAGTAATGTTTAGCTCCAAAAAATACATATAGAACACTTTAAATAAGAGAACTGACCAATTGACCACTGAAGTTGATTAATAAAAGCTACTCACATTTCTGCAAGAGCAGGAGTTGGCTGAATGCTCCTGGTGAGATGCAGGTCACCTTATTGTCTGCCAGTGAGCTGTAAGAAAAGTTTTATCACAACTGAATAGAACTAAAAAATTTAGATAATTAATAGCAAAATTATAAAATAATATTTCACTGATAATAAAGCCAATATAAACAATATAATTCAAGAACCATGAAAGATGGTATTTACAGCGCCCTCAACTCTGGAAGTCCATCAAACATATGACTGTTGACTTCTGATAGATCGTTATCTGACAAGTCTCTGAAACAAAAAAACATCACTACTGAATATTAATTTTAATGCAGTGTCAGCTGTAAAGTACAATAGTGTGTATGTGTTTTGATACATTAGGATGACTGAGGGTATTATCCCTCTTTCTTTCATCCTACAAATCTAGCAATGCACACAGTTTTTTCAAATATTTTTAATAAAACAAAACCCCTTGGAAAAACTGTCATAAAATTTCCTAGAGGTACAATGCCTGCACTCTAAAAGAGAGTTTGGGATATTTACTGTTTGGAGGGACATCTGAACTGTCATTATCTTGCACCTCTGGCAAGGCAGTGATAGTGTGAATGATGGTAAAAGTGTTTCTCGTTTGAGCCACCCAGCCTTAGTGGGAGACAGACAATGTGTTAAAAAAATAATCTTACTTTGCTACTGTGGCAGTACAATAATCGGTACAATACTACAAACATTATGCATATATATTTTACATATACAATTGTTGTAGATACATACAAGATATATAGTGTACGTGTTGTCTGTAAATAAAATAATTTTTGGTACATTATAGTACAATATATCCAATCCCATAAGTACTACGATTGTCAAAACTTTTCAAGAGGAAAACAGATGGGCAGAATGCACTGATTTACATTTTAAAAAACTTGTGTTGCAGTTTCCCATGAAAAATTAATAAAAAAAACTATGAAACATCAGAGAAATAAAAAACAAAGAAATAAAAAAAAAATACATTTAAAAAATGTTACAAATTCAGCAACATCTACTTCATAAATTTTGAAAAATCTCTGGTTTTACGAAAAATTTTGGCCAGACTACAAGTACTTGATGTTCTTGTCAAATACAATTATGTATAACACTATAATTAAAGTTAGATTTTGTGGTAAATCTAAAATAATTAAATTGAAGACTATTAAATGTAATGACCATTTTAGGTGAAAAAACTCGGTACGTTTTATTTAAACAGAAATATTAATACCGAGTGATAGGCTGGAAATAAATTGTATTAATAATTTTAGATGAAAAAATATGGGGTGGGACACGTGTAGAAGAAATTTAGTCAATGAGAAATTTACTTTGAAAGAAATATGTAAACAGTGATAAGAGAGAGAATGACCTGGAAAATGTCAGCAGTAAGTCCCACCAGAATCATTACTGGCACTGAAAGTGTCCGAGTTCTGTAAAATTTACTAATATAAATGACTTCCCAGATGGAATACAAAACTATATGACCACGGCTGTGGATACTGTAAAAAATTAACTGTTAAAAATATAACACGACTCACTATAAATCACTATAAAACTCAGATTGAGGAAATGGTTAACAACTGATGGAAATGAATATAAATGAGTGCCAAGTAACAGAAGTGAGAGAAAATAAAAAGAAGCTTTATGAAGAACCTAAACTGTGGATTAAAAAAATTAATGTCTTAGATGGATCTAAGTACAAAAGCACTAATGAAAACTTTGCAAGAGATGAAACTGCTGCTTCTGAGCAAGAAATCTGGAGTCCTGGAACATAAACCTTCAAAACTTATAATTACATTCTTAATACAAGCTTCCTTTATTTCTGTGTTTCTTAATAGTTTTTATTCTTGCAAAATTTCCTTTCCAATTCAGATGAGACTGAGCCAAGATGAAGATAATTCCTCAGAACCATTAACAGGTAATGTATAAGAGGAAAATAATCCCTCAGATCCATTAACAGGTAATGTATAAGAGGAAGATAATCCCTCAGATCCATTAACAGGTAATGTATAAGAGGAAGATAATCCCTCAGATCCATTAACAGGTAATGTATAAGAGGAAGATAATCCCTCAGATCCATTAACAGGTAATGTATAAGAGGAAGATAATCCCTCAGATCCATTAACAGGTAATGTATAAGAGGAAGATAATCCCTCAGATCCATTAACAGGTAATGTATAAGAGGAAGATAATCCCTCAGATCCATTAACAGGTAATGTATAAGAGGAAGATAATCCCTCAGATCCATTAACAGGTAATGTATAAGAGGAAGAAGATAATCCCTCAGATCCATTAACAGGTAATGTATAAGAGGAAGATAATCCCTACAGATCCATTAACAGGTAATGTATAAGAGGAAGATAATCCCTCAGATCCATTAACAGGTAATGTATAAGAGGAAGATAATCCCTCAGATCCATTAACAGGTAATGTATAAGAGGAAGATAATCCCTCAGAACCATTAACAGGTAATGTATAAGAGGAAGATAATCCCTCAGAACCATTAACAGGTAATGTATAAGAGGAAGATAATCCCTCAGATCCATTAACAGTAATTATAAGAGGAAGATAATCCCTCAGATCCATTAACAGGTAATGTATAAGAGGAAGATAATCCCTCAGATCCATTAACAGTAATGTATAAGAGGAAGATAATCCCTCAGAACCATTAACAGGTAATGTATAAGAGGAAGATAATCCCTCAGAACCATTAACAGGTAATGTATAAGAGGAAGATAATCCCTCAGAACCATTAACAGGTAATGTTATAAGAGGAAGATAATCCCTCAGATCCATTAACAGGTAATGTATAAGAGGAAGATAATCCCTCAGAACCATTAACATATAATGTATAAGAGGAATATATATCCTCAGAACCATTAACAGATAATTTTTTTAAAACACCAGCTGTCTCCCACCGAGTCTTGGTGACCCAAAACCAAAGAAATACATACTATAAAGTTTTTATTTTTACACTAAGTAATTTACCCAGGAGAAAGGGTTACTAACCCCTTACTATTGAGCTGATAATATATACATAAAAGACTTCGAGTTATGTACTCACAATTCATGGAGAGACTGAATGCCCTGGAATGATCCCCTGGTGATATGTCGTAGGTGATTATTGGAGAGCACCAGGCGACGCAGGCGAGACAACTGCCGCAGCACTCCTGAACCACCCACCTCCCTGATCTCATTGTCAGACAGCAGCCTACATGGAAGATCAGAGAAAGATGCACTGCAGTAGGTCTACTGGCCCATGCTTGGCAGGTCCTTCTCCCACTGAACCATTCCCACTCATGTATCTAACCCTCACAATCTTACTGAATGTATTATTATTATTACTAATATATCGAGGGGAAGTGCTAAACTCACACCGAGTTAAATAGAAGCTGGGTAATGGGAAGTATTTATGATTTTTCAGAGGAAGAGGAGGGTAGCTCCATTTCTTTGGATCAAGAGCCCTTCACCAGCATCATGGCAACCCCCATAAAGAGGGACTGAGGTGTAGACAATCTACAGGTGTAGAAGTAAAGAACATAGATCACTAACAAGTCAGTGGTGTAGGGAGGTAGGGTGTCTGGGAGGTGGATGAGGCCACCAGCGGTGCAGTCTACGGTGGTACCACGACAGGTACATCCTCGGGGACACTCTTCTGCTGTCACGCACTCACCAGCGTACAGTGACACTGTCCCGTCTGTACCTGCAAACCACACACAAAGGTTACCCACTTTATTAGGCTTGAAGCTTATCAACTACATATTATTAAGCCTGCTTGTCACCGGTACACCACCAGTCAAGGACCTTTAAACAGCAATTAAGTAAACTTTCAGTGTATATAACTATATACACTCAGGAAACATCAAAGCTAAAATTATTAGTTAATATCACATATTTCAAGATACTGTATCTATTATATGCTTCAAAACTAAAAAGAAAAAACAGAAGATATATATCTTCACATAATTTATACTAATTTTCACAGCTAATCCACACACTGTATTAGAAATGAAAAAATAAAAAGCTTTTCATTTTATCCAGGACTATCATCATTTACAATAACCATACAGGTTTAGAGTTTTTTTTATAAAAATAAGAAATTTAAAGTGTGGGTTAAGTGTGAATTGTTCCAGCCACAGTATTGGAACATACAGTATATTCCTTAACCATACCACGGGCGGGATTGAACCCGCGGTCAGAGAGTCTCAAAACTCCAGACCGTCGAGTTAGCCACTGGAGTTTTGAGACTCTCTGACCGCGGGTTCAATCCCGCCCGTGGTATGGTTTGTTTGCAATCGTGTCATTACGATTTCGTGAGTCAGTATATTCCTTATAAAATATTTGTTGTTTCAGTACACCAGAGCAACATACACTTCAGTCGCTCATCCCTAAGAGCGTTGAGTTTCCTTCGTTGAAGCCAGCGAGGGTTCTCACAGCGGGCACCTGAGGTCTCAATGGGATGCACCTCCAGGTAGTCCGACAGCCACTGGATATTGCAGTCACACACGAATGGATTGCGACCCAGGTGCCTGTCACAGATGAAATACATTACTCAACAATACACATCCCTGTACAGGGGAAACCAGTAAACACGTAGGGCATAAGGGTCACATAATGGCTTGGGGAATGGGAGGCAATTAGGTTTGATGCTAGGAACTGGAGCATTTAATTTCTTGCATCAAGAGCCTTTAACTGGTTGGTTAGTTGGTGGGTTGGTTAGTTGGGTTTCCACAACTCAGTCTCCCATAAAAGCCATAGCAATCAAACCGTCAAGGGCTTCCTCATACAAAGGAACAGGTTTTACGTTATATATCGTTTCCATTTTATTTGCAAAACTTCTGGGTAGAGGGAACATTTTTATATTTTTGCTAGGAGCTGTGACTCAACTCCGGCAACCACAAACAAGTGAGGACACATTTTTAAAGACTTTATTATACTGATTTCAAAAAATATTTATAAAATATAACCTGACCAGTTTTAATACAAATATTCAGCCCAACTGAAATTAATTCTATGTCTTAAAAACCAGCAAAACCTCAAATTAGATTTTAACAGCAAAATCAGTGACCGGACGACATCCAAAAAATGAGAAAGCCCATTAAATTCAGATTTGTCTGCTACTGTTATGGTCGGCTGGGTTAACTGATTTAGGATTTAATGGACAAAGTCCATTAAATCAAGCATTATTCATTACTGTTACAATCAAAATCATTCAGATTTAATAGACAAACAGCAATGATGGACACTCTCCACCTCTTTATAAAATACCTCCTGACAAGGGATGTGTGTGAAAGTGTACATTTCTCACACCCGCCTTCTGTCAAGGCAGTTGTGGGGGTGTAAATCCCCTACACCTGCCTCTCAACAAGATAGTTGTGAGGGTGTGAGTCCCCCACACCTGCCTCCTGATAAGGCAGTAGCAGGGGTGTGAATCCTCCACACTTGCTTCCTGACAAGGTGGGTGTAAGGGAGAACGACTTTAAAAATCACAAGAACACGTTAAAAACTCATCCATCAACAAATGAAGCGGTACTCGAGCAACACTGGGTTATTAAACTGCTAAGAAATATACACACGAGATGACAGCCTCAGGTGTCTCTGGAAGAACTGAAGAGACTGTGATAAGATGAACCTATGAATCTGATGGGTTGCAAGAATTTTCCTAATGCAGCCCTGACTTGGGCCAGGCTTGTCTGGTGCTTGCCTGGTCAACCAGGCTGTTGTTGCTGGCGGCCTGCTGGTCACAATACTGGAGTCAAGTCTCTGTTAATAATTTGTGATAATGACAAAAATACATATATAACGATAATTTTTGCTAGAAATCAACCCTGGGAGAGCAAAGCCAGAGCCAGCTGTGTACCAAGAGCCAGCTGTGTACCAAGAGCCAGTTGTGTACGCAGTGTCAGAAGTGTATGCAGAGCTGGCCCATTGGCTTACACGCTGACCTAGAGTTTTACGACTCACTTGCCGCGAGTTCAATCCCAACCTGTCCCGTGATTCACTAGCCTGCTTCCCACTAAAACATTAATATCCGCAGGGTAGAAAAACTGAGCTAATGAAGAGTGCCCCTCCTGTAATGTGCCCAGCGGGCAGAATAAGATGAGGACAAGCGTCAAAGAGAGAGTGGAGACAATTTTTCACTTATACTCAGACGAGAGCGAGACGTCCACACACACACCACCAAAGCTGGTGTAAGTCCCACCAAGGCTCTCACACTGATGTTACTTACGCCTTATTGAACCCTACTTCCCGGGAGGCTGGGAAAAATATGCAAGTTTATTCGGGAACAAATATTAATACAGTTACATAAATTATCATGCATAACAGAATATGTATTGATTACCTAGGATAACTCCCCCAAAAAGTCAAAGTGACTTATTTCCATTGCGGTCCTTGCCCAGTTCCAGAACAAGTGGATTCTCCCCTTGTCCAACCCCCACCAACAACACCTGAGTCAACAACAACCAGTTTTCTCTAGACATAAAAATAGCTGATATATGGCGCCAAGACTAATTGACAAGAGAACTGATGATGGTGACAAACGTCCCAGAGGGAGATAAGGAAAATTCGCCACTGATGATTAAGGCTGGGGTAGAGCGGGACGTCCACACTCCACCAAGGTCAGCGCAGAAGTCCAGTACCCACCTTAAAGGGCCTTTCCCCGTCATAATAATCTGGAATCAGGGCTTATAAAACTCAAAGCACAAGCCATCATAGCCCTTAAATCAACATTATTATTATTATTATTATTATCATTATTATTATTATTATTATTAGAACAAGCAGTAAATAGGTAATAAGAACAATTTGGTGAGATTTGCAGAAGGGTTACGGAGGGAGCAGAACACGACATTCAAGCTGACCTTTTCCAAAGGTCACTACTACACACGCTCTTGGATTATATAAAACTTTCAAGTCAATTACACAATGAAAGATTATTATTATTATTATTATATTATTATTATTATTATTATTATTATTATTATTAACACACCGGTTCTCTCCCACCGAGGTAAAGTGACCCGAAAAGGAAGAAACACGTTCACGGTTATTCATTCAATCACTGTATTGCAAGAAACGTACCGAGGTTACAGTGTGCAGGCGCTGTACTTACCACTTCCAGGACTCAAGTCTATGTAACCGGTTTCCCTGAATCCCTTAATAATATTACCTTGCTCACACTCCAACAGCACGTTAAATCATAAAAATCATTTGCCTCCTCATTATTTAACACGCTCACACAAGCCTGTTGGATATCCAAGCCCATAGAACTTAAAACCTCTCTTGCTTCCTCCCTCCTACCTTTACTGGGATGGCCCCCAACCCCTCCTTCCTTCATCCCCAGATTTTATACCCTCCTAGTCATCTTATTTTGCTCCAGCCTATCTAAACATCCAAATCACCTGAACAACCCCCTCCTCTGCTTTCTGAATAATACATTTAGTAACCCCACACCTTCTAATCTCCAAGCTCTGAATTCTCTGCATAATATCCACACCATAAACTGTCCTCAAACACGACAACTCCACTGCCTCCAGCCTCCTCCTTTTTCCCATGTTTAAAACCCGTTTCACACCCATGCAAGTGTTGGTACCACTGTACCATGGTATATAATTTTTTTGCCTCCTGGATAAGGTTCTTTTCTCTGCACAGATGCCTCTACATACCACCAACTTTTTTTCCTTTCCTCAGTTCAATGGTTCACCTCATCTTTCATAGGCCCATCCACTGACAAGTCCACTCACAAACATCTAAACACCTCCACTCCCTCCATCTAATATTCAATCTTTCATTACTTAGGTATTTTGTTACTCTCATCACCTTGCTTTTTCCTATGTTCACTTTTAATTTCCTTCTTCCACATACCTTCCCAAATTCCTCCGCCAACCTCTGCAACATACACTCAGAATCTCTCAAAAGAACCGCGTTATCGGCAAAAAACAACTGTGACAGCTTCCATTGTGTATTATATTCACTATCTTTTAATCCCACACCTCTTCCAATACCCTAGCGTTCACCTCTCTTAAAACCCCATCCGTAAATATGTTAAACAACCATTGTGGCATCACACATCACTGTCAAAGACCTACTTTTACTGGAGAATAATCCCCTCTCTCCTACATATCCCAACACAAGCGTTACTATGTTCAGAAGGAGCAGAGTAACGGTGGTACCTGGAAGGAACGGGAGAGAGGTTGATCCCCATAAACGTACCACTAAACCATTTTCATTTACGAAATTTCAAGCGAGCACATTATGTGGCTATGTAGATAGAGTGTGACACTTGACAAGGCTAGTTCAACAGTCAATATATTACCCTAACACATTCATCATGATGTTTCTTGAGACATCGCAGCAGTTTTGTTAGCACCTAGGCACCCATGTCTTATTTCAGATTTATGACATTCTCGAATGGAGTGAAACAAACTCACTTGCCGATAGAAACATTGTAAACAAGAGGGTGTATTTCGATCTCTCTCTTTGAGATCATCTTCAGAGATCTAAACGCAAAGTTTCCATATCCTTTTTTTATTCATTTAACAAGTGAGTGTTTGTCAATTCACTGACAACGTGCGGGGGTCGAAGCCAAGACAGGTGAACCTTGAAACTGAAGAGACCAGTATGCTAACCAGCGGTTAGCGCACAGACCTCTGATTTCAGGCTTCGCCTGCCATGGGATCGAACCCCATCTGCCCTGTGATTCGTTTGCAATCGTGTATTTACGATTTCACGCGTCACAAAAGTGTTCATTAGATTTCTGCCATGATTCCTCCTGCTTCTTCCTTTTCACATCTCGTGAGGTGGGATCCTGCCTTTAACTTATGGATATTCCCGACGTTAAGATCTTGACTTAAGTCATGGTATAACTTAACAAATATTTGATGACAACTGTGTTGTAGAGGTGTGAACTTTGCTCACACCTCTACAATGCTAATCTAATCTAACTAATTGTGTTGTAGAGGTGTGAGCAAAGTTCACACCTCTACAACACAATTGTCATCAAATATTTGTTAAGTTATACCATGAATTAAGTACAGATCCTGGACTTCACCTTACGAAACAGACAAAGCAAATGTGATGATAATTATGGACAAGGTAGATTATAGTGGAAAAATGAACGTGATATTAGAAAACAGTGGTAAGTGCGTGCCTCTTAAAAGACACACAACTTCCCGCCTCAGACTGTGTTTGTCGCCACAACATTGGCTTGGTGTGAACCCCCAAGAGTTTACTGACAGAGGGACGCCACATCCTACAATGGAATGTGACAATCTACAGTGGGACGCCACATCCTATAGTGGAATGACACATCCTACAGTGGGACGCCACATCCTACAATGGAATGTGACAATCTAGAACGGAACACTACAACGTACAGTCTGACCCGACAGACTACAAAAAGACATGAGAGCCTACACAGTGAAGCGACAGCGAACAATAGACAGCGACAGCTTACAATGTTCAAACGACAGCCTACAATAGGACGCTCCGGCCAACAGCAGACACACGCTACATAACATACAAAGGAACACACCAAACACGTCACAAAGGAAGAATTGAGCGTACAAGAGCTGAGAGAGAGAGAGAGAGAGAGAGAGAGAGAGAGAGAGAGAGAGAGAGAGAGAGAGAGAGAGAGAGAGAGAGAGAGAGAGAGAGAGAGAATGAATTCTCTTCCCTCGGAACAAACCTTATTACCTCTCAAACAAACCATACCACGGGTGGGGTTTGAACCCGCGGTCAGGTTTGGTGGTATGGTTTGGTTACAGTCGTGTCATTACGATTTCGTGAGTCTTAATACCTCTCATTCCCCAACACACTGGTAAACAAACGGGTAAGATAAACAGAGGAGCAAGGGCTGTAATAATTACAGATAACGGAAGCAAAACAGGAGGCGGTCAACAGACGGCTGACCTCTCATTACAAGTATAAACAGAACAACAGCAGCAGCAACAGGTGGTGGAGGTAAACCAACAGGTGAGCAGCAACAGGTGGTGGAGGTAAACAAACAGGTGAGCAGCAACAGGTGGAGGAGGTAAACAAACAGGTGATCAGCAACAGGTGGTGGAGGTAAACAAACAGGAGAGCAGCAACAGGTGGTGGAGGTAAACAAACAGGTGAGCAGCAACAGGTGGTGGAGGTAAACAAACAGGTGAGCAGCAACAGGTGGTGGAGGTAAACAAACAGGAGAGCAGCAACAGGTGGTGGAGGTAAAAAAACAGGAGAGCAGCAACAGGTGGTGGAGGTAAACAAACAGGTGATCAGCAACAGGTGGTGGAAGTAAACAAACAGGAGAGCAGCAACAGGTGGTGGAGGTAAACAAACAGGTGATCAGCAACAGGTGGTGGAGGTAAACAAACAGGAGAGCAGCAACAGGTGGTGGAGGTAAACAAACAGGTGAGCAGCAACAGGTGGTGGAGGTAAACAAACAGGTGAGCAGCAACAGGTGGTGGAGGTAAACAAACAGGAGAGCAGCAACAGGTGGTGGAGGTAAACAAACAGGAGAGCAGCAACAGTGGGTGGAGGTAAACAAACAGGAGAGCAGCAACAGGTGGTGGAGGTAAACAAACAGGAGAGCAGCAACAGGTGGTGGAGGTAAACAAACAGGAGAGCAGCAACAGGTGGTGGAGGTAAACAAACAGGAGAGCAGCAACAGGTGGTGGAGGTAAACAAACAGGTGAGCAGCAACAGGTGGTGGAGGTAAACAAACAGGAGAGCAGCAACAGGTGGTGGGGTAAACAAACAGGCGAGCAGCACAACAGGTGGAGGTAAACAAACAGGAGAGCAGCAACAGGTGGTGGAGGTAACAAACAGGTGAGCAGCAACAGGTGGTGGAGGTAAACAAACAGGAGAGCAGCAACAGGTGGAGGAGGTAAACAAACAGGTGAGCAGCAACAGGTGGTGGAGGTAAACAAACAGGAGAGCAGCAACAGGTGGTGGAGGTAAACAAACAGGAGAGCAGCAACAGGTGGTGGAGGTAAACAAACAGGAGAGCAGCAACAGGTGGTGGAGGTAAACAAACAGGCGAGCAGCAACAGGTGGAGGTAAACAAACAGGAGAGCAGCAACAGGTGGTGGAGGTAAACAAACAGGAGAGCAGCAACAGGTGGTGGAGGTAAACAAACAGGAAAGCAACAGGTGGGGGAGGTAAATAAACAGGTGAGCAGCAACAGGTGGTGGAGGCAAACAAACAGAACAACACCAGGTGGTGGAGGTAAACAAACAAGTGAGCAGCAACAGGTGAAGTTCAACAAACAGAAGGGCAACAGTAAGGGAGGTATGTTAAAGAAACAGGAGACGGGAGCCATATCCACCAACAACAGCAGATAGTTCTGTTGGTGGAGACGTAACAGAAGACAGTTCTGTTGGTGGAGACGTAACAGTAGGAAGTCTGTTGGTGGAGACGTAACAGAAAACAGTTCTGTTGGTGGAGACCTAACAGTAGGCAGTCTGTTGGTGGAGAGCTGAGATGATACCACCGCTTCTCCGCCCTCCAGGGACTCTCGTTCCAAGGAAATGGAGATATTCTCCATTTCCTCGCATCAAACCTGACTACCTCTTACCCCCCAGGCGCTGCGTGATACGGATTTAACGCTTCCCACATGACAATAACAACACTGAAACACAACCATGTTGACACCATATATGTGTCCACCAGCTAGGACGCCCAGAAGACAGCTAGGGCGCCCAGGAGACAACTAGGACGCCCAGGAGACAGCTAGAACGCCCAGGAGACAACGCCAAGGAGATAGGACGCCATGGAGACAGCTAGGACGCCCAGGAGACAGCTAGGACTCCCAGGAGACAGCTAGAACGCCCAGGAGATAATTAGGACGCCCAGGAGACAGCTAGGACGCCCAGGAGTCAGAACGCCCAGAATACAGTTAGGAAGCCCACGAGACAGCTAGGATGCCCAGCAGACAGCTAGGACGCCCAGCAGACAGCTAGGACGCCCAGAGGGGAGCTAGGACGCCCAGAGGGGAGCTAGGACGCCCATGAGACAGCCAAGACGCCCAGAAGACAGCTAGGACGCACAGGAGACATGTACGACACCCAGGAGACAGCCAAGACACACAGAAGACAGCTAGGATGCACATGAGACAGTCAGGACGCCCAGAGACAGCTAGGACGCACAGGAGACAGATAAGACGCTCAGGAGACAGCCAGGACACAAAGGAGACAGCCAGGATGCCCAGGAGACAGCCAGGACACACAGAACACAGGTAGCAGGACACAGGTAGCAGGACACACAGTACATAGGTAGCAGGACAAACAGGACACGGGTAGCAGGACAAACAGGACACAGGTAGCAGGACACAGAACACAGGTACCAGGACACACAGAACACAGGTATCAGGACACACAGAACACAGGTATCAGGACACATAGGACACAGGTAGCAGAACACAACTCTCAGCAGCACCATAAGCGTGTGGCAGACACAGGAAGCAGGACACACAGGACACAGGTAGCAGAACACAACTCTCAGCAGCACCACAACCGTGTGGCAGACACAGGTATCAGGACACAGGACACAGGTAGCACAAGACAACTCTCAGCAGCACCATAAGCGTGTGGCAGACACAGGTATCAGGACACACAGGACACAGGTAGCACAAGACAACTCTCAGCAACACCATAAGCGTGTGGCAGACACAGGAAGCAGGACACACAGGACACAGGTAGCAGAACACAACTCTCAGCAGCACCACAACCGTGTGGCAGACACAGGAAGCAGGACACACAGGACACAGGTAGCACAAGACAACTCTCAGCAGCACCATAAGCGTGTGGCAGACACAGGTATCAGGACACACAGGACACAGGTAGCACAAGACAACTCTCAGCAGCACCATAAGCGTGTGGCAGACAGGAATACCCAGTACTTGTCAGTGTTCAATCTGCCACCAGCAAATCTTGTTTTAATGACTGCCACTCACATTCGTCAGCCCGCCTCTCTATGCTAATCCGATTTCCATTTTCAGGACAGCCCAGCACTGCGCTCACCAAACAAACCATACCCATCTGACATTCCATTTCCCGGACCTGAGGATACGTTCCTCTTTGCCTAGTAGTAAACAGGGACGTTACTGAGGTGCTTTGGACGTTTACTGAGGCTGGAATAAAACAGAATGACCTAGAGGGTGTATAAAGGTGTATTCAGCTACAGGTACAGATAAATACAGTTGTATAAATTAGTATACATAGCAGAATATGTGTAGAATACCTAGGATAATCCAAGAAAGTTAGACAAAGTGACTTTTTTTCCACTGTGGTCCTTGTAATATCTTATTACTAAAACCTTAAAAGCTAAAACATCTAAGTCTCTCAACTGTGTGAAAAACAATTACAATAAAAGGAGATATAATAGGTGTGGAAGGAAGGAAGGAAGGAAGGAAGGAAGGAAGGAAGGAAGGAAGGAAGGAAGGAAGGAAGGAAGGACTGGAAGAAGGGTGAGCAACAAGCTCAGGAGAACAAGAAATTCGAGGTACGACTAAATTCTACCTTGTCACCATCGCAAACAAGAAATTTTTATAGTTAAATGTGAGAAGCGTCAGGTAAAACAAGGAGCCACAGCTGTCTACCAGTCAAGAGAGGAGCCACAGCTGTCTACCAGTCAAGAGAGGAGCCACAGCTGTCTACCAGTCAAGAGAGGAGCCACAGCTGTCTACCAGTCAAGAGAGGAGCCACAGCTGTCTACCAGTCAAGAGAGGAGCCACAGCGGGTCTACCAGTCAAGAGAGGAGCCACAGCTGTCTACCAGTCAAGAGAGGAGCCACAGCTGTCTACCAGTCAAGAGAGGAGCCACAGCTGTCTACCAGTCAAGAGAGGAGCCACAGCTGTCTACCAGTCAAGAGAGGAGCCACAGCTGTCTACCACTCAAGAGAGGCGCCACAGCTTTCTACCAGTCAAGAGAGGAGCCACAGCTGTCTACCACTCAAGAGAGGAGCCACAGCTGTCTACCAGTCAAGAGAGGAGCCACAGCTGTCTACCAGTCAAGAGAGGAGCCACAGCTGTCTACCAGTCAAGAGAGGAGCCACAGCTGTCTACCAGTCAAGAGAGGAGTCACAGCTGTCTCCCACTCAAGAGAGGAGCCACAGCTGTCTACCAGTCAAGAGAGGAGCCACAGCTGTCTACCAGTCAAGAGAGGAGCCACAGCTGTCTACCAGTCAAGAGAGGAGCCACAGCTGTCTCCCAGTCAAGAGAGGAGCCACAGCTGTCTACCAGTCAAGAGAGGAGCCACAGCTGTCTACCAGTCAAGAGAGGAGCCACAGGTGTCTACCAGTCAAGAGGAGCCACAGGTGTCTACCAGTCAAGATGAGCCACAGGTGTCTGCCAGTCAAGAGAGCCACAAAAGTACCTGTGGGTGACATCCTACGGATGGTTACAATATAACTATGTAAGACGCCTCACCTCTGCTGCAGATATTAACGCGGGAGGTTCACAGGTATACTTAGCTTCAGTAAGATTCTTCGGGACACAGAACAAGTGTTTCCTGACGCGGGACTTAAATGGTGACCTGCCACTAGTACTTTTGATCATCTGACCAAGGTCTTCCACTGGATTATTAGATCCCCCCCCCTTCCTTTAAAGATTAAAGTCATTTCTCTGCCACGAGTTTGATTACCATAAAATAACCGCATTGTATAAGATAATTTCTTTCTGTTTACGTGCGGCCAGCAGTAACAGCCTGGTTGATCAGGCCCTGATCCACCGTGAGGCCTGGTCAGGGACTGGGCCGCGGGGGCGTTGACCCCCGGAACGACTTCCAGGTAGGAGTTAACCTCATGTGTGGAGGTGGTGGAGGTACTAGAGTATACACCTCCTCCTTGGTTGCTACCTATACATCCATATTAGCACGTTAAGATCTGGCAGGCTTGATACAAGGCAGGGGAAATTATTTCCAATTTATGGAATAAAGAGCCAGAGAGAGAGAGAGAGAGAGAGAGAGAGAGAGAAGAGAGAGAGATGAGAGATGAGAGAGAGAGAGAGAAGAGAGAGAAGAGAGAGGGGAGAGAGAGAGAGAGGCCAGGTGTGTGTCCAGTGAGGCAGTAACATTCCACACACACATAAACACAACAATATTTAAACACTCAATTTACACTTACAGTGCAAGTGTTTACTGCGTGTGTACTCACCGTGAGGTGGGGGGGGGGCGGTTGTTTCAGCTCCTGGCCCCGTCTCTTACTGTAAACCTGGTGGTTCACAGGGAGTTAGTGGTCACAGGTGCTAGGAACACAGGTTGTGGTGTGTTAATGGTCACAGGTGCTAGGAACACAGGTTGTGGTGTGTTAATGGTCACAGGTGCTAGGAACACAGGTTTTGGTGTGTTAATGGTCACAGGTGCTAGGAACACAGGTTGTGGTGTGTTAATGGTCACAGGTGCTAGGAACACAGGTTGTGGTGTGTTAATGGTCACAGGTGCTACGAACACATGTGGTGTGTTAATGGTCACAGGTGCTAGGAACACAGGTTGTGGTGTGTTAATGGTCCACAGGTGCTAGGAAACACAGGTTGTGGTGTGTGTTAATGGTCACAGGTTCTACGAACACATGTGGTGTGTTAATGGTCACAGGTGCTAGGAACACAGGTTGTGGTGTGTTAATGGTCACAGGTGCTAGGAACACATGTTGTGGTGTGTTAATGGTCACAGGTGCTACGAACACGTGGTGTGTTAATGGTCACAAGTGCTAGGAACACAGGTTGTGGTGTGTTAATGGTCACAGGTGCTAGGAACACATGTTGTGGTGTGTTAATGGTCACAGGTGCTACGAACACGTTGTGGTGTGTTAATGGTCACAGGTGCTAGGAACACAGGTTGTGGTGTGTTAATGGTCACAGGTGCTAGGAACACAGGTTGTGGTGTGTTAATGGTCACAGGTGCTAGGAACACATGTTGTGGTGTGTTAATGGTCGCAGGTGCTAGAAACACAAGTTGTGGTGTGTTAATGGTCACAGGTGCTAGGAACACATGTTGTGGTGTGTTAATGGTCACAGGTGCTAGGAACACATGTTGTGGTGTGTTAATGGTCACAGGTGCTAGGAACACAGGTTGTGGTGTGTTAATGGTCACAGGTGCTAGGAACACATGTTGCGGTGTGTTAATGGTCACAGGTGCTAGCAACACATGTACTAGCAACATATGTACTAGCAACATATGTACTAGCAACACATGTACTAGCAACATATGTACTAGCAACACAGGTACTAGCAACACAGGTACTGTCAACACAGGTACTAACAACACATGTACTAGCAACACAGATACTGGGAACACAGGTACTACCAATATATATACTAGCAACACAGGTACCGGGTACTTACAGAGTCTGGATGCTACTGAGGGTCTGGAAGGTGCCATTCTGGATCGTCTTAATGTTGTTGTCGTAAAGTGACCTGCAGAAACACTTCCATGGTTACAACATTATCTTTAAACAGTAAAGAAATTATGTATAACGTGAAGATTCTTACACAGTATATAACATTCCAGCAGGTACTGGAGTGTCTTACACAGTATATAACATTCCAGCAGGTACTGGAGTATCTTACACAGTTTAAAAACATTCCAGCAGGTACTGGAGTGTCTTACACAGTATATCAACATTCCAGCAGGTACTGGAGTATCTTACACAGTATATAACATTCCAGCAGGTACTGGAGTGTCTTACACAGTATACAACATTCCAGCAGGTACTGGAGTATCTTACACAGTATATAACATTCCAGCAGGTACTGGAGTATCTTACACAGTATAAAAACATTCCAGCAGGTACTGGAGTATCTTACACAGTAATAACATTCAGCAGGTACTGGAGTATCTTACACAGTATAAAAACATTCCAGCAGGTACTGGAGTATCTTACACAGTATATAACATTCCAGCAGGTACTGGAGTATCTTACACAGTATATAACATTCCAGCAGGTACTGGAGTATCTTACACATATATAACATTCCAGCAGGTAACTGGAGTATCTTACACAGTATATAACATTCCAGCAGGTACTGGAGTATCTTACACAGTATATAACATTCCAGCAGGTACTGGAGTATCTTACACAGTATATAACAAATTTCCCGCAGGTACTGGAGTATCTTACACAGTATATAACATTCCAGCAGGTAACTGGAGTATCTTACACAGTATATAACATTCCAGCAGGTACTGGAGTATCTTACACAGTATAATAACATTCCAGCAGGTACTGGAGTATCTTTTCACAGTATATAACATTCCAGCAGGTACTGGAGTTATCTTACACAGTATATAACATTCCAGCAGGTACTGGAGTAATCTTACACAGTATATAACATTCCAGCAGGTACTGGAGTATCTTACACAGTATATAACATTCCAGCAGGTACTGGAGTATCTTACACAGTATATAACATTCCAGCAGGTACTGGAGTAATCTTACACAGTATATAACATTCCAGCCCGGTACTGGAGTATCTTACACAGTATATAAAATTCCAGCAGGTACTGGAGTATCTTACACAGTATAAAAACATTCCAGCAGTACTGGAGTATCTTACACAGTATATAACATCCAGCAGGTACTGGAGTATCTTACACAGTATATAACAAATTCCAGCAGGTACTGGAGTATCTTACACAGTATATAACATTCCAGCAGGTACTGGAGTATCTTACACAGTATATAACATTCCAGCAGGTACTGGAGTATCTTACACAGTATATAACATTCCAGCAGGTACTGGAGTATCTTACACAGTATATAACATTCCAGCAGGTACTGGAGTATCTTACACAGTATATAACATTCCAGCAGGTAATAAATAACAAAAAGGCACAATACCGTGACTGGAACGATACACAAATAACCCGCACATAAAAGAGAGAAGCTTACGACGACGTTTCGGTCCGACTTGGACCATTGACAAAGTCACACTAACCAGAGGGGGAGCAGGACGGCTATATATAGGCAGGAAGAGGTGGTGGTAGTAGTAGTAGTAGTAGTAGTAGTAGTAGTAGTACAGGAATTGTATATAAAACCGACAAGATGAAATTAATGAACATTAAAATGGTATAAAATACCGACAGATTGTTAGGTAAGACACATATGCAACAGTCAGGTATCTTTATTTCGAAACGTTTCGCCTACACAGTAGGCTTCTTCAGTCGAGTACAGAAAAGTTGATAGAAGCAGAAGATACTTGAAGACGATGTAATCAGTCCATCACCCTTAAAGTTTTGAGGTGGTCAGTCCCTCAGTCTGGAGAAGAGCATTGTTCCGTTGTCTGAAACAATATGAAGTTGAAGTGACAGGATGGAGCCTTTATATAGTGCCAGGAGGTGAGACGGAGGTTGATTTGGGAGGGCAGGTCCCTCTCAAACCCAGCCGTTCTCACTAGTAGAGGTCGAAGTTGATGGTCTGTACCAAGATACCCTTGTGTTGCAGTGTCTGACAGAATGAACACTTCAACTTCATATTGTTTCAGACAACGGAACAATGCTCTTCTCCAGACTGAGGGACTGACCACCTCAAAACTTTAAGGGTGATGGACTGATTACATCGTCTTCAAGTATCTTCTGCTTCTATCAACTTTTCTGTACTCGACTGAAGAAGCCTACTGTGTAGGCGAAACGTTTCGAAATAAAGATACCTGACTGTTGCATATGTGTCTTACCTAACAAGATGAAATTAAGACACATGCACAACACCCGGGCATCCCCATCATAGACGCTTTGCCATCCAGCCAGCCACTGGATGGCTGGTCGATCTCTCTCTGACAGACTTAGGGAGCACAAAAATAGTGTTAGGCTTGCCGACACTAACAATGCTCTTTTCTGTCACGTCAGAGATCATAGCCATCCTATTGACTGGTCTTCTGCTAAAACTGTCTTCCCTACTTCCAACTCGAACAGTCGCCGTCTAGTTGAATCCTCTCTAATACACAACTTTCCTTCTGTAGATGCCTTCCTCTCCCACTACATTGTAAAATGCTCCAAACTTCAGAACACCCGTGACTTAACCTGAATCCTCATTTTTTTCTTCCTCTTCCCCTTTCCTCTTTCCTTTTCTCCTCTGTTGTCTTTCTCTCTCCTGTCTCGTGTTTCTGTTCCTTCTTCATTTATTTCACCACTTCCCCTTTCACGCACCTCGGTGCGCTTGCTCTCCCTCTGTGGGCATCTAGCTCTCTTGCAGTGCTCTCCTTCCTTTGTATTTGACTGGCTCGTCTTCCTTATTTTCCACTTCTACCACAACCACTAATACTACCTCTTCTTCTTCTACTACTACTACTACAACTACTGATGAAATTAAGACACATGTGTTAGGTAAGACACATATGCAACAGTCAGGTATCTTTATTTCGAAATAAAGATACCTGACTGTTGCATATGTGTCTTACCTAACAATCTGTCGGTATTTTATACCATTTTAATGTTCATAAGACACATGTGCGGCGTCTGGTTGTCTTCGTTGTGGACGTTTCGCCATCCAGTGGCTGGCTGGATGGCGAAGCGTCTATGATGGGGATGCCCGGGTGTTGTGCATGTGTCTTAATTTCATCTTGTCGGTATTATATACAATTCCTGTACTACTACTACTACTACTACTACCACCACCACCTCTTCCTGCCTATATATAGCCGTCCTGCTCCCCCTCTGGTTAGTGTGACTTTGTCAATGGTCCAAGTCGGACCGAAACGTCGTCGTAAGCTTCTCTCTTTTATGTGCGGGTTATTTGTGTATTCCAGCAGGTACTGGAGTATCTTACACAGTATATAACATTCCAGCAGGTACTGGAGTATCTTACACAGTATACAACATTCCAGCAGGTACTGGAGTATCTTACACAGTATATAACATTCCAGCAGGTACTGGAGTGTCTTACACAGTATATAACATTCCAGCAGGTACTGGAGTATCTTACACAGTATATAACATTCCAGCAGGTACTGGAGTATCTTACATAGTATATAACATTCCAGCAGGTACTGGAGTATCTTACACAGTATATAACATTCCAGCAGGTACTGGAGTATCTTACACAGTATACAACATTCCAGCAGGTACTGGAATATCTTACACATTTTATGCCGAGGATGCGACCCATGACAGTCGACTAACACACAGGTATCTATTCGTACTGCTAGGTGGACAGGGTCAGCAAGTAGGTGTAAGGAAACTTGTCCACATGTTCCTCTGTGCAGGGAATCGAATTCGGGAGCTTGTGATTGTGAGTGGAATGCTCTCAACGGCACATAGGTGAGAGTCAACATTGTTGTTGCAGAGAGGTCAACACAGGTGTTGCAGGGATCAACACAAGTGTTGTAGGGATGAAGACAGGTGTTGTAGAGATGAAGACAGGTGTTGCAGGGATCGACACAGGTGTTGTAGGGATCAAAACAGGTGTAGCAAGGGATGTGAAGACAGGTGTTGCAGGGGGTGCCAAGACAGGTGTGGCAGGTGTCAAGACAGGTGTTACAGATGTTGCAGGGTTGTCAAGACAGGTGTTGCAGGGGGTGTCAAGACAGGTGTTCCTGGTACAGAGGATACAGGCAGGATACTCACAAGAGGTTAAGGCTACGCAGGTCTGTGAAGGCGTCTCTGCGTAGACAGGAGATCCTGTTGGCGTTCAGCAGTCTGTGAGTACACATGATACATACTGGTCAGTGGTGGGCTGTATGTGTCACCACCTCTCACTCACTCTCTTACTCTAACTCACTCTCTCACACTCACTTTTACACTCATCCACTTACTCACCCATACTCTTCACTTTAAAACACACATATACACACATTCACTCACTCCACACTCATTCATACACACACAACCATAGGTATGTAAGGAAGTATTTCTTTCAGTCTTAGAGTGGATGAAAAGTGGAATGACTTAGATAGTGGAGGCAAGCTTAATACACAGCTTCAAGAGAAGATACGATATACGTCTCTCTCTCCCGTCAATACAAGGCACAAGTAGTGTTGATAACAGTCCTGGTTGTTCCCTCCTGACCACCACCAGGTAAATCTCAGACGTTCCTTGCACAAAGATTAAGTTTGATCTCGATTGAATGAGGGAGAAGACCAAGAATATGGACCAGGAGGAAGAAGAGAAGGAGGAGGAGGAGGAGGAGAGCTGAGACAGTAACGTGAATGATGGTATTATCAGATACGTCACTGTGTCTCTTCTTGCGTCCCTCCTCCCTCCCTGCGTCCCTCCTCCCTCCCTGGGTCCCTCCTCCCTCCCTGGGTCCCTCCTCCCTCCCTGGGTCCCTCCTCCCTCCCTGCGTCCCTCCATCAATACCACCCTCAAAATGTCATTAGCATTCTGAGATTTGTGGTGTCGCCACAAAGACCCTTACATTTGTTGTGTACGACCCTTACATTTGTTGTGTACGACCCTTACATTTGTTGTGTACGACCCTTACATTTGTTGTGCACGACCCTTACATTTGTTGTGTACGACCCTTACATTTGTTGTGTACGACCCTTACATTTGTTGTGTACGACCCTGACATTTGTTGTGCACGACCCTTACATTTGTTGTGTACGACCCTTACATTTGTTGTGTACGACCCTTACATTTGTTGTGCACGACCCTTACATTTGTTGTGTACGACCCTTACATTTGTTGTGTACGACCCTTACATTTGTTGTGTACGACCCTTACATTTGTTGTGTACGACCCTTACATTTGTTGTGTACGACCCTGACATTTGTTGTGCACGACCCTTACATTTGTTGTGTACGACCCTTACATTTGTTGTGCACGACCCTTACATTTGTTGTGCACGACCCTTACATTTGTTGTGCACGACCCTTACATTTGTTGTGCACGACCCTTACATTTGTTGTGCACGACCCTTACATTTGTTGTGCACGACCCTTACATTTGTTGTGTACGACCCTTACATTTGTTGTGCACGACCCTTACATTTGTTGTGCACGACCCTTACATTTGTTGTGCACGACCCTTACATTTGTTGTGCACGACCCTTACATTTGTTGTGCACGACCCTTACATTTGTTGTGTACGACCCTGACATTTGTTGTGCACGACCCTTACATTTGTTGTGCACGACCCTTACATTTGTTGTGTACGACCCTTACATTTGTTGTGTACGACCCTGACATTTGTGGGGGTACAACCCTTAGATTTATGGGCACGACCCTTACATTTGTTGTGCACGACCCTTACATTTGTTGTGTACGACCCTTACATTTGTTGTGCACGACCCTTACATTTGTTGTGCACGACCCTTACATTTGTTGTGTACGACCCTTACATTTGTTGTGCACGACCCTTACATTTGTTGTGCACGACCCTTACATTTGTTGTGCACGACCCTTACATTTGTTGTGCACGACCCTTACATTTGTTGTGCACGACCCTTACATTTGTTGTGTACGACCCTGACATTTGTTGTGCACGACCCTTACATTTGTTGTGCACGACCCTTACATTTGTTGTGTACGACCCTTACATTTGTTGTGTACGACCCTGACATTTGTGGGGGTACAACCCTTAGATTTATGGGCACGACCCTTACAGGTGTACCTGCTGAGGGTGAATGGTCGGAGGACCTGACAGGGAAACTCTGTTATGTGCACAAACGAGAGAGAGAGAGAGAGAGAGAGAGAGAGAAGAGAGAGAGAGAGAGAGAGAGAGAGAGAGAGAGAGAGAGAGAGAGAGAGAGAGAGAGAGAGAGAGAGAGAGAGAGAGAGAGAACACATTCGTACAACATTATGATATCAACGAGATAAGGTCTGTTGATCAAATGAAAATGTTGACCCACAGATGGCTCACAGTTGACCCACAGATGGCTCACAGTTGACCCACAGATGGCTCACAGTTGACCCACAGATGGCTCACAGTTGACCCACAGATGGCTCACAGTTGACCCACAGATGGCTCACATTTGACCCACAGATGGCTCACAGTTGACACACAGATGGCTCACAGTTGACCCACAGATGGCTCACAGTTGACCCACAGATGGCTCACAGTTGACCCACAGATGGCTCACAGTTGACCCACAGATGGCTCACAGTTGACCCACAGATGGCTCACAGTTGACCCACAGATGGCTCACATTTGACCCACAGATGGCTCACAGTTGACACACAGATGGCTCACAGTTGACCCACAGATGGCTCACAGTTGACCCACAGATGGCTCACAGTTGACCCACAGATGGCTCACATTTGACCCACAGATGGCTCACAGTTGACCCACAGATGGCTCACATTTGACCCACAGATGGCTCACATTTGACCCACAGATGGCTCACAGTTGACCCACAGATGGCTCACAGTTGACCCACAGATGGCTCACAGTTGACCCACAGATGGCTCACAGTTGACCCACAGATGGCTCACAGTTGACCCACAGATGGCTCACATTTGACCCACAGATGGCTCACAGTTGACCCACAGATGGCTACATTTGACCCACAGATGGCTCACATTTGACCCACAGATGGCTCACAGTTGACCCACAGATGGCTCACAGTGACCCACAGATGGCTCACAGTTGACCCACAGATGGCTCACATTTGACCACAGATGGCTCTCAGTTGACCCACAGATGGCTCACATTTGACCCACAGATGGCTCACATTTGACCCACAGATGGCTCACAGTTGACCCACAGATGGCTCCAGTTGACCCACAAGATGGCTCACAGTTGACCCACAGATGGCTCACAGTTGACCACAGATGGCTCACAGTTGACCACAGATGGCTCACAGTTGACCCACAGATGGCTCACAGTTGACCCACAGATGGCTGACAGTTGACCCACAGATGGCTGACAGTTGACCCACAGATGGCTGACAGTTGACCCACAGATGGCTGACAGTTGACCCACAGATGGCTTCCATTTCATCCTGTTCCCTACTTATATGTCTCATAACAATAAAATGAGCTGATGTAGGTAACAGCTCTGAACTTGTCAATAAAGTTAAGAATCCTTAACTTGTAAATAACTTGTCAATAAAGTTAGGGATCCTTAACTTGTAAATAACTTGTAAATAAAGGTAGGGATCCTTAACTTGTAAATAACTTGTCAATAAAGGTAGGGATCCTTAACTTGTAAATAACTTGTCAATAAAGTTAGGGATCCTTAACTTGTAAATAACTTGTCAATAAAGTTAGGGATCCTTAATTAACTTGTAAATAACTTGTCAATAAAGTTAGGGATCCTTAACTTGTAAATAACTTGTCAATAAAGTTAGGGATCCTTAACTTGTAAATAACTTGTCAATAAAGTTAGGGATCCTTAACTTGTAAATAACTTGTAAATAAAGGTAGGGATCCTTAACTTGTAAATAACTTGTCAATAAAGGTAGGGATCCTTAACTTGTAAATAACTTGTCAATAAAGTTAGGGATCCTTAACTTGTAAATAACTTGTCAATAAAGTTAGGGATCCTTAATTAACTTGTAAATAACTTGTCAATAAAGTTAGGGATCCTTAACTTGTAAATAACTTGTCAATAAAGTTAGGGATCCTTAACTTGTAAATAACTTGTCAATAAAGGTAGGGATCCTTAACTTGTAAATAACTTGTCAATAAAGGTAGGGATCCTTAACTTGTAAATAACTTGTCAATAAAGGTAGGGATACTTAACTTGTAAATAACTTGTCAATAAAGGTAGGGATCCTTAACTTGTAAATAACTTGTCAATAAAGGTAGGGATCCTTAACTTGTAAATAACTTGTCAATAAAGGTAGGGATCCTTAACTTGTAAATAACTTGTCAATAAAGGTAGGGATCCTTAACTTGTAAATAACTTGTCAATAAAGGTAGGGATACTTAACTTGTAAATAACTTGTCAATAAAGGTAGGGATCCTTAACTTGTAAATAACTTGTCAATAAAGGTAGGGATCCTTAACTTGTAAATAACTTGTCAATAAAGGTAGGGATCCTTAACTTGTAAATAACTTGTCAATAAAGGTAGGGATCCTTAACTTGTAAATAACTTGTCAATAAAGGTAGGGATCCTTAACTTGTAAATAACTTGTCAATAAAGGTAGGGATCCTTAACTTGTAAATAACTTGTCAATAAAGGTAGGGATCCTTAACTTGTAAATAACTTGTCAATAAAGGTAGGGATCCTTAACTTGTAAATAACTTGTCAATAAGTTAGGGATTCTTAACTTGTAAATAAAGGTAGGGATCCTTAACTTGTAAATAACTTGTCAATAAAGGTAGGGATCCTTAACTTGTAAATAAACTTGTCAATAAAGGTAGGGATCCTTAACTTGTAAATAACTTGTCAATAAAGGTAGGGATCCTTAACTTGTAAATAACTTGTCAATAAAGGTAGGGATCCTTAACTTGTAAATAACTTGTCAATAAAGTTAGGGATCCTTAACTTGTAAATAACTTGTCAATAAAGTTAGGGATCCTTAACTTGTAAATAACTTGTCAATAAAGTTAGGGATCCTTAACTTGTAAATAACTTGTCAATAAAGGTAGGGATCCTTAACTTGTAAATAACTTGTCAATAAAGTTAGGGATCCTTAACTTGTAAATAAAGGTAGGGATCCTTAACTTGTAAATAACTTGTCAATAAAGGTAGGGATCCTTAACTTGTAAATAACTTGTCAATAAAGGTAGGGATCCTTAACTTGTAAATAACTTGTCAATAAAGGTAGGGATCCTTAACTTGTAAATAACTTGTCAATAAAGTTAGGGATCCTTAACTTGTAAATAACTTGTCAATAAAGTTAGGGATCCTTAACTTGTAAATAACTTGTCAATAAAGTTAGGGATCCTTAACTTGTAAATAACTTGTCAATAAAGGTAGGGATCCTTAACTTGTAAATAACTTGTCAATAAAGTTAGGGATCCTTAACTTGTAAATAAAGGTAGGGATCCTTAACTTGTAAATAACTTGTCAATAAAGGTAGGGATCCTTAACTTGTAAATAACTTGTCAATAAAGGTAGGGATCCTTAACTTGTAAATAACTTGTCAATAAAGGTAGGGATCCTTAACTTGTAAATAACTTGTCAATAAAGTTAGGGATCCTTAACTTGTAAATAAAGGTAGGGATCCTTAACTTGTAAATAAAGGTAGGGATCCTTAACTTGTAAATAAAGGTAGGGATGCGTAACTTGTAAATAACTTGTCAATAAAGGTAGAGATCCTTAACCTGTCAAACTCTGTGTAAAAAATAGTCAACAAATATCTACCCCATTACTGATACCCATCAACCTTACCACCCCTCCCCCACCCCAGTGCCCCGTTTCCTGTCCCAACAAGGAAGGGGCAGGCAGCATTGTAAATATACATAAGAAGGAGCACTGCAGCAGGTCTACTGACCCATGTTAGACAGGGCTTGGTTACCTAGTGGCCCATTCTAGACAGGGCCTGGTTACCTATTGGCCCATGCTAGACAGGGCCTGGTTACCTAGTGGCCCATGCTAGACAGGTCCTGGTTACCTAGTGGCCCATGCTAGACAGGTCCTGGTTACCTATTGGCCCATGCTAGACAGGTCCTGGTTACCTAGTGGCCCATGCTAGACAGGTCCTGGTTACTTAGTGGCCCATGCTAGACAGGTCCTGGTTACTTAGTGGCCCATGCTAGACAGCTCCTGGTTACCTATTGGCCCATGCTAGACAGGTCCTGGTTACCTAGTGGCCCATGCTAGACAGGTCCTGGTTACCTATTGGCCCATGCTAGACAGGTCCTGGTTACCTAGTGGCCCATGCTAGACAGGTCCTGGTTACTTAGTGGCCCATGCTAGACAGGTCCTGGTTACCTATTGGCCCATGCTAGACAGGTCCTGGTTACCTAGTGGCCCATGCTAGACAGGTCCTGGTTACCTATTGGCCCATGCTAGACAGGTCCTGGTTACTAGTGGCCCATGCTAGACAGGTCCTGGTTACCTATTGGCCCATGCTAGACAGGTCCTGGTTACCTAGTGGCCCATGCTAGACAGGTCCTGGTTACCTATTGGCCCATGCTAGACAGGTCCTGGTTACCTAGTGGCCCATGCTAGACAGGTCCTGGTTACTTAGTGGCCCATGCTAGACAGGTCCTGGTTACCTATTGGCCCATGCTAGACAGGTCCTGGTTACCTAGTGGCCCATGCTAGACAGGGCCTGGTTACCTATTGGTCCATGCTAGACAGGGCCTGGTTACCTAGTGGCCCATGCTAGACAGGTCCTGGTTACCTAGTGGCCCATGCTAGACAGGGCCTGGTTACCTAGTGGAGCACTGCAGCAGGTCTACTGACCCATGTTAGACAGGTCCTGGTTACCTAGTGGCCCATGCTAGACAGGTCCTGGTTACCTAGTGGCCCATGTTTAGACAGGGCCTGGTTACCTAGTGGCCCATGCTAGACAGGGCCTGGTTACCTAGTGGCCCATGCTAGACAGGTCCTGGTTACCTAGTGGCCCATGCTAGACAGGGCCTGGTTACCTAGTGGCCCATGCTAGACAGGGCCTGGTTACCTAGTGGCCCATGCTAGACAGGTCCTGGTTACCTAGTGGCCCATGCTAGACAGGGCCTGGTTACCTAGTGGAGCACTGCAGCAGGTCTACTGACCCATGTTAGACAGGTCCTGGTTACCTAGTGGCCCATGCTAGACAGGTCCTGGTTACCTAGTGGCCCATGCTAGACAGGGCCTGGTTACCTATTGGCCAATGCTAGACAGGGCCTGGTTAACTATTGGTCCATGCTAGACAGGGCCTGGTTACCTATTGGTCCATGCTAGACAGGGCCTGGTTACCTAGTGGCCCATGCTAGACAGGGCCTGGTTACCTAGTGGCCCATGCTAGACAGGGCCTGGTTACCTAGTGGCCCATGCTAGACAGGGCCTGGTTACCTATTGGTCCATGCTAGACAGGGCCTATTTACTTACTGGCTCATGAGCCAGGGGTGTGAGCCAGGGATGAGGGCCAGGGGTGTGAGACAGAAGTAAGAGAAAGGGGGTGAGAGCCAGGGGCGAGGGTCAGGAGTGAGAGCCAAGGGTGAGGGCCAGGGGTGAGGGTCAAGGGTGTGAACCAAGGGTGTTAACCAGGGGTAAGAACCAGGGGTGTGAGCCAGGAGTGAGAGCCAGGGGAGAGGGCCAGGGGAAAGGGCCAGGGGTGAGAGCCAGGAGTGAGAGCCAGAGAGGGCCAGGGAAGAAGGCTAGGGGAGAGGGCCAGGGGAGAGGGTCAGGGGTGAGGGTCAGGGGTGAGGGCCAGGGGAGAGAGCCAGGGGAGAGGGCCAGGGGAGGAGGGCCAGGGAAGAGGGCCAGGGGAGAGGGCCAGGAGAGAGGGCCAGGGGAGAGGGACAGGGGAGAGGGCCAGGGGAGAGGGCCAGGGGAGAGGGTCAGGGGAGAGGGCAGGGGAGAGGGCCAGGGGGAGAGGGCCAGGGGAGAGAGGGCCAGGGGAGAGAACCAGGGGAGAGGGCCAGGGGAGAGGGTCAGGGGAGAGGGCCAGGGAGAGGGCCAGGGGAGAGGCCAGGGGAGAGGGTCAGGGGAGAGGGCCATGGGTGAGGGTCAGGGGAGAGGGCCAGGGGAGAGGGCCAGGGGAGAGGGCCAGGGGAGAGGGTCAGGGGAGAGGGCCAGGGGAGAGGGCCAGGGGAGAGGGCCAGTGGAGAGGGCCAGTGGAGAGGGTCAGGGGAGAGGGCCAGGGGAGAGGGCCAGGGGAGAAAGCCAGGAGAGAGGGCCAGGGGAGAGGGTCAGGGGAGAGGGCCAGGGGAGAGGGCCAGGGGAGAGGGTCAGGGGAGAGGGTCAGAGGAGAGGGTCAGGGGAGAGGGCCAGGGGAGAGGGCCAGGGGAGAGGGCCAGGGGAGAGGGCCAGGGGAGAGGCACAGGGGAGAGGGCCAGGGGAGAGGGCCAGGGGAGAGGGTCAGGGGAGAGGGCCAGGGGAGAGGGTCAGGGGGAGAGGGCCAGGGGAGAGGGTCAGGGGAGAGGGCCAGGGGAGAGGGCCAGGGGAGGGGTCAGGGGAGAGGGTCAGGGGGGAGAGGGCCAGGGGAGAGGGCCAGGGGGAGAGGGCCAGGGGAGAGGGCCAGGGGAGAGGCACAGGGGAGAGGGCCAGGGGAGAGGGTCAGGGGGAGGGCCAGGGAAGAGGGTCAGGGGAGAGGGCCAGGGGAGAGGGTCAGGGGAGAGGGCCAGGGGAGAGGGTCAGGGGAGAGGGCCAGGGGAGAGGGCCAGGGGAGAGGGCCAGGGGGAGAGGGCCAGGGGAGAGGCACAGGGGAGAGGGCCAGGGGAGAGGGTCAGGGGAGAGGGCCAGGGAAGAGGGCCAGGGGAGAGGGTCAGGGGATGAGGTCAGAGGAGAGGGTCAGGGGAGAGGGCCAGGGGAGAGGGCCAGGGAGAGGGCCAGGGGAGAGGGCCAGGGAGAGGCACAGGGGAGAGGGCCAGGGGAGAGGGCCAGGGGAGAGGGTCAGGGGAGAGGGCCAGGGGAGAGGGTCAGGGGAGAGGGCCAGGGGAGAGGGTCAGGGGAGAGGGCCAGGGGAGAGGGCCAGGGGAGAGGGTCAGGGGAGAGGGTCAGGGGAGAGGGCCAGGGGAGAGGGCCAGGGGATGAGGGCCAGGGGAGAGGGCCAGGGGAGAGGCAACAGGGGAGAGGGCCAGGGAGAGGGTCAGGGGAGAGGGCCAGGGAAGAGGGTCAGGGGAGAGGGCCAGGGGAGAGGGTCAGGGGAGAGGGCCAGGGAGGGGTCGGGGGAGAGGGCCAGGGGAGAGGGTCAGGGGAGAGGGCCAGGGGAGAGGGCCAGGGGAGAGGGTCAGGGGAGAGGGTCAGGGGAGAGGGCCAGGGGGAAAGAGGGCCAGGGGAGAGGGCCAGGGGGGGAGGGCCAGGGGAGAGGCACAGGGGAGAGGGCCAGGGGAGAGGGTCAGGGGAGAGGGCCAGGGAATGAGGGTCAGGGGAGAGGGCCAGGGGAGAGGGTCAGGGGAGAGGGCCAGGGGAGAGGGCCAGGGGAGAGGGTCAGGGGAGAGGGCCAGGGGAAAGGGCCAGGGGAGATGGCCAGGGGAGAGGGCCAGGGGTTCAACAAAGCCACAACATTCATCAAGGATCATCAAGGATCATCAACACTGTTATACTTCACACTAGATGGCAGCACAGCCTCTTAAATTATGCAGAAATAAATGATATTGGAGACGGTGAAACTGAGGGAGGGCCAAGTAGTGGCCAGCAGGAGGGCCAAGTACTAGCCAGCAGGAGGGGCAAGCAGTGGCCAGCAGGAGGGCCAAGTAGTAGCCAGCAGGAGGGCCAAGTAGTAGCCAGCAGGAGGGCCAAGTACTAGCCAGCAGGAGGGCCAAGTACTAGCCAGCAGGAGGGCCAAGTAGTGGCCAGCAGGAGGGCCAAGTAGTGGCCAGCAATGGGCCAAGTACTAGCCAGCAGGAGGGCCAAGTAGTAGCCAGCAGGAGGGCCAAGTACTAGCCAGCAGGAGGGCCAAGTACTAGCCAGCAATGGGCCAAGTACTAGCCAGCAGGAGGGCCAAGTAGTGGCCAGCAGGAGGGCCAAGTAGTGGCCAGCAGGAGGGCCAAGTACTAGCCAGCAGGAGGGTCAAGCAGTGGACAGCAGGAGGGCCAAGCAGTGGCCAGCAGGAGGGCCAAGTAGTGGCCAGCAGAAGGGCCAAGTATTGGCCAGCAGGAGGGCCAAGTAGTAGCCAGCAGGAGGGCCAAGTACTAGCCAGCAGGAGGGCCACCTAGTGGCCAGCAGGAGGGCCAAGTAGTGGCCAGCAGGAGAGCCAAGTACTAGCCAGCAGGAGGGCCAAGCAGTGGCCAGCAGGAGGGCCAAGCAGTGGCCAGCAGGAGGGCCAAGTATTGGCCAGCAGGAGGGCCAAGTAGTAGCCAGCAGGAGGGCCAAGTTGTGGCCAGCAGGAGGGTCAAGCAGTGGCTAGCAGGAGGGCCAAGCAGTGGCCAGCAGGAGGGCCAAGCAGTGCCCAACAGGAGAGCCAAGTAGTGGCCAGCAGGAGGGCCAAACAGTGGGCAGCAGGAGGGCCAAGTAGTGGACAGCAGGAGGGTCAAGCAGTGGCCAGCAGGAGGGCCAAGCAGTGGCCAGCAGGAGGGCCAAGCAGTGGCCAGCAGGAGGGCCAAGCAGTGGCCAGCAGGAGGGCCAAGTAGGTAGTGGACAGCAGGAGGGTCAAGTAGTAGCCAGCAGGAGGGCCAAGCAGTGGCCACCAGGAGGGCCAAGTAGTAGCCAGCAAGAGGGCCAAGTAGTAGCCAGCAGGAGGGCCAAGTAGTAGCCAGCAGGAGGGCCAAGCAGTGGCCAGGAGAGCCAAATAGTGGCCAGCAGGAGGGGAAGTAGTAGCCAGCAGGAGGGCCAAGTAGTAGCCAGCAGGAGGGCCAAACAGTGGCCAGCAGGAGGGCCAAACAGTGGCCAGCAGGAGGGCCAAGCAGTGGCCAGCAGGAGGGCCAAGTAGTGGACAGCAGGAGAGCCAAGCAGTGGCCAGTAGGAGGGTCAAGCAGTGGCCAGCAGGAGGGCCAAGAAGTGGCCAGCAGTAGGGCCAAGCAGTGGCCAGCAGGAGGGCCAAGTAGTGGACAGCAGGAGGGTCAAGTAGTAGCCAGCAGGAGGGCCAAGCAGTGGCCACCAGGAGGGCCAAGTAGTAGCCAGCAGGAGGCCAAGTAGTAGCCAGCAGGAGGGCCAAGTAGTAGCCAGCAGGAGGGCCAAGCAGTGGCCAGCAGGAGGGCCAAGTAGTGGCCAGCAGGAGGGGAAGTAGTAGCCAGCAGGAGGGCCAAGTAGTAGCCAGCAGGAGAGCCAAGCAGTGGCCAGCAGGAGAGCCAAGCAGTGGTCAGCAGGAGGGCCAAGCAGTGGCCAGAAGGAGGGCCAAGTAGTAGCCAGCAGGAGGGCCAAGCAGTGGCCAGCAGGAGGGCCAAGCAGTGCCCAACAGGAGAGCCAAGTAGTGGCCAGCAGGAGGGCCAAACAGTGGGCAGCAGGAGGGCCAAGTAGTGGACAGCAGGAGGGTCAAGCAGTGGCCAGCAGGAGGGCCAAGCAGTGGCCAGCAGGAGGGCCAAGCAGTGGCCAGCAGGAGGGCCAAGCAGTGGCCAGCAGGAGGGCCAAGTAGGTAGTGGACAGCAGGAGGGTCAAGTAGTAGCCAGCAGGAGGGCCAAGCAGTGGCCACCAGGAGGGCCAAGTAGTAGCCAGCAAGAGGGCCAAGTAGTAGCCAGCAGGAGGGCCAAGTAGTAGCCAGCAGGAGGGCCAAGCAGTGGCCAGGAGGGCCAAATAGTGGCCAGCAGGAGGGGAAGTAGTAGCCAGCAGGAGGGCCAAGTAGTAGCCAGCAGGAGGGCCAAACAGTGGCCAGCAGGAGGGCCAAACAGTGGCCAGCAGGAGGGCCAAGCAGTGGCCAGCAGGAGGGCCAAGTAGTGGACAGCAGGAGAGCCAAGCAGTGGCCAGTAGGAGGGTCAAGCAGTGGCCAGCAGGAGGGCCAAGAAGTGGCCAGCAGTAGGGCCAAGCAGTGGCCAGCAGGAGGGCCAAGTAGTGGACAGCAGGAGGGTCAAGTAGTAGCCAGCAGGAGGGCCAAGCAGTGGCCACCAGGAGGGCCAAGTAGTAGCCAGCAGGAGGGCCAAGTAGTAGCCAGCAGGAGGGCCAAGTAGTAGCCAGCAGGAGGGCCAAGCAGTGGCCAGCAGGAGGGCCAAGTAGTGGCCAGCAGGAGGGGAAGTAGTAGCCAGCAGGAGGGCCAAGTAGTAGCCAGCAGGAGAGCCAAGCAGTGGCCAGCAGGAGAGCCAAGCAGTGGTCAGCAGGAGGGCCAAGCAGTGGCCAGAAGGAGGGCCAAGTAGTAGCCAGCAGGAGGGCCAAGCAGTGGCCAGCAGGAGGGCCAAGCAGTGACCAGCAGGAGGGCCAAGCAGTGGTCAGCAGGAGGGCCAAGCAGTGGCCAGCAGGAGGGCCAAGCACTGGCCAGCAGGAGGGCCAAGCAGTGGCCAGCAGGAGGGCCAAGTAGTAGCCAGCAGGAGGGCCAAGTAGTGGCCAGCAGGAAAGGCAAGCATTGGCCAGCAGGAGGGCCAATTAGTGGCCAGCAGGAGGGCCAAGTAGTAGCCAGCAGGAGGGCCAAGTAGTATCCAGCAGGAGGGTCAAGCAGTGGCCAGCAGGAGGGCCAAGCAGTGACCGGCAGGAGGGCCAAGCAGTGGCCAGCAGGAGGGCCAAGCAGTGGCTAGCAGGAGGGCCAAGCAGTGGCTAGCAGGAGGGCCAAGCAGTGGCCAGCAGGAGGGCCAAGCAGTGGCCAGCAGGAGGGCCAAGCAGTGGCTAGCAGGAGGGCCAAGCAGTGGCCAGCAGGAGGGCCAAGCAGTGGCTAGCAGGAGGGCCAAGCAGTGGCCAGCAGGAGGGCTAAGCAGTGGCCAGCAGGAGGGCCACAATTAACCCACCATGACAATAATTTTGGCCAAGATAATCCCTCATCTACCAAGACATTAATCACACACACAAATGTATTACCCTGTGTTGTATCAGTCAGGGCGTGGGTCAGGGCGTGGGTCAGGGCGTGGGTCAGGGCGTGGGTCAGGGCGTGGGTTAGGGAGTGGGTCAGGGCGTGGGTTAGGGAGTGGGTCAGGGGGTGGGTCAGGGAGTGGGTCAGGGAGTGGTTCAGGGCGTGGGTTAGGGAGTGGGTCAGGGTGTGGGTTAGGGAGGGGGTCAGGGCGTGGGTCATGGAGTGGGTCAGGGCGTGGCTCATGGAGTGGGTCAGAGAGTGGGTCAG
>NC_069478.1:18123057-18165557 GCF_026875155.1 Cherax quadricarinatus | reverse complement strand
AGATCCCCTACCAGTTCCTGACCCGCAGGAGGATCCCCTACCAGCCCCTGACCCGCAGGAAGATCCCCTACCAGCCTCTGACCCGCAGGAAGATCCCCTACCAGCCCCTGACCCGCAGGAAGATCCCATACCAGTCCCTGACCCCCAGGAAGATCCCCTACCAGTCTCTGACCCCAAGGAAGATCCCCTACCAGACCCTGACTCCCAGGAAGATCCCCTACCAGTCCCTGACCCCCAGGAAGATCCCCTACCAGTCCCTGACCCCCAGGAAGATCCCCTACCAGCCTCTGACACCCAGGAAGATCCCCTACCAGCCCCTGGCTCCCAGGAAGATCCCCCTGCCAGTCCCTGACTCCCAGGAAGATCCCCTACCAGTCCCTGACCCCCAGGAAGATCCCCTACCAGTCCCTGACCCCCAGGAAGATCCCCTACCAGCCTCTGACACCCAGGAAGATCCCCTACCAGCCTCTGACCCCCAGGAAGATCCCCTACCAACCCCTGACCCCCAGGAAGATCCCCTACCAGCCCCTGACCCGCAGGAGGATCTCCTATCAGCCCCTGACCCGCAGGAAGATCCCCTACCCGCCCCTGACCCACAGGAAGATCCCCTACCAGCCCCTGACCTGCAGGAAGATCCCCTACCAGTCCCTGACCCGCAGGAAGATCCCCTGCCAGCCCCTGACCCCCAGGAAGATCCCCTACCAGTCCCTGACCACCAGGAAGATCCCCTACCAGCCCCTGACCCGCAGGAAGATCCCCTACCAGCCCCTGGCCCCCAGGAAGATCCCCTACTAGTCCCTGACCCGCAGGAAGATCCCCTACCAGCCCCTGACCACCAGGAAGATCCCCTACCAGCCCCTGACCCGCAGGAAGATCCCCTACCAGCCCCTGACCAATAGGAAGATCCCCTACCAGTCCCTGACCCGCAGGAACTTCCCCTACCAGTCTCTGACCCCAAGGAAGATCCCCTACCAGCCCCTGACTCCCAGGAAGATCCCCCTGCCAGTCTCTGACCCCCAGGAAGATCCCCTACCAGTCCCTGACCCCCAGGAAGATCCCTTACCAGTCCCTGACCCCCAGGAAGATCCCCTACCAGCCTCTGACACCCAGGAAGATCCCCTACCAGCCCCTGACCCCCAGGAAGATCCCCTACCAACCCTGACCCCCAGGAAGATCCCCTACCAGCCCCTGACTCCCAGGAAGATCCCCTACCAGCCCCTGACTCCCAGGAAGATCCCCTACCAGCCCCCGACTCCCAGGAAGATCCCCTACCAGTCCCTGACCCCCATTAAGATCCCCTACCAGCCCCTGACCCCCATTAAGATCCCCTACCAGCCCCTGACTCCCAGGAAGATCCCTTAGCAGCCCCTGACTCCCAGAAAGATCCCTTAGCAGCCCCTGACTCCCAAGAAGATCCCCTACTAGCCCCTGATCCCCATTAAGATCTCCTACCAATCCCTGGCCTCCAGGAAGGTCTCCTAACCAGACCCTGGTGAGCAAGAAGGACCCTAACCAGGCTCTGGCTCCCAGGAAGTACCCTAACCAGCCCCGGGCCCCCAGGAAGGGCCCCTAACCAGCCCCGGGCCCCCAGGAAGGGCCCCTAACCAGCCCCGGGCCCCCAGGAAGGGCCCCTAACCAGCCCCGGGCCCCCAGGAAGGGCCCCTAACTAGCCCCGGGCCCCCAGGAAGGGCCCCTAACCAGCCCCGGGCCCCCAGGAAGGGCCCCTAACCAGGCCCTGGACATCAATGGCCGCCATGAAATTTTACCAGGTAATAAAGAGTCTCGCTGGTGTATTTATGGATTACTAATTAACATATCTATGGCAGACCAAACCCAGACCAAGCCCAGACCAAACCCAGACCAAGGCCAGACCAAGCCAGACTAAGCCAGAGACTAAGCCCAGACCAAGCCAGAGACCAAGCCCAAACTAAGCCAGACCAAGCCAGAGACCAAGCCCAGACCAAGCCAGAGACCAAGTCCAGACCATGCCCAGACCAAGCCCAGACCAAGCCAGAGACCAAGCCCAGACCAAGCCAGACCAAGCCAGAGACCAAGCCCAGACCAAGCCCAGACCAAGCCAGAGACTAAGCCCAGACCAAGCCAGAGACTAAGCCCAGACCAAGGCAGAGACTAAGCCCAGACCAAGCCAGAGACCAAGCCCAGACCAAGCCAGAGACTAAGCCCAGACCAAGCCAGAGACCAAGCCCAGACCAAGCCAGAGACCAAGCCCAGACCAAGCCAGAGACTAAGCCTAGACCAAGCCAGAGACCAAGCCCAGACCAAGCCAGAGACCAAGCCCAGACCAAGCCAGAGACTAAGCACCAAAACCAAAAGCCAGAGACCAAGCCCAGACCAAGCCAGAGACAAGCCCAGACCAAGCCAGAGACAGAGCCCAGACCAAGCCAGAGACCAAGCCCAGACCAAGCCAGAGACCAAGCCCAGACCAAGCCAGAGACTAAGCCCAGACCAAGCCAGAGACCAAGCCCAGACCAAGCCAGAGACCAAGCCCAGACCAAGCCAGAGACAGAGCCCAGACCAAGCCAGAGACTAAGCCCAGACCAAGCCAGAGACAAGCCCAGACCAAGCCAGAGACAGGAAGCCAGACCAAGCCAGAGACTAAGCCCAGACCAAGCCAGAGACCAAGCCCAGATCAAGCCAGAGACAGAGCCCAGACCAAGCCAGAGACTAAGCCCAGACCAAGCCAGAGACCAAGCCCAGACCAAGCCAGAGACAGAGCCCAGACCAAGCCAGAGACCAAGCCCAGACCAAGCCAGAGACTAAGCCCAGACCAAGTCAGAGACTAAGCCCAGACCAAGCCAGAGACCAAGCCCAGACCAAGCCAGAGACAGAGCCCAGACCAAGCCAGAGACTAAGCCCAGACCAAGCCAGAGACCAAGCCCAGACCAAGCCAGAGACAGGCCAGACCAAGCCAGAGACTAAGCCCAGACCAAGCCAGAGACCAAGCCCAGACCAAGCCAGAGACAAGCCCAGACCAAGCAGAGACCAAGCCCAGACCCAAGCCAGAGACTAAGCCCAGACCAAGCCAGAGACCAAGCCCAGACCAAGCCAGAGACAGAGCCCAGACCAAGCCAGAGACCAAGCCCAGACCAAGCCAGAGACTAAGACCAGACCAAGCCAGAGACTAAGCCCAGACCAAGCCAGAGACTAAGCCCAGACCAAGCCAGAGACTAAGCCCAGACCAAGCCAGAGACCAAGCCCAGATCAAGCCAGAGGACAAGAGCCCAGACCAAGCCAGAGACAGAGCCCAGACCAACCCCCCCCAGAGACCAAGCCCAGACCAAGCCAGAGACTAAGCCCAGACCAAGTCAGAGACTAAGCCCAGACCAAGCCAGAGCCCTAGCCCAGACCCAAGCCAGAGACAGAGCCCAGACCAAGCCAGAGACTAAGCCCAGACCAAGCCAGAGACCAAGCCCAGACCAAGCCAGAGACAGAGCCCAGACCAAGCCAGAGACTAAGCCCAGACCAAGCCAGAGACCAAGCCCAGACCAAGCCAGAGACAGAGCCCAGACCAAGCCAGAGACCAAGCCCAGACCAAGCCAGAGACTAAGCCCAGACCAAGCCAGAGACCAAGCCAGACCAAGCCAGAGACAGAGCCCAGACCAAGCCAGAGACCAAGCCCAGACCAAGCCAGAGACTAAGACCAGACCAAGCCAGAGACTAAGCCCAGACCAAGCCAGAGACTAAGCCCAGACCAAGCCAGAGACTAAGCCCAGACCAAGCCAGAGACCAAGCCCAGACCAAGCCAGAGACAGAGCCCAGACCAAGCCAGAGACTAAGCCCAGACCAAGCCAGAGCCCCAAGCCCAGACCAAGCCAGAGACAGAGCCCAGACCAAGCCAGAGACTAAGCCCAGACCAAGCCAGAGACCAAGCCCAGACCAAGCCAGAGACAGAGCCCAGACCAAGCCAGAGACCAAGCCCAGACCAAGCCAGAGACTAAGCCCAGACCAAGCCAGAGACCAAGCCCAGACCAAGCCAGAGACAGAGCCCAGACCAAGCCAGAGACCAAGCCCAGACCAAGCCAGAGACTAAGACCAGACCAAGCCAGAGACTAAGCCCAGACCAAGCCAGAGACTAAGCCCAGACCAGCCAGAGACTAAGCCCAGACCAAGCCAGAGACCAAGCCCAGATCAAGCCAGAGACAGAGCCCAGACCAAGCCAGAGACTAAGCCCAGACCAAGCCAGAGACCAAGCCCAGACCAAGCCAGAGACAGAGCCCAGACCAAGCCAGAGACCAAGCCCAGACCAAGCCAGAGACTAAGCCCAGACCAAGCCAGAGACCAAGCCCAGACCAAGCCAGAGACTAAGCCCAGACCAAGCCAGAGACCAAGCCCAGACCAAGCCAGAGACAGAGCCCAGACCAAGCCAGAGACCAAGCCCAGACCAAGGCAGAGACTAAGCCCAGACCAAGCCAGAGACTAAGCCCAGACCAAGCCAGAGACTAAGCCCAGACCAAGCCAGAGACTAAGCCCAGACCAAGCCAGAGACTAAGCCCAGACCAAGCCAGAGACCAAGCCCAGATCAAGCCAGAGACAGAGCCCAGACCAAGCCAGAGACTAAGCCCAGACCAAGCCAGAGACCAAGCCCAGACCAAGCCAGAGACAGAGCCCAGACCAAGCCAGAGACCAAGCCCAGACCAAGCCAGAGACTAAGCCCAGACCAAGTCAGAGACTAAGCCCAGACCAAGCCAGAGACCAAGCCCAGACCAAGCCAGAGACAGAGCCCAGACCAAGCCAGAGACCAAGCCCAGACCAAGCCAGAGACAGAGCCCAGACCAAGCCAGAGACTAAGCCCAGACCAAGCCAGAGACCAAGCCAGAGACAGAGCCCAGACCAAGCCAGAGACCAAGCCCAGACCAAGCCAGAGACCAAGCCCAGACCGAGCCAGACGCCAGCACTGGTCAGCCAGCAGGAGGACCAAGTAGTATATATATACGTGTATATATAAATATTATATATATATATATATATATATATATATATATATATAAATATATATATATTATATATATATATATATATATATATATATTAAAATATATATATGTTAGGTGTGCACACCTGCCACACACCTGCCAGGATCTACACACCTGATGCACCTCAACACAAGAGATATGTATCTCACACACAGGTAAATAACTAAGGGCAGTTACCTGTCCACTGTTGCCACAGCTTTATGACCTCGTCTCTAATGGGACAGCATAGTAATCATCACATTTGCCTAAAAAAAAACGACAAATTAAGATGGTCAGCAATGTGTTTTGTCCCGGGAACCATCGCTTCTGAGACTCGCTCTCTGACCCGGCCTCCTGCTGAATAGCCTGATCAGTCACACTGTTGGTGCTTGCGGTACGCAGTCTGACACAGAACAGTAGATTATGGACGGTCTTCAGGATTCAGTTAGTGATTCCTCCTTGCGTTGTAAGCGTTGAAAACTTTACGGAAGGTTCCAAGCATGATTCGCGTCTCAGCGCTGACTACAATCAGTGTTTAAGTGATGGGCCAGGAGCAGTCAAACATTACCTGGGTCATAACGCTCTCTTATGTTCAGTTCTAAGTGTACTACTGTACTGTAAGAACTAAACAAGTGTACATATGTACACTTGTTTGACTTCATTAATCTCTCTCTTTCTCCATATCAATATGTATGTTTATGTGTGTGTGTGTGTGTGCAGACGACAACACAACTTCCCCTGGACGAACACTGCATCAACACAGAGATAACCCAGTTCATGGGTCCCCGTGATTATCTCGTGGTTTTCTGCTGGCCTGATCAATCAAGGTATTGGTGGCAGCACCCCCAGGCCACAACACTGCCATCCAGACCTCTCACCTTCACAGGGTTTAATTCCCCCAGGGACAACCCACAATGTAAGCACACACTGTTACTAATGGAAGCTTATCACCTTTATCTCCCTGGCTTTCTGCTGAACTAGACAGTGTAATGGTGTGGCAGATGATGACAGGGATAGTAAGTGGTGCCTGGGTAGGGGATTGTCAGCAGTTCCTGGGTAGAGGGTAATAAGTGGTCCCTGGGTAGAGGGTAGTAGTAAGTGGTCCCTGGCTAGAGGGTAGTTCTGTAAGTGGTACATGGGTAGGGGATAGCGCTCCTCACCCACCTGCTAGTAGCTACGCCTCACATCTATTCACACCCCACAAATTATAGACCAAATTAAACGAGGTTTGGGTGGGTCCTGGACCACCATTACCACACCGTGACATGATAATGTGAACCAGCGGGTGAGAGAGAGCTCACGGAGCCTCAAGTAAGATAATTCAACACATTATCAAGCGATAATATACATGAACTACGAGAACTGTTGTGGGGTCTCAAGATGAGTCTTACCAACTCCTCCAAGACCATTATAACAATGGTCTACAATACCTAAACCTTGACTAGCATGGCACATCATGTCGCTGACTAAACGTTTTTAAGTGGGGGCGGGAGATAAAAATTTAGGGTAATTCCTTAGATTCAAGTTCCTGGAAAGTAAAAAGTGTCTTGTAAATTTTTTGTTTTTTTAATTCCCTTCAAGTAGTTTTGTGTGGTTGGGTAGGAAAACCTTTCCTCCCCAAACCTGCTAAAAAAGGGAAAAAACCCCATTTATTCCCTAACCGGGGTTTTTTTGGCCTTTTTAAACAAGGTTTGGTGGCGGACCCCACCAAAAACCTGCCATAAATTACCACGGGAAAAACCCGGGGAAAACCCAAGTAAGAAATTTTCAAAAATTTTCCCCTTTTTACCCCCCGGGTTTTCGGAATGGTTATGGGGGGGCAGATGAGCTAGAATTCCTTTGGGGGGGGATTTACATTTCCCTTAAATAAAATGGCCCGGGGAATATGTGTGGCCCCCGGGCTTTTTCTTTTTGGGGAATTGGGGTCCTTCAACCGTAGAGTGTCCTTTATTAACCCCCCAAAAATTAAGCCCATAAGAGTTGGGGGTTCCCCCTTTCCCCCCTTGACTTTTCCAAAAGGGGTTTACAGCTAATTTAAGAAATTTTAAAAAACATTTAAAGCTAATTCTTCCAGTTTTTTTAAAAAGAATTTACCAACCCTCCAAGAATTTAAACAAGTTACAACCAAATTCCCCAATATTTGAAACCCCATTTGGAATTGGGTTTTTCCGTTTTTTCCAGAGGGGTTTTATGACACATACTGGAGGTGGGAATAACCAATTTTCCAAAAGCTTTACGCTAACCTCGTTTTTAACAGAAAACAGAAAAACCTCATTTTTTAAACAGAAAACAGCAATTCCCCAGAAAATTTCCCAACAGCCACAAAATTTCCTTTTTTCCAGAAACATTTGGGGGGCGCAGATTTCCAGAAAGAGTGCACAGGGCCAGCTGCGGAATACTTTTCAAAAAAGTAGGGGGCGAACGTAAAGCAGAGTGCGGCAAGGCAGTGGAGAGCAAGCAGTAAACGGCAGAAGCGTGGCACAGCACCCATGACGGCGAAGCAGTGCACGAGAGTGACGGGAGAGGGGCAGAGGAGCAGTGGGCAGAAGAGCAACCCACCACAGTACGCAAAAAAATAAACAAGCAGTGGCGGCCCGTGGCAAAACATAAGAGCAGCGGGGAACGCGTGGGGAGAAGCTAAAAGGGGGGGAGTGGAGAGAGGGGAAAGCGGGGAAGAGAGTGGGGAGAGGGGGGAAAGGAGTTGGACAGGGTGGGAGGAAATGGAAAAGAGATTGAAGAAGCAGCAGGGGGGAAAGAGATGACGGCAAAAGAGTGGAAACAAGGCAGTGGAAGGAGGAAAGCGACGGGGGAAAGCCTCCAAACATAAAATACAAAAAACACCCAAAAAAAAAAAACCAAAAACAAACAACAAACCCTTCCCAAACAACCAAAAAACAACAAAAACCCCACACACACCCCCAAACCCCCCAAACCCACAACCCAACAACCAAACCCCCCCCCCCCCCCCCCCCCCACCCCCACACCCACAACAAAAACCCCCCCCCCCAAACCCCCCAACAACCCCCCCCCCAAAAACCCCCCAACCTTAAAAAAAACCCCCTTTTTAAACACCCCAAACCCCCCCCCCCCCCCCCCACCCTCTCCTCTTTTTTCCCTTTTTTTTCTTCCCCACTCTCTCTCCCTTCCCCCCCCCCCTAAATCCCTTTCCCTCCCCCCCTTTTCCCCCTCCCTCCCTCCCTTCTCCCCTTTCCTACCCCTCTCTCCTCCCTTTCTCCCCTTTCCCCTCTTTCCCTTCTCCTTCCCTTTTTCTTTCCTCTCTCCTCCCCCCTCTCTCTTCCTCTCTCTCCCCCCCTCTCCCATACATTCCCCTCCCCCCAATTCATATCTTTTCCTCTCCCTTTTCCCCTTTAAAAATTTTTAAAAATTTTCAACACCACCCAGGGAAAAGGGGTTCAACCCATTATCCCATTATCAAAACCCCCCTTTTCAACACAATAAAACCCAAAAATTTATAACACATTTATTACCTTTAAAACCATTTCCCATTTGGGGACCCCGGTATCAACACAGGTGGAAACAATTTTCAAAAATTAGTGGGGGCACCTGGGGGCGGGACACTGGGATAGGGGAAATTTGAGTCGGGGGAAACAGGTGAGTCGGGACACAGGTGATCAGGGACACATGGTGAGCAGGGGGCCCCGGGGTGATCGGGGGAAAGGTAGTGACGGGACACAGGTATTTCAAAGGGAACATGGTCAAAACACTTGGTCGGGCCCTTTAAAGGGCACTGTTATAAACCCAAAGGTAGTCGGGGCCGTACACACATTAGAAAACACTTTGGGGCCAAAACAACCCATTTGGAAAAGGGACAAGGGTCCACTGTATCAAGGGACACATGTGGTCAGGGGCCCCCCTTACCCACAGGGGAGTCGGGAACAGGTGAGTCGGGGCACAGGTATCAGGGACCCCGGGAGCAGGGCACAGGTGATCGGGGCACATGGTGATAAAGGGGAACATGGTGAGCAGGGGACACATGGGGGGCGGGGCCAGGTGAGTCAGGGCACAGGTGATAGGGGACAATGGTGAGAAGGGCCTGGTGAGTAAAACCCCTGGGGGTCAGGGGCCGGTAAAAACCCCAAGGTGAGTAAAGGGCCCCGGGCCCAACAAAAAAAAAAAACAAAAAAAACAAAAAAAAAATTTAAAAAAAAAAAAAAAAACGGGGGCACACGGTGAGTCAGGGGCCCAAAAAGGTGAGTAAAGGGACACATGGGAGTCAGGACACTGGTGAGTAAAGGGACACATGGTGAGTCAGGGGACACATTGAGCGGGGGACACGGGTGAGTCAGGGACACATGGGAGTCAGGGACACTGGTGAGCACGGGAAAAATGGTGAATCAGGGGACGCAGGTGATAAAGGGACACAGGGTGAGGTCGGGAACACATGGTGAATCGGGGACACATGGTGATCAGGGACACATGGTGATAAAGGGGGCACATGGTGAGTCGGGGGAACAGGGTGAGTCGGGGACACATTGTGATAGGGGAACATGGTGATCAAGGGACCATGGCGAGTCGGGGGAAACATATGGTGAGTCAGGGAACATGGGGCAGGGGACCTGGTGATCAGGGGACACATGGTGAGTCAAGAGCACATGGTGAGTCAGGGGACACATGTTGAGTCAAGGGACACATGTTGGTAAAGGGGACACGGGTGAGTCGGGACACATGGTGAGTCAGGGGACACATTTTTGAGTGGGGGAACATGGTGAGTAAAGGGGACACTGGGGGTTTAAGGGACACAGGGTGATCAAGGGACACAGGGTTTGAGTCAGGGACAATGGTGAGTAGGGGAACATGGTGAGTCAGGGGACACATGGTGAGTCAGGGGACACATGGTGAGTCAAGGGACACATGGTGAGTCAGGGGACACATGGTGAGTCAGGGGACACATGGTGAGTCAAGGGACACATGGTGAGTCAAGGGACACATTGGTAAATAAAGGGAAAAGGGTGAGTCAAGGGCACAGGGTGAGTAGGGGCCCAATGGTGAGAAAGGGGACACTTGGGGTCAGGGGCCCCATGGTGATCAAGGGACCAAGGGTGTTTTCAAGGGACACATGGTGATAAAGGGGGACACATGGTGAGTCAAGGGCACATGGTGGTCGGGGGGACAAGGGTGAGTGGGGGACCATGTGAGTCAGGGGACCATTGTGATCGGGGGACCCTGGGGGTCGGGGGGAAATGGGGTCAGGGCCCAAATGGTGATTCAAGGGACACATTGAGTCAAGGGAACATGGTGGTAAAGGGGCACATGGGAGTCGGGGGACACTTTGGGGGTCAGGGGACACATGGTGAGTCAGGGGACACAGGTGATCAAGGGACACGGTGAGTCAGGAACTTTTGGTGAGTCGGGGGAACATGGTGGTCAAGGGAACAGGGTGATCGGGGGACACATGGTGAGTCGGGGGGAACATGGTGAGCAGAGACACATAGTGGTCAAGGGAACATGGTGGTCGGGGACCATGGGGGTTCGGGGGGACCAGGTGAGTAAAGGGGACACATGGTGGTCGGGGACGCTGGTGGTCGGGGGAAACCCCATGGTGAGTCAGGGGAAATGGTGAGTCAAGGGACACGGAAAAGTCGGGGGACATTGGTAGTCAAGGGACAAGGGTTTGATCGGGGGACACATGGTGAGCAGGGGGACACATTAAAAACTTATTAAACTCGGCGATAACTTACAACAATTTTGATAACTAAACAAGATTTTTTAAAACGAACATTTTTAGTGTTCTAGGAAGCAAAAACCCCATATGGATTATACATGTGGGCCCGGGAAGGCAGGAAACTGAGGGGAAACAAACGACGCGTGAGAGATAGTTAAAAGGGAGGCCAGTGACTTGGGGCCCGGGAAAGGTAGGAACTGAGGGGAACTAACACGACTGAGGATATTTATGAGGCCAGTGACTTGAGGCCCTGGAAGGTGGAGTGAGGGGAGACATAACCACGACGTGAAGATACTTACAAGGGGCCAGTGATTAAGCCCCTGGAAGGTGGGAATGGGGGGACATAACACGACGTGAGAGATACTTACAAGGGGCCTTTGACTTGAGGCCCGGGAAAGGGTAGGAGACTGAGGGGGAGACAAAAACCACGATTGAAAAACTTACAAGGGGCCAGTGACTTGGGGCCCTAAAAGGTAGGAGACTGGGGGGAGACATAACCATGACGTAAGATACTTACAAGGGGGCCCAGTGATTTGAGGCCCTGGAAGGTAGGAGATTGGGGGAGACAAACCACGATTTGAGAGATACTTACAAGGGGGCCAGTGACTAGGGGCCCCTGGAAGGTAAAGACTGAGGGGGAGACATAACCCGACGTGAAGATCTTGCAGGAGGCCGTGACTTGGGGCCCCTGGAAGGTGGGAACTGGGGGGAGACAAACCGCCCGGGAGAGAACTTACAAGGAGGCCAGTAATTGAGCCTGGAAGGTAGGAGCTGGGGGGGAGACATAACCCGACGGAGAGATACTTGCAAGGAGGCAGTGCTTGGGCCCCTGGAAGGTAGGAGATTGAGGGGGAGCAAACCACGAGTGAGAGAATTCAAGGGAGGCCAGTAACTTGAGGCCCTGGAAGGTAGGAGACGGGGGGGAGACTAACCACGAGTGAGAGATACTTACAGGGGGCCCAGGACTTGAGGCCTGGAAGGTGGGAGATGGGGGAAGACATAACCCCGACTTGCGAGATACTTACAAGGGGGCCCCGTGACTTGGGGCCCGGGAAAGGTAGGGATGAGGGAGACATAACCACGACGTGAGAGAACTTACAAGGGCCGGACTTAGGCCCGGGAAGGTGGGAGATGAGGGGAGACATAACCACGACGGAGAGTACTTCCCAAGGGGGCCCAGTGATTTAAGCCCCGGGAAAGGTGGGAGACTGAGGGGGGACTAACCACGACGTGAGAGATATTTTACAAGGAGGCCAGTGACTTAAGACCTGGAAGGTAGGAGAGGGGGGGAGACAAAACCCACGACGTAGAGATACTTAAAAGGGAGGCCAGTGATTAAAGACCCGGAAAGGGTAGGGGGATGAGGGGGGGGACATAACCACGACGTGGAAAAATTACAAGGAGGCCAGTGACAAAAGACCCGGGAAAAGGTAAGGGGACTGGGGGAGACATAACCAGACGTGAGAGATACTTAAAAGGAGGCCAGTGATTTTGACCCTGGAAGGTAGGAGAGAGGGGGAGACAAAACCACGACGTGGGGGATATTTCAAGGAGGCCTGTGACTTAAACCCTGGAAGGTAGGAGATGGGGGGGGACAAAACCAGACGTGAGAGTCTTACAAGGGGGCCCCAGTGATTTAAGACCCTGGAAGGTAGGAGATGGGGGAGACAAAACCACGACGTGAGAGTATTACAAGGAGGCCCAGGATTTAAGGGAAACCCGGAAGGTAGGAGACTGGGGGGGACAAACCACGACGTGAGAGATACTTACAAGGAGGCCAGTGACTTAAGACCCTGGAAGGTAGGAGACTGAGGGGAGACATAACCACGACGTGAGAGATACTTACAAGGAGGCCAGTGACTTAAGACCCTGGAAGGTAGGAGACTGAGGGGAGACATAACCACGACGTGAGAGATACTTAAAAGGGAGGCCAGGATTAAACCCGGGAAGGTAGGAACTGAGGGGAGACAAAAACACGAGTGAGAGATATTCAAGGAGGCCAGGATTTAAGACCCGGAAGGTAGGAGATGAGGGGAGACATAACCACGACGTGAGAGATACTTACAAGGAGGCCAGTGACTTAAGACCCTGGAAGGTAGGAGACTGAGGGGAGACATAACCACGACGTGGAGTATTAAAAGGGGAGGCCAGTGACTTAAGCCCCGGGAAAGGTAGGAGACGGGGGGGAAACAAAAACCAAACGTGAGAGTCTTACAAGGAGGCCAGTGATTTAAAGACCCTGGAAGGTGGAGACTGAGGGGAGACAAAACCCGACGTGAGAGATATTAAAAGGGGGCCAGTAAACTTAAGCCCCTGGAAGGTAGGAGACAAAGGGGAGACTAACGACGAGTGAGTACTTCAAGGGGCCAGTGACTTAAGACCCTGGAAGGTAGGAGACTGAGGGGAGACATAACCACGACGTGAGAGATACTTACAAGGAGGCCAGTGACTTAAGACCCTGGAAGGTAGGAGACTGAGGGGAGACATAACCACGACGTGAGAGATACTTAAAGGGGGCCCGTGACTTAAGCCCGGGAAGGTGGAGATGGGGGGGAATAACCAGACGTGGAGATATTACAAGGGGGCCCAGTGATTTAAAACCCTGGAAGGTAGGAGACGAGGGGAGACAAAACCCACGACGTGGAGATACTTACAAGGAGGCCAGTGACTTAAGACCCTGGAAGGTAGGAGACTGAGGGGAGACATAACCACGACGTGAGAGATACTTACAAGGAGGCCAGTGACTTAAGACCCTGGAAGGTAGGAGACTGAGGGGAGACATAACCACGACGTGAGAGATACTTACAAGGAGGCCAGTGACTTAAGACCCTGGAAGGTAAGAGACGAGGGGGGGACTAACACGACGTGAGAGATTTTACAAGGGGGCCTTTGGACAAAGACCCTGGAAGGAAAAAGAGATGGGGGGAGACATAACCCGACGGAGAGTACTTCAAGGGGCCGTGATTAAAGACCCTGGGCGTCTCCCATGGAAGAAATCTCGTTGTTGCTCAGGTCACTGAACGAAATAATTTTTATTATTCTTGGTTTTTTTATTATTATTATAATTTTTTTTTATCAGCCAGAATGACTATACAAGCCTCAGGAAAAAACCAAATACAGAAACCGAAGTGAGAGAGAAAATAGAGAGGGGGGGAAGAAGAAAAGAGCCAGGATACCCCTCTACACATCTTCTTTTCCCGACTTCTAAATCTTTATCGCTTCCTAGTTTCTGCCTTTTCTTCCTTATTTTCCCCCCCTTCTTTGTATCTCACTCCCCTTTTCAGCTTTCTTCGGCATGATGTTGTGTGGGCGGCAGGCCCATCACCTGGTCTGGGGGGGGAACCGGGCGCTGACCCCCGAAATCGAGGCAAGGTCGACACAAGGTGAACTTTGTCAACATCTGCTGCGAACGATATCAGAAATATTGCGGAAAATGTGTAGAAGTTTTCAAGTTTAAAAAACCGGGGTGTGAGGACAGGGGGCCCAGCGAACCACCCCACACCAAAAAAGCCCTGGGTTGACCAGGCAATCACTGGAAAAAAAGCCGGCCCCGGCTGGCCTGCAAGGCTAAAAAAAACTTAGAAATAGCCGGTTTTATGGGGATCCCTCTCACCCCCGGAAATCCCTCTCTCACTGCAAAAAACACAGTCAGGGGCAGGCGATTGTATCTGGTGGGTAGTGTGGTTTTGGGCCAGCGGGGGAAACCCACTCACACACACACCACACCCAAAACACACACCCCAACACACCCCACACCCCACAAAACACAAACAAACCCCCGGGTTTAAGGGGAAGGGTTAAAAGGGAAACAACCTGACGACATGGAGGACGGGGAGGGGGGGGGACATAAAAAACGAAACAAAATACTGGAGGAATTGACAAGGGGCCCAAGACAGGATGTTCCAGAGATTGGACCAGAAAAAGGGACACATTTGGGAAAGCTGAAGACAAGAAAAACCAGGGATGTAGGGAAGTATTTCTTCAGCACAAGTAGTCGTAAGTGGAATGTTGGGAAGCGATGTAGTGGAGGCAGGATCCATACATAGTTTTAAAGCAGATGAATAAAGCTACGGTTCGGGAAGTGACCTAGTAGCGATCAGTGAAGAGGCGGGGCCAGGAGCTCGGACTCGACCCCCGCAACCTCAACTAGGTGAGTACAACTAGGTGAGTAACACACACACACACACACACACACACGTACTCATATACAACAGGCCTAGTGTCTAATCGACATTTGCCTAGGACAAAATGGTAACTAACAAACACACACACACACACACACACACACACACACACACACACACACACACACACACCACACACACACACACACACACACATGTGCCTGGGGACAAAATGGTAACTAACACACACACACACACACACACACACACACACACACACACACATGTGCCTAGGACAAAATGGTAACTAACACACACACACACACAGGTGACAGAATCTCTGGAGAGATCTCGACAGACTGAAGATATAGTCAGGCAAATTACTTTGAGTTCAATTCCAATATCACAGAGTGAAAACGACAGAATTAGCAAACCTCAGACAAGCATTCAGGAAATTGTACCGAGAATCCTTCCCAACTTTATACACGACATGGGTTAGGCCAGTCATTGAGTACCCAGCCTCCGCATGGAGCCCACACCTGGTAAATCACATGCTAATGCATGACGATGTTCAAAGGTTTGCAGCCAGCCTGGTACCAGAACTGAGAGGACTACACTATGAGGAAAGGTTGAAGGAACTGAACTTGACAACCTTGGTAGAAAGAACAACAATGGGAAGCCAAGATTACAACATTCGAAATCTTCAGAGGAAGTGACAAGTCAGAGAGGGACAATGTTTGAATTACGAAGACCAGAACCTAGGAGACAATAGGCGGAAGATGAAGACAGACGAGCCACAGAGATGTTAGGAAGTAGTACTTGTTTACGTTCGGAATGACTGGAATGAGGCAGTCGGGAGAGCAAACTCAATGCACAAGTAAAGACAGAAATCAGTGATGCCGATCAAAGTAGTATAGAAGGCGGAACCAGGAGCTGAGTATCGACCCCTGTAAACACCACTGGGTGAGCACACACACACACACACACACACACACACACACACACACACACAGTCACTACTCTCACACACATCACACGCTCAATTACACCCTAGTGGACCCTCCTCTCTCGTATATATATTTTTTTATTGTCCTTTCTTGTCCCCTTAGTGGAGAAGTGGACTTCACCACCCCTGACATGACCCTTAATTCTCACCACACTGACCCCTCTACCCCCCCCACCCCCCTCCCCACATCCTGGGAAAGTCTCTCCACCTTTCCTGACCCTCTTCACCCAGTACTGAATAGGTAGCAAGCGTTAATCAACAGGTGTGGGTCACATTCCTGGAAACAAAAACCTAAGATTCAGAATGGAATCGAGCCGCACTACACCACCTTCCTGTGTTATCCTGTGAGAGTGATTGCGCTAGGTCACCAGCAAGGCTGGAAAGGGAAGAGTAGGCTAGGATAGACTAGCAAAAAAAATAAAATAGGTTGTAGGTATATAGAAAGAGAGATGCAAAAAACAATGGTCTGACCTCTTTGAGGTTTTATTGTGAGGAAATGTATTCTGTCACGAAGTGGGAAGTGTTGGGTTATTAACACTCGTAAACTGAACAAAAAACTACATCAATGAGACCTACTAACAAACACACACCAGGAAAAAAACACACACACAAGAAACACACCGGGATAACCCCCAGGAAAGCAACAGTGTACGCTAATGCCACAAATTTTGTAACACATACCATCACTGGCCGGGCCCACGAGACAGAAAATTCAGCAACCCTCCAGAGTTTTAAAACATTTAACGGGCTTCCGTTTGACATGGAATCAAGAGGGGGGTAACCTCCCGGGGTGGTTTTTCGTCCCCCACTGACCTGAGCGTAACATTTTCTCTCCGTTTTTAAAAAGGCCCCCCCCGATATACCAAAAATTCATACAGCACCTCAAATACGAACGAGATATACACAATAAAGATCAAGGTAAAATCCAGACCACAGGCTGAGTTATAGCGGCTTTATTAACCCCGCTACGTATAATTTCTACTCGTGAATTAGTAAGCCAGACCAAATTATTGTTCGTTCGCGATAACTCGCACAAATGCGTCCTCACGAAATCAATTTTCCAGTTGATCGTAAATATGCGAGACTTACGCTGATATTACCCCAGATTACAAGACGATCCACCCTCCCCATTCCCCAGTAACCCCTCCTCATTCCCCAGACCCTCCCCCTCCCCAATCACCAGACCTCCACCTCCTCCTCCCTGAGGCGGTGTAAATTGTCCTGTCCTGCTTGCTGTGGTCGGTGTCTGGCCGGCTACTGTCTATGTACCTGTCCAGTATCCGTGTACCTCTCTTTCTGCCTGTGTATAGCTGCCGTGTACCTTTGTTTTTGTTGTGACGATGCCTGGTGTCTTCAACAAGTCTTGAGGTGTCCATATATATATGAGTTTTACGATTCATTCGCCACGGGTTCTAACTCCACTTGTACCGTGACTTCTGTGGGTCTATCTGTGGAATGGCTTGGGTAGACAGTTTTGTCAGTGGGTTTGGACTTGAAAGAGACTTGCCTAGTATGGGCCAATAAGCCTGCTACAGGCCTGTGTTTAGTGAGCCACTAATCAGTCTGAGGATCGACGACCCAAATGATTTCTTCATAAATGAGCCTCAAAACTCCGATAGACTTTGAAAAAGCCATTGACAACATGCTATGTATACAGCCCCAGGCCCAGATTGGTGGAACTCTGTGTTCATTAAGAACTGCAAGAAACCCCTCTCGCGTGCCCTAAGTACACTATGGAGGAGGAGCTTGGAAATAGGTGAAATTCCAGTCACTTAAAACAACGGATATAGCCCCACTCCATAAAGGTGGCAGCAAAGCATTAGCTAAGAACTATAGACCAATAGCTCTGACATCCCACATCATAAAAATCTTTGAGTGCTAAGAAGCAGGATTGCAAATCACCTGGATTCCCAAAATCTGCACAATCCAGGGCAACATGGGTTCAGGGCAGGTCGCTCCTGCCTCTCACAACTACTGGATCACTATGACATGGCCTTGGATGCACTGGAAGAAAATCAGAATGCAGATGTAATATACACAGACTTTGCAAAAGCATTTGACAAATGCGATCATGGCGTAATAGCCCATAAAATACGTGCTAAAGGAATAACTGGGAAAGTGGAGAGATGGATCTTCAACTTCCTAACAAATCGAACACAAAGAGTAGTGGTCAACAGAGTTAAATCGGAGGCTGCCATAGTGAAGAGCTCTGTTCCACAAGGCACAGTACTCGCCCCCATCTTATTCCTTATCCTCATATCAGACATAGACAGAGATATACATCACAGCACCGTATCATCCTTTGCGGATGATACTAGGATCTGCATGAGGCTGTCATCTGCTGAGGACGCGGTTAACCTCCAAGAAGATATAAACAAAGTTTTCCAGTGGGCAACGGTAAACAATATGATGTTCAATGAGGACAAATTCCAACTACTCCGTTATGGAAAACTGGAGGAGATAATAACTAGAACAGAGTATACTACAGACTCTGGCCATACAATAGAGCGGAAAAATAATGTAAGGGACCTGGGAGTAGTAATGTCTGAGGATCTCACTTTCAAGGATCACAACAGTGCCACGATCACAAGTGCAAAAAAAAAAAATGATAGGATGGATAATGAGAACGTTCAAAACGAGAGATGCCAAGCCCATGATGATCCTTTTCAAATCACTTGTTCTCTCTAGGCTGGAATACTGCTGTACATTAACATCTCCGGTCAAAGCAGGTGAAGTTGCAGATCTAGAGAGTGTACAGAGATCCTTTACTGCACGTATAAGTTATGTCAAGCACCTTAACTACTGGGAACGCTTGGAAGCACTTGACTTGTACTCGTTGGAACGCAGGCGAGAGAGATATATCATAATCTACACTTGGAAAATCCTGGAAGGAATGGTCCCGAATCTGCACACAGAAATCACTCCCTACGAAAGTAAAAGACTGGGCAGGAGATGCAAAATACTCCCAATTCAAAGTAGGGGCGCCATTGGTACACTAAGAGAAAACACCATAAGTGTCCGGGGCCCAAGACTGTTCAACAGCCTCCCATCAAGCATAAGTGGAATTACCAATAAACCCCTGGCTGCATTCAAGAGAGAGCTGGACAGATACCTAAAGTCAGTGCCAGATCAGCCGGGCTGTGGTTCGTATGTTGGACTGAGTGCGGCCAGCAGTAACAGCCTGGTTATCAGGCCCTGATCCAGCGGAAGGCGGGGCGTTGATCCCCGGAATAACCTCCAGGTATGATTCCGTGAGAGAGAGAGAAGTTATCGGTCCCATGGCCCGGTCCCAGACCAGTGTACATTCTCACTGCTCTGAATTCCTCTTGGCAGTTCAGATGTTTTATTGATCTGAAGTGAGCGGTAATCGATCTCTCTATTTTGCAGCTTGTGATGTAAATGATTCAGAAAACCCACAAGTTGAAGAATGAGACACTTGTGCACACTTAGGCATCCTTACTGAGGAAACGTTTATCCAGTCAGTGACTTCTTCAGTCCAATACAGAGAAGAAAGTTGGAAGATGAGAAGGAGGAGTAGTCTGAGGTAACCAGTCCCTTGTAAGTAGCCACGACCAGGGGACAGTATCAGAGTCACCAGAGAAGAAGATATCGGATAATCACCATCATTATCGTGACTTTGCTGTTTGGAAAGTTTATCATACTTCAATCTGTTATTATCCGGACCTTTGATTCCCTACCGCGTTCGCTCAAGAAAAAGGTCATTTGACATTATTATTCCTAAGCCATTTACCTGATATCTTCGAAAACCAAAGGTCTATCTGCATTTTGTATCCTGTGTTAACAGAGAGTTATTCTCGTCTTGTTCAGGCAGCTGCAATATCAACTGTTGAACACCATCCGTCTGGAGAAATGTGTGAGTGTGTTTGTAGTCTCTTAATGTGTGTTTGTAGTCTCTTAATGTGTGTTTGTAGTGTTTGTAGTCTCTTAATGTGTGTGTTTGTAGTGTTTGTAGTCTCTTAATGTGTGTGTTTGTAGTGTTTGTAGTCTCTTAATGTGTGTGTTTGTAGTGTTTGTAGTCTCTTAATGTGTGTGTTTGTAGTCTCTTAATGTGTGTGTTTGTAGTGTTTGTAGTCTCTTAATGTGTGTGTTTGTAGTCTCTTAATGTGTGTGTTTGTAGTGTTTGTAGTCTCTTAATGTGTGTGTTTGTAGTGTTTGTAGTCTCTTAATGTGTGTGTTTTGTAGTGTTTGTAGTCTCTTAATGTGTGTGTTTGTAGTGTTTGTAGTCTCTTAATGTGTGTGTTTGTAGTGTTTGTAGTCTCTTAATGTGTGTGTTTGTAGTGTTTGTAGTCTCTTAATGTGTGTGTTTGTAGTGTTTGTAGTCTCTTAATGTGTGTGTTTGTTGAGTCTCTTAATGTGTGTGTTTGTAGTCTCTTAATGTGTGTGTTTGTAGTGTTTGTAGTCTCTTAATGTGTGTGTTTGTAGTCTCTTAATGTGTGTGTTTGTAGTGTTTGTAGTCTCTTAATGTGTGTGTTTGTAGTGTTTGTAGTCTCTTAATGTGTGTTTGTAGTGTTTGTAGTCTCTTAATGTGTGAGTTTGTAGTGTTTGTAGTCTCTTAATGTGTGTGTTTGTAGTGTTTGTAGTCTCTTAATGTGTGTGTTTGTAGTGTTTGTAGTCTCTTAATGTGTGTGTTTGTAGTGTTTGTAGTCTCTTAATGTGTGTGTTTGTAGTCTCTTAATGTGTGTGTTTGTAGTGTTTGTAGTCTCTTAATGTGTGTGTTTGTAGTCTCTTAATGTGTGTGTTTGTAGTGTTTGTAGTCTCTTAATGTGTGAGTTTGTAGTGTTTGTAGTCTCTTAATGTGTGTGTGTTTGTAGTGTTTGTAGTCTCTTAATGTGTGTGTTTGTAGTGTTTGTAGTCTCTTAATGTGTGTGTTTGTAGTGTTTGTAGTCTCTTAATGTGTGTGTTTGTAGTCTCTTAATGTGTGTGTTTGTAGTGTTGTAGTCTCTTAATGTGTGTGTTTGTAGTCTCTTAATGTGTGTGTTTGTAGTGTTTGTAGTCTCTTAATGTGTGTGTTTGTAGTGTTTGTAGTCTCTTAATGTGTGTTTGTAGTGTTTGTAGTCTCTTAATGTGTGAGTTTGTAGTGTTTGTAGTCTCTTAATGTGTGTGTTTGTAGTGTTTGTAGTCTCTTAATGTGTGTGTTTGTAGTGTTTGTAGTCTCTTAATGTGTGTTTGTAGTGTTTGTAGTCTCTTAATGTGTGTGTTTGTAGTCTCTTAATGTGTGTGTTTGTAGTGTGTTTGTAGTCTCTTAATGTGTGTGCTTGTAGTCTCTTAATGTGTGTGTTTGTAGTGTTTGTAGTCTCTTAATGTGTGTGTTTGTAGTCTCTTAATGTGTGTGTTTGTAGTGTTTGTAGTCTCTTAATGTGTGTGTTTGTAGTGTTTGTAGTCTCTTAATGTGTGTGTTTGTAGTCTCTTAATGTGTGTGTTTGTAGTGTTTGTAGTCTCTTAATGTGTGAGTTTGTAGTGTTTGTAGTCTCTTAATGTGTGTGTTTGTAGTGTTTGTAGTCTCTTAATGTGTGTGTTTGTAGTGTTTGTAGTCTCTTAATGTGTGTGTTTGTAGTGTTTGTAGTCTCTTAATGTGTGTGTTTGTAGTGTTTGTAGTCTCTTAATGTGTGTGTTTGTAGTCTCTTAATGTGTGTGTTTGTAGTGTTTGTAGTCTCTTAATGTGTGTGTTTGTAGTCTCTTAATGTGTGTGTTTGTAGTGTTTGTAGTCTCTTAATGTGTGTGTTTGTAGTGTTTGTAGTCTCTTAATGTGTGTGTTTGTAGTCTCTTAATGTGTGTGTTTGTAGTCTCTTAATGTGTGTGTTTGTAGTCTCTTAATGTGTGTGTTTGTAGTCTCTTAATGTGTGTGTTTGTAGTGTTTTGTAGTCTCTTAATGTGTTGTGTTTGTAGTGTTTGTAGTCTCTTAATGTGTGTGTTTGTAGTCTCTTAATGTGTGTGTGTTTGTAGTCTCTTAATGTGTGTGTTTGTAGTGTTTGTAGTCTCTTTATGTGTGTTTGTAGTCTCTTAATGTGTGTGTTTGTTAGTCTCTTAATGTGTGTGTTTGTAGTGTTTGTAGTCTCTTAATGTGTGTGTTTGTAGTCTCTTAATGTGTGTGTTTGTAGTCTCTTAATGTGTGTGTTTGTAGTGTTTGTAGTCTCTTAATGGTGTGTGTTTGTAGTCTCTTAATGTGTGTGTTTGTAGTCTCTTAATGTGTGTGTTTGTAGTCTCTTAATGTGTGTGTTTGTAGTGTTTGTAGTCTCTTAATGTGTGTGTTTGTAGTCTCTTAATGTGTGTTTTGTAGTGTTTGTAGTCTCTCAATGTGTGTTTGTAGTCTCTTAATGTGTGTGTTTGTAGTGTTTGTAGTCTCTTAATGTGTGTGTTTGTAGTGTTTGTAGTCTCTTAATGTGTGTGTTTGTAGTGTTTGTAGTCTCTTAATGTGTGTATTTGTAGTGTTTGTAGTCTCTTAATGTGTGTGTTTGTAGTCTCTTAATGTGTGTGTTTGTAGTGTTTGTAGTCTCTTAATGTGTGTGTTTGTAGTGTTTGTAGTCTCTTAATGTGTGTGTTTGTAGTCTCTTAATGTGTGTGTTGTAGTCTCTTAATGTGTGTGTTTGTAGTCTCTTAATGTGTGTGTTTGTAGTCTCTTAATGTATGTTTGTAGTCTCTTAATGTGTGTGTTTGTAGTCTCTTAATGTGTGTGTTTGTAGTCTCTTAATGTATGTTTGTAGTCTCTTAATGTGTGTGTTTGTAGTCTCTTAATGTATGTTTGTAGTCTCTTAATGTGTGTGTTTGTAGTGTTTGTAGTCTCTTAATGTCGGTGTTTGTAGTGTTTGTAGTCTCTCAATGCGTGTTTTGTAGTCTCTTAATGTGTGTGTTTGTAGTGTTTGTAGTCTCTTAATGTGCGTTTGTAGTCTCTTAATGTGTGTGTTTGTAGTGTTTGTAGTCTCTTAATGTGTGTGTTTGTAGTGTTTGTAGTCTCTTAATGTGTGTGTTTGTAGTCTCTTAATGTGTGTGTTTGTAGTCTCTTAATGTGTGTGTTTGTAGTCTCTTAATGTGTGTGTTTGTAGTCTCTTAATGTGTGTGTTTGTAGTGTTTGTAGTCTCTTAATGTGTGTGTTTGTAGTGTTTGTAGTCTCTTAATGTGTGTGCTTGTAGTGTTTGCAGTCTCTTAATGTGTGTTTTGTAGTGTTTGTAGTCTCTTAATGTGTGTGTGTTTGTAATGTTTGCAGTCTCTTAATGTGTGTGTTTGTAGTCACTTAATGTGTGTGTTTGTAGTGTTTGTAGTCTCTTAATGTGTGTGTTTGTAGTCTCTCAATGTGTGTGTTTGTAGTGTTTGTAGTCTCTTAATGTGTTTTGTAGTCTCTTAATGTTTGTGTTTGTAGTCTCTTAATGTGTGTTTGTAGTGTTTGTAGTCTCTTAATGTGTTTGTTTGTAGTGTTTGTAGTCTCTTAATGTGTGTGTTTGTAATGTTTGTAGTCTCTTAATGTGTGTTTGTAGTGTTTGTAATCTCTTAATGTGTTTGTTTGTAGTGTTTGTAGTCTCTTAATGTGTTGTTTGTAGTGTTTGTAGTCTCTTAATGTGTGTGTTTGTAGTGTTTGTAGTCTCTTAATGTGTGTTTGTAGTGTTTGTAGTCTCTTAATGTGTGTGTTTGTAGTGTTTGTAGTCTCTTAATGTGTGTTTGTAGTGTTTGTAGTCTCTAATGTGTGTGTTTGTAGTGTTTGTAGTCTCTTAATGTGTGTGTTTGTAGTGTTTGTAGTCTCTTAATGTGTGTGTTTGTAGTGTTTGTAGTCTCTTAATGTGTGTTTGTAGTCTCTTAATGTGTGTGTTTGTAGTCCCTTAATGTGTGTGTTTGTAGTTGTTTGTAGTCTCTTATGTGTGTGTTTGTAGTCCCTTAATGTGTGTGTTTGAAGTCTCTAATGTGTGTGTTTGTAGTCTCTTAAGGTATGTGTTTGTAGTGTTTGTAGTCCTTAATGTGTGTGTTTGAAGTCTCTTAATGTGTATGTTTTTTAGTCTCTTAAGGTATGTGTTTGTAGTGTTTGTAGTCTCTTAATGTGTGTGTTTGTAATGTTTGTAGTCCCTTAATGTGTGTGTTTGAAGTCTCTTAATGTGTATGTTTGTAGTGTTTGTAGTCTCTTAATGTGTGTGTTTGAAGTGTTTGTAGTCTTTTAAAGTGTGTTTGTAGTATTTGAAGTGTTTGTAGTCTCTTAATGTGTGTTTGTAGTCTCTTAATGTGTGTTTTTGTAGTGTTTGTAGTCTCTTAATGTGTGTGTTTGTAGTGTTTGTAGCCTCTTAATATGTGTGTCTGTAGTGTTTGTAGTCTCTTAATGTGTGTGTTTGTAGTGTTTGTAGCCTCTTAATATGTGCTTGTAGTGTTTGTATTCTCTTATGTGTGTTTGAAAGTGTTTTGTAGTCTCTTAATGTTTTGTTTGTAGTCTCTTAATGTGTGTGTTTGTAGTGTTTGTAGTCTTTTAAAAGTGTGTGTCTGTAGTGTTTGTAGTCTCTTAAATGTGTGTGTTTGTAGTGTTTGTAGTCTCTTAATAAAGACAACAGCCCATTTTTTATTTATCGTTCAAAAAAAATGAACAAATATAATTCTTATTTTTTGTTAGTGTTACCAGTGCCCGACTAGTGTTACAGTGCCAGGATAGTGTTCAGTGCCAGGACTAGTGTTTACCAGTGCCAGGACTAATGCTACCAGTGCCAGGACTAGTGTTACAGTCCAGACTAGTGTTACCATGCCAGACTATGTTACCAAGTGCCAGGATAGTGTTTCCCAGTGCCAAGACTAGTGTTACAGTGCCAGAACTAGTGTTACCAAGTGCCAGAACTATGTTACCAGTGCCAGGACTTGTGTTACCAGTGCCAACTAGGTTACCAGTGCCAGGACTAGTGTTACCAGTTGCCAGGGACTAGTGTTAACATTGCCAGGACTAGTGTTCCAGTGCAGGACTAGTTTTTACCCAAAGTGCCATGCTAGTGCTACCAGTGCCAGGACTAGTGTTTACCATTGCAAGGGACTAGGTTACCAGTGCCAGGCTAGTGTTACCAGTGCAGACTAGGGGTTACCATGTCCAAGCTAGTGTTACCAGTGCGAAACTAGTTATACCAGTGCCAGAACAAATTGTTACCAGTGCCAGACTAGTTTTAAAACCAGTGCCAGGACAGTGTTACCAGTGCCAGGACTAGTGTTACCATGCCCAGGACAGTGTTACCATGCCAGGACTAGTGTTACCAGTGCCAGACTAGTGCTACCAGTGCCAGGACTAGTGTTACCAGTGCCAGGACTAGTGTTACCAGTGCCAGGACATTGTTACCAGTGCCAGACTATGTTACCATGCCAGAACTAGTGTTACCAGTGCCAGAACTAGTTTTTACCATGCCAGGACTATGTTACCAGTGCCAGGACTAGTGTTACCAGTGCCATGACTAGTTGTTACCATGCCAGGACTAGTGTTAACCATGCCAGGACTAGTGTTACCAGTGCCAGACTAGTGTTACCAGTGCCAGGACTAGTGTTACAGTACCGGGACTAGTTTTACCAGTGCCAGGAACTAGTGTTACCAGTGCCAGGACTATGCTACCAGTGCCAGGACTAGTGCTACCAGTGCCAGGACTAGTGTTACCAGTTGCCAGACTATGTTACCAGTGCCGAAACTAGTTTTACCAGTGCCAGACTAGTTAGTACCAGTGCCAGACTAGTGTTACCATGCCAGACTAGGTTACCAGTGGCCAGACTATGTTACCAGTGCCAGGACTAGTGTTACCAGTGCCAGGACTATGTTACCAGTGCCAGGACTAGTGTTACCAGTGCCAGGACTAGTGTTACCAGTGCTAAACTAGTGTACCAGTGCAGGACTAGTGTTACCAGTGCCAGGAGTATTGTTACCAAGTGCGGGACTAGTGTACCAGTGCCAGACTAGTGTTACCAGTTCCAGGACTAGTGTTTACCAGTGCCAGGACTAGTTGTTACCTGCCATGGACTAGCGTTACCAGTGCCAGGACTAGTGTTACCAGTGCCAGGACAGTGTTTACCGGGCCAGCTAGTGGTTACCAGTGCCTGGACTAGTGTACCATGCCGACTAGTGTTACCAGTGCCAGGACTAGTGTTACCAGTGCCAGGACTAGTTTACCAGTGCTAGAACTAGGTGTTACCAGTGCCAGACTAGTGTTACCAGTGCTAGGACTAGTGTTACCAGTGCCAGACTAGTGTTACCAGTGCCAGGACTAGTTTACCAGTGCCAGGACTAGTGTTACCAGTGCCAGACTATGTGTTACCAGTGCAGAACTAGTGTTACCATGCCAGGACTAGTGTTACCATGCCAGGACTAGTGTTTACCAGTGCCAGACTAGTGTTACCAGTGCCAGACTAGTGTTACCAGTGCCAAGACTAGTGTTACCAGTGCCAGGACTAGTGCTACCAGTGCCAGGACTAGTGTTACCAGTGCCAGGACTATGATTACCAGTGCCAGGACTATGTTACCAGTGCCAGACTAGTGTTACCAGTGCCAGGACTAGTGTTACCAGTGCCAGGACTAGTGTTACCAGTGCAGAACTAGTGTTACCAGTGCCAGGACTAGTGTTAACCAGCGCCATGACTAGTGTTACCCAGTGCCAGGACTAGTGTTACCAGTGCCAGGACTAGTGCTACCAGTGCCATGGACTAGTGTTACCAGTGCCAGGGTAGTGTTACCAGTGCCAGACTAGTGTTACTAGTGCCAGGACTAGTGTTACCAGTGCCAGGACTAGTGTTACCAGTGCCAGGACTAGTGTTACCAGTGCCTGACTAGTGTTACAAGTGCCAGGACTAGTGTTACCAGTGCCAGGACTAGTGTTACCAGTGCCAGGACTAGTGTTACCAGTGCCAGGACTAGTGTTACCAGTGCCAGAACTAGTGTTACCAGTGCGAGGACTATGTTACCAGTGCCAGAACTAGTGTTACCAGTGCCAGAACTAGTGTTACCAGTGCCAGGACTAGTGTTACCAGTGCCAGGAGTAGTGTTACCAGTGCCAGAACTAGTGTTACCAGTGCCAGGACTAGTGTTACCAGTGCCAGGACTAGTGTTACCAGTGCCAGGACTAGTGTTACCAGTGCCAGGACTAGTGTTACCAGTGCCAGGACTAGTGTTACCAGTGCCAGGACTAGTGTTACCAGTGCCAGAACTAGTGTTACCAGTGCCAGGACTAGTGTTACCAGCGCCAGGAGTAGTGTTACCAGTGCCAGGACAGTGTTACCAGTGCCAGACTAGTGTTACCAGTGCCAGACTAGTGTTACCAGTGCCAGGACTAGTGCTACCAGTGCCAGGACTAGTGTTACCAGTGCCAGGACTAGTGTTACCAGTGCCAGGAGTAGTGTTACCAGTGCCAGGACTAGTGTTACCAGTGCCAGGACTAGTGTTACCAGTGCCAGAACTAGTGTTACCAGTGCCAGGACTAGTGTTACCAGTGCCAGGACTAGTGTTACCAGTGCCAGGACTATGTTACCAGTGCCAGGACTAGTGCTACCAGTGCCAGGACTAGTGTTACCAGTGCCAGAACTAGTGTTACCAGTGCCAGGACTACTGTTACCAGTGCCAGGACTAGTGTTACCAGTGCCAGGACTAGTGTTACCAGTGCCAGGACTAGTGTTACAAGTGCCAGGACTAGTGTTACCAGTGCCAGCACTAGTGTTACCAGTGCAAGGACTAGTGTTACAAGTGCCAGGACTAGTGCTACCAGTGCCAAGACTAGTGTTACCATTGCCAGAACTAGTGTTACCAGTGCCAGGACTAGTGTTACCAGTGCCAGGACTAGTGTTACCAGTGCCAGGACTAGTGTTACCAGTGCCAGGACTAGTGTTACCAGTGCCAGGACTAGTGTTACCAGTGCCAGGACTAGTGTTACCAGTGCCAGGACTAGTGCTACCAGTGCCAGGACTAGTGTTACCAGTGCCAGGACTAGTGTTACTAGTACCAGGACTAGTGTTACCAGTGCAAGGACTAGTGTTACCAGTGCCAGGACTAGTGTTACCAGTGCCAGGACTAGTGCTACCAGTGCCAGAACTAGTGCTACCAGTGCCAGGACTAGTGTTACCAGTGCCAGGACTAGTGCTACCAGTGCCAGCATTAGTGTTACCAGTGCCAGAACTAGTGCTACCAGTGCCAGGACTAGTGTTACCAGTGCCAGAACTAGTGTTACCAGTGCCAGAACTAGTGTTACCAGTGCCAGGACTAGTGTTACCAGTGCCAGGACTAGTGTTACTAGTGCCAGGAGTAGTGCTACCAGTGCCATTACTAGTGTTACCAGTGCCAGGACTAGTGTTACTAGCGCCAGGACTAGTGTTACCAGTACCAGGACTAGTGTTACCAGTTCCAGGACTAGTGTTACCAGTGCTAGGACTGGTGTTACCAGTGCCAGAACTAGTGTTACCAGTGCCAGGACTAGTGTTACCAGTGCCAGGACTAGTGTTACCATTGCCAGGACTAGTGTTACCAGTGCCAGAACTAGTGTTACCAGTGCCAAGACTGTTTCTAGCAGCACTGTGAACATGGACAACACTAGCGGTTCCAAGAATGTGCCCTGCGGTACTGTGTCTAGCAGCACCGTGAACATGGACAACACTAGCGGTTCTAAGAATGTGCCCTGAGGTACTGTGTCTAGCAGCACCGTGAACATGGACTCACTAGCGGTTCTAAAAATGTGCCCTGCGGTACTGTGTTAGCGCACCGTGAACATTGACAACACTAGGGGTTCTAAGATGTCCCCTGCGGTACTGTGTCTGCAGAAACTGTGAACATGGCAACGTAGGGGTTCCCAAAAATGTGCCTGCGGTACTGTGTCTAGCAGAAACTGTGAACATGGACAACACTGGGAGTTCTAAGAATGTCCCCTGCGGTACTGTGTCAGCAGCACTGTGAACATGGACAACACTAGGGGTTCTAAGAATGTGCCCTGCGGTACTGTGTTTTGCAGCACTGTGAACATGGACAACACTAGGGGTTCTAAAATGTGCCTGGGGTACTGTGTCTAGCAGCACTGTGAACATGGACAACACTAGGGGTTTCTAAGAATGTGCCCTGCGGTACGTGTCTAGCAGCACTGTAACATGGACAACACTAGGGGTTCTAAGAATGTGCCCTGCGGTACTGTGTCTAGCGCACCGTGAACATGGACACAACACTAGGGTTTCTAAGAATGTGCCTTGCGGTACTTTGTCTAGCAGCACTGTGAACATGGACAACACTAGGGGTTCAAGAATGTCCCTGCGGTACTGTGTCTAGCGCACTGTGAACATGGACAACAGTAGGGTTCCAAGAATGTGCCTGCGGTACTGTGTCTAGCAGCACTGTAAACATGGACAACACTAGGAGTTCTAAGAATGTGCCCTGCGGAAACTGTGTCTAGCAGCACTGTGAACATGGAAAAACACTAGGGGTTCTAAGAATGTCCCTGCGGTACTGGGGTCTAGCAGCACTGTGAACATGGACAACACTAAGGGGTTCTAAGAATGTGCCCTGCGGTAACTGTGTCTAGCAGCACTGTAAACATGGACAACCTAGGGGTTCTAAGAATGTGCCCTGCGGTACTGTGTCTAGCAGCACTGTGAACATGGACAACACTAGGGGTTCTAAGAATGTGCCCTGCGGTACTGTGTCTACAGCACCGGGGAACATGGACAACACTAGGGGTTCTAAGAATGTGCCTTGCGGTACTTGTCTAGCAGCAATGTGAACAGGACAACACTAGGGGTTCTAAGAATGTGCCCTGCGGTACTGTGTCTAGCAGCACTGTGAACATGGACAACACTAGGGGTTCTAAGAATGTGCCCTGCGGTACTGTGTCTAGCAGCACTGTGAACATGGACAACACTAGGGGTTCTAAGAATGTGCCTTGCGGTACTGTGTCTAGCAGCACTGTGAACATGGACAACACTAGGGGTTCTAAGAATGTGCCCTGCGGTACTGTGTCTAGCAGCACCGTGAACATGGACAACACTAGGGGTTCTAAGAATGTGCCCTGCGGTACTGTGTCTAGCAGCACCGTGAACATGGACAACACTAGGGGTTCTAAGAATGTGCCTTGCGGTACTGTGTCTAGCAGCACCGTGAAATGGCACACTAGGGTTCTAAGAATGTGCCCTGCGGTCTTTTGTCTAGCAGCACTGTGAACATGGACAACACTAGGGGTTCTAAGAATGTGCCCTGCGGTACTGTGTCTAGCAGCACTGTGAACATGGACAACACTAGGGGTTCTAAGAATGTGCCCTGCGGTGCTGTGTCTAGCAGCACTGTGAACATGGACAACACTAGGGGTTCTAAGAATGTGCCCTGCGGTGCTGTGTCTAGCAGCACCGTGAACATGGACAACACTAGGGGTTCTAAGAATGTGCCCTGCGGTACTGTGTCTAGCAGCACTGTGAACATGGAAACACTAGGGTTCAAAGAATGTTATCCTGGGGTTTACTTTTGTCTACAGCAACTGTGAACATGGACAACACTAGGGGTTCTAAGAATGTGCCCTGCGGTACTGTGTCTAGCAGCACTGTGAACATGGACAACACTAGGGGTTCTAAGAATGTATCCTGAGGTACTGTGTCTAGCAGCACTGTGAACATGGACAACACTAGGGGTTCTAAGAATGTATCCTGAGGTACTGTGTCTAGCAGCACTGTGAACATGGACAACACTAGGGGTTCTAAGAATGTATCCTGAGGTACTGTGTCTAGCAGCACTGTGAACATGGACAACACTAGGGGTTCTAAGAATGTGCCCTGCGGTACTGTGTCTAGCAGCACTGTGAACATGGACAACACTAGGGGTTCTAAAAAAGAAATCCTGAGGTACTGGGTTCTAGCAGCACTGTGAACATGGACAACACTAGGGGTTCTAAGAATGTCCCCTGCGGTACTGTGTCTAGCAGCACTGTGAACATGGACAAACATAGGGTTTCCAAGAATGTGCCCTGCGGTACTGTGTCTAGCAGCACTGTGAACATGGACAACACTAGGGGTTCCAAGAATGTGCCCTGCGGTACTGTGTCTAGCAGCACTGTGAACATGGACAACACTAGGGGTTCCAAGAATGTGCCTGCGGTACTGTGTCTAGCAGCACTGTGAACTGGACAACACTAGGGGTTCTAAGAATGTGCCTGGGGTACTGTGTCTAGGCAGCACTGTGAAACATGGACAACCCTAGGGGTTTCTAAGAATGTGCCCTTGCGGTGCTGTGTCTAGCAGCATTTGTGAACATGGACAACACTAGGGTTCTAAGAATGTCCCCTGCGGTGCTGTGTTAGCACACCGTGAAAAATGGACAACACTAGGGGTTCTAAGAATGTGCCCTGCGGTACTGTGTCTAGCAGCACTGTGAACTTGGACAACACTAGGGGTTCTAAGAATGTATCCTGGGGTACTGTGTCTAGCAGCACTGTGACATGGCCCACACTAGGGTTCTAAGAATGTATCCTGAGGTACTGTGTCTAGCAGCACTGTAAACATGGACAACACTAGGGGTTCTAAGAATGTATCCTGAGGGTACTGTGTCTAGCAGCATGTGAACATGGACAACACTAGGGTCTAAGAATGTATCCTGAGGTACTGTGTCTAGCAGCACTTGAACATGGACAACACTAGGGGTTCTAAGAAGGGTATCCTGAGGTACTGTGTCTACCCAGCACTGTGAACATGGACAACACTAGGGGTTCTAAGAATGTATCCTGAGGTACTGTGTCTAGAAAGCACTGTGAACATGGACAACACTAGGGGTTTAAAATGTATCCTGAGGTACTGTGTCTAGCAGCACTGTGAACATGGACAACACTAGGGGTTCTAAGAATGTGCCCTGCGGTACTGTGTCTAGCAGCACTGTGAACATGGACAACACTAGGGGTTCCAAGAATGTGCCCTGCGGTACTGTGTCTAGCAGCACTGTGAAACATGGACAACACTAGGGGTTCCAAGAATGTGCCCTGCGGTACTGTGTCTAGCAGCACTGTGAACATGGACAACACTAGGGGTTCCAAGAATGTGCCCTGCGGTACTGTGTCTAGCAGCACTGTGAACATGGACAACACTAGGGGTTCTAAGAATGTGCCCTGCGGTACTGTGTTGCAGCACTGTGAACTTTGGACAACACTAGGGGTTCTAAGAATGTGCCCTGCTTTTACTGTGTCTAGCAGCACTGGTGGAACATGGACAACACTAGGGGTTCCAAGAATGTGCCCTGCGGTACTGTGTCTAGCAGCACTGTGAACATGGACAACACTAGGGGTTCCAAGAATGTGCCCTGCGGTACTGTGTCTAGCAGCACTGTCAACATGGACAACACTAGGGGTTCCAAGAATGTGCCCTGCGGTACTTTGTCTAGCAGCACTGTGAACATGGACAACACTAGGGGTTCTAAGAATGTGCCCTGCGGTACTGTGTCTAGCAGCACTGTGAACATGGACAACACTAGGGATTCCAAGAATGTGCCCTGCGGTACTGTGTCTAGCAGCACTGTGAACATGGACAACACTAGGGGTTCTAAGAATGTATCCTGAGGTACTGTGTCTAGCAGCACTGTGAACATGGACAACACTAGGGGTTCTAAGAATGTGCCCTGCGGTACTGTGTCTAGCAGCACCGTGAACATGGATAACACTAGGGGGTTCTAAGAATGTGCCCTGCGGTACTGTGTCTAGCAGCACTGTGAACATGGACAACACTAGGGGTTCCAAGAATGTGCCCTGCGGTACTTTTAAAATTTTTTACTTGCTTCAAACTGGATTTTGCTCAGCGTAACGTCGCTCTTCGTAACATTTAATGAACTTACATATCCATTTCATTATTTACGTTATTATATCTTACGAGGTTATGTTATATGCTGTTATATTCATCTAGTCCCTTGCCAAGATTCGTGTATGCTATGTATGCTGACATTATATTTAATTCATTTGTGTTATTGTGGCAATGGTCTACTAGTTGTGGTAGTTACTATTATCCTGCTGTACAACATACTATCCCGGGTGGTACAGTTTGTGGTCTCCCCTCCTTTAGCAGACTTCAAAGATTGGTTTATGAAGAGTGGAACAAACTCCCTGGTATTATCACTGCACTTTTAAAAATATAAGTTGGACAGATACACGAGTGGGTGTGAGCTAGACCTGGCCAGCATGTGCCAGCAGGCCTACTAGGCAGTGAAATACTAAACTGACGTGTATTTTCTGTGCCAGGGATCTGGTGTGTCTCTGTCCAATGGAGTTGTGTCCACAGTGTTTAAAGATCTTTGTAATCTTACTTTAAGGAAGCTAGATATACGAGTTCCCTGCCAGGATGTTTCACTTGGTATTATAGAGTTTTTCACGTCCTCCTCCTGCGTCATGCCTTCTTCTTCCTCCTCTTCACACACCACTGCACACTTACCTTTACAAGGTCAGACCACCACCTGTACACCACCTGCTGAAGGTGGTTACCACCACCTGGACACCGTACTCAAGTACCAACCAACATACCCTCATGTTACTACGTTCATTTTAACACAAGGTCTTCAACGTCAGTTTCTACACGCTTCCCGTAAACTCACAAAAGCTATTTCTATCAGGCCTTATCTACTTATCTCTCCCCAGTTGGAACTTGACAATGGTCCAGGAGGGGCCGACATAACGTCGTAAAATTCCTGTACAAAGTGTTTATATTTAAGTATGACACGTCAGGCAACCGCGTTGACTGAACACGACCAGTGAAGGTCAGGCAACACATCAGCAAAACCAGGAAACACACCAAAAGTAATGTGTTGCATCAACTTGATATTATGTGATACTCTACAACACTTGAAGACAAGAGTAGCAACATTCCTCACATCAAATTATCCAATGAACGGAGGCTTGAGTGACTTAACAAAAACTACAATGGGAATAAGTCACTCTGACTGTCTTGGGTTATCCTGGCTGGATTACACTATGTATTATGCAAAAATCGTGAACGAGAGATACAAGATGCAAAACAACCACGGAGGGAGTAGAATGATACCTCTAGGTCTTTCGTGTTACAATCAACACATTATCAGGAGCTTGCAAAGTTGCAGAAGAGGAGGAGGTCCGAGCAAATACGATCACATGAAGCGCCCTTGCAAAGGCGCTTCCTGTGATTTATGTGTTGATTGCAACACGAGAGGCCTACAGCTATCATTCAACTCCCTCCGTGTTTGTTTTGCATTTTACACTATGTATAATAACTGTACTTGTGTATACCTGTACCTAAACAAACTTACTAAGACGGTAGTGAAGATACAAGGATGGCAGACCCCGCCTTGCGTGATGCCCTCCCGTCATCCATCAGGCCAGAGCGTCCACGCCCACACAACGTCTGTTCCACCACTATCACTATATATCGTTTAATTTTGATAGTTTCACTGTCGGCAAAGTTATGGTATGGTCGCACTTATAAGTGACCAGTAGTCTGCTAACACCCTCAACACCAGCAGTGTACTAACACCCTCAACACCAGCAGTGTACTAACACCCTCAACACCAGCAGTGTACTAACACCCTCAACACCAGGGTACTAACACCCTTAACACCAGCAGTGTACTAACACCCTCAACACCAGCAGTGTACTAACACCCTCAACACCAGCAGTGTACTAACACCCTCAACACCAGTGTACTAACACCCTTAACACCTGCAGTGTACTAACACCCTCAACACTAGCAGTGTACTAACACCCTCAACACCAGCAGTGTACTAACACCTCAACATCAACAGTGTACTAACACCCTCAACACCAGCAGTGTACTAACACCCTCAACACTAGCAGTGTACTAACACCCTCAACACTAGCAGTGTACTAACAGTCTCAACACCAACAGTGTACTAACACCCTCAACACCAGCAGTGTACTAACAGTCTCAACACCAACAGTGTACTAACAGCCTCAACACCAACATTGTGCTCACACCCTTAACACCAACACTGTGCTCACACCTTCAACACCATAACAATACAACTGACAGCACACAAGAAACGAGCTCTGCTCTGGTACTGTAAATGTTTTGCAAATGAAAGTTGACAGTCAGATTGCGAGCTGATGTTGACCTGACTGACTACCATGCATAACCCAGGTGTTTGTCAGGCACTGGTGCCACCCCTCCTTCCTACCACCTCACAGTGCCATCGCTGCTGCCTCCTCCTCTTCCTCCTCCTTTCCCTATCATGTAAAGAATTATACGGTAATTATTATTATTATTATTATCAGGAACGATCACTAGAGTCATGATGGTCATGCAGTGCTACTTTCAGTAATATTCGTACAGATTTGAACGCTGACAGCTTATTTCAGAAAATCTCCATGTGATTCAATATATGTGTATTTCATCAGTCTGTCAGCAAGATGTCAGCTACCAGTTTTTACCAGTCTGTCAGTAAGGTGTCAGCCAGTGCCACCAATGTACTGGGAAGGTCGGGAAAAGCAGGAAAGGGGGTGCCCACTGATGAAAGTGCTGACATCCAAGGGACACGCAAGAAAGAAAATTCGGACTGTATTGATTTGGCAGAAAGGAGTGGAATGCGGCATACCAGGAAACCCGGGCCCCGAGTGCGGGAAACGTGCACGGAAAGTCCCCGACTTTCCATGGGTTTTTTAAATTCCATCATGATCCCTGTCCCCAGCTTTTTCCTTGCATGCTAAAATTCTTGTCCACTTGTCCTTTTACTTTTCCTTTTAACTTGCCCCTTTTTAAAAAGTCCTCTCGCTTTTTAGATGTTTTAAATAGTTAGGGGCCATGAGAAGGGCACTTTTGTCAGCCCCAGTGTGTTTATTCGACAACACGGATGCATACCGATCCCCCCTTTTTGCTCTGGCGGGCACAGCACCTCTGACACCTATTTACCGCCTCACAGCACCATACTCTACCGCCTTCACAGACCCATATTCTACCAGCCCCACAGACCCAATTTACCAGCCCACAGACACCAACTCTACCAGCCTTCAAACCATTTCTACCCGCCTTCACAGACACCCTATTTTCCCCGCCTTCACAGACACCCTATTCTACCCCCTTCACGGAACAATATTCTACCGCCTTTAGACACCATACTCACCCGCCTTTACAGACACCCTACTCTACCCCCTTCACAGACACCTTTTTTCCAGCCTTCAGAACCATGTTTCCAGTTTCACAGACCCCCATATTCTCCACCTTCACGAACCCCATATTCTACCGCCTTCACTTACACCATATTTACCCCCCTTCACAGAACCATATTACCCCTTCCAGCCCCATACTCTGCAGCCTTCAGCACCATTTTTTACCCCTCACAGACACCATGCTCTACCAGCCTTCACAGACACCATCTTACCACCCTTACAGCACATGCTTCTCCCGCCTTCACAGACACCATGTTCCCAGCCTTCCGAACATGCTCTACAGCTTCACAAAACCCCATAAAAAAACATAAAAACAAAAGAAAGGAGGAACCTGCAGCGGCCTGTTCCCCCATACTAGGCAGGCCTTTACAATTCATCCCTAAAAAACATTTGCCCAACCCAATTTTTCAATGCTCCCCAAGAAAAAAAGTTGAATGGCAAGTCCCATAAAATCCACCCCCCCCACTCATGTACTTACCCAAACCAAATTTTTGAAATCCCCAAAGCCCTAGCTCAAAACCAACTAGGTAGATGTTCCTCATCAATACCTATTTCCAAACCAATACTTTCCTATGTCCTTTCTAAATCAAAAAATTATTAATTAAATCCATTCTGGGGTTCTCTTTGGAGGATATCCTAAAGCCCTTGTTAATACCCCTTTTTTATTAATACTATTTCCCTTATACACTTCGTCAGGTCCCCCCTCATTCTTGTTAAAAGTAAAATTTAATTTAAAGGCTTCAATCTTTCTCATAGGAAAGATTTCTAATGCAAGTTTAAATTTAGTATCTACGCTGATGTTTTCTAACGAATTTTGTCCTTCTGAAATTATGGGCCCCAGAATTGAGCTGCAATCTAGGTGAGGCCTATTAAAAAAATTGTATAAAGCTGCGTATGACCTCTGGATTCTGTTGCTTACACTTTTTGTTAAAAAACCCCGAAATTTTTTTTGCTTATTAGTACGTTAGGCATTGGTTTGGGTTTTAAGGGCTGTTTTCCAAAAACCCCCAAGTCCTTTTCGCAATTGTATGGCTAAGTTCACTTTATTTAACTTTAAGTGTGGGTTATGGACACTTCGAGCTTCAGCCTTGCATTTATTACATGAACTGCATCTCCATTTTTGCCCCAAGAGTAGAGTTTGTCTAAATCTCGAAGTTCCTCATCTAGTTTGAATCAATTATCCTCCTTCTTCGTGTATCGGGAATTTGTATATCACTAGCAATTCCTTCATCAAGATCATTTTATATATTATAAACAAAAAAGGGCCAAGACTGATCCCTGTGGAAGCCACTTGTTATGATCCCCCTCGGATTTAACCCCATTTATGGATACTCTTGCTTCCCGTCGTGAGCCCGTTCGATCCCGAGGCACTTTCCCAAAAGCCCTGAGGCTATTTCTTCAACAGTCTTTGGTGCGGAACTCTTCAAATGCCTTTTAAATCTAAAAAAATAAATTTTTCAATTCTTTTTTGTGGTCAACAGCCAAAAGCTTTTTGAAAAAAATTAATAAATTAGTTAGACAAGACCCCGGGCCCCTTTTGAATCCCTGCTGGTTCTTAATAAGCTATGCTTATCGAGATGGTTCTTATAATTTTACTATAATTGACTGTAATTTGCCTACAATTGAGGCAGGCTTTTGGGGGGGTAATTTGGGTAAGATTGCCCCTGTTTTAAAAATAGGAATAGCCTCTTCCACAATTTGAATTAACCTTTGGGTTTCTCAGTTAAAGTCAGTCTATCTGCTTCAAAACCCTTTCACTAGTGAAAGATGTTACATAATTTATCTTTTTCCCGGGCCCCCACTAAAAAAAATTAAATTCCGGAAAATAGTGTTTTCCCCTGTTAAAAACCGAGAGAAAATAATTTTTTAAAAGGAGCACTTTTCTTTTCTCTTTGCATAAGATGCCCTAGTTATTTTTAAGGGGACCTTTTATCTCTGATTTTGTTCTATATACCTGGAAAAAACTTTTTGGGTTAGTTTTAAATCCTACAATTTTAAATTTCATGTCCCTTTTAGTTTTTTTTTTTCCCCTTTTTTTAATGTCCCTTTAGTGTCAATATACTGATTCATAGAACCCCTCGCCTTTTGATACCCCTTAATTCCTTTCTTATGCCTTGTAGATATTTCAGCTATTATTACCCTTTTTGGGGGTCATTTCTTTTTTGATCTAATTTTTTATAAGGGATAAATGTTTTTGAGCAGCATGTATTGTGTTCAGAAAACTGTCATTTGATAGCTCTCTTCGTTCCCCCCAGTCAACAGATGTAAGTGTTCTCTAAGCCCATCGAAATTTGCAAAAGGAAAAATTGGGACTGTTACTGAGTTACCCTACTATCATATTTCCCTTTTAAATTCTAAATGTAATTGATTTGTGGTCGCTAGCACCCAGTTTTCTAAAAATTCTAAATTATTAACAAGGGATTCATTGTTTGCCAGAACTAAGTCAAGCAGGTTATTACCCCTTGTAGGTTTCTGTCACAAATGCTCGAAAAAATCCAAAACTACTTCTAAGAAGTCGTATATTTTAAATTCCAGTCAAAAAATTTCCCAATCAATATGACAAATTTAAATTTCCCTAAAAATTACTAATTTGTGCTTTGGCCCTAACTTTCCTCCCATAATTTTCCCTGGTCCCTATCAAAATTTTGGGGGACGGTATATCACCCCTAAAGTTTTTTTTCATGCCCCTCTGAAATTCTATCCAAACAGACTCTTATGTGTTACTTCAGATTTAAATACCCGTTTTAATGCAAAGTTCAAGCGATCTCGGACTACAATCCCCCCCCACCCCCCTTTCCCCGATCTTCTATTTACTTGGAACAATATGAAACCCTGAATGGAAAATTCTGCGGGCATGTCCCGACTTTTTGAATTTAAACACGTCTAGTAATGGCAAATACTTAGTTACCCGCACTACAACTAGTTCAACTGTCATCTTATTCCCAGCACTGCGATATTTTTGTAATATATACTTAAGGACCCCCTTTCTCTTTATTTATTCCTGCTCCTTTCTGTTTTTCCATAAACCTATTACTGTCCTTTTCAATTGTGCCACTGGCCCCTTCGATATCCCTCATTTTGCCTATTAAGTTCTTAGTACTATTTTCTACCCCCGAGATTCACATTTTCCCCCAGAAACCCCCCTACCCCTAATATTCCTAGTTTAAAGACCAACAACTCCCTCCCTGCGTTGGCCAGGGTCCCCCCCACCCTAGACAAGTGAACCCCCTCCCTGGCATAATGTCATTTCTGCCATAGAAAAGGTCCCAGTTTAATGAATGTTACCCCCATTTTCCCTTTCAGTTTTGTCCAGCCCGCATTGAAACCCAAATTTCTTGGACAACCATTCATTTTTAACTCCTCCCTTTGGGAAAATGCCACATATGACAGGGTTTCCCCCCCTTCTCTAAATTTTCTCTATTGTGACCTATACCTGCTAATCGGTCCTCACTCCCACGTCTCCAAATCGTTGCCTCCAGCACTGAGACAGATAATAGGATTGCTCCCCTTACCTCTATGTGTCATCCCCGAGGCTAACAATATCCTTCATCCCCGCCCCAGGAAAACACACTCTTGCCTCCCCTCTATCCCTTAAACAGAATGCCCCATCCATTACCTAATTGACTATCCCCAACAAAAACATGTTTTTTACCTTCCTTGGGCGTGTCCGTAGGATGTCCCAGTAGTCGACTCAAATTCGCCCGGTAGCTTAACCACTTTTAGAAATTTTCTGACGTTCTCGATGGTCTTCGTTGGGGTTTTTAGGGGTGTTCCCCTAATCTGCAATGCTTCCTTGGGGCTCGTTTGGGCATTCCCCGTGAAACTCACATTCGTCAGGTGACCGAGAATGAGTTGGAATTTCCACGGCAGTTTCTGGTTTTCCCGTTGTTTCTCCTCTCCAACCGTTTTCTTAATCTTTAGCTTGGTTCCATGTTTCCCCCCACTGACCAAGTCCCCTCTTAAAACCGGGGGCCACAACAGGAGGGTTACTACGAATCCTCTTGTTTCCTCCGTTAATCCGTATCTCCAGTTTAGCAAATCTGAGTTCTTCTTAGCTGCTGGTAAAGCTGCTCAAGAGAGGGCATCCTGGTTAGATTCCAGAGAGCACAAAAAGGTCTTCACAGAGCTAATACACTCACCCCCTCAAGCTAAAGTACACATCACCACTGGGGCTAAGTACACATCCACTGGTGCCCAAGTACACATCACCCCTGCAAAGCTAAGTACCTCACCACTGCAAATAAGTACACATCACCCCCCACCTTAAGACCCATACCAAGACACTATCTTTCCCGATTCAGCTATATTACAACTTCCCTAACAGACTGTTTACAGACTTTTAGTCGTCTTCCCCCATATAACGTTCCAATCTTGAGGACACAGATGACCTGACATGCCTTCGCCTTATCACCCCCCCCCTGACCCCTCCTCTCCTCCCGATTTTGTTCTCTAAAAACCGTTATAAGACCTGACTTTTCACTTTCTTCCTGCCTTGCTTTCAAGAACTGTCTTCACCTGACCTGTCTTCTTCTCACTTCCTCTCCACCTGACTTGCTTTCTGCTTTTCATCTGTTTTCTCCCGATTTTCTCACATGTCTGACCTGATAATGATCAAAGCTGGACGGAAAACGTATCTAAAAATTCCCCCCTACAAAGTGTGGTTCAGTTGGGAGTTGTTCCAACCATACCATTCTCTCCTCCATTATATAATTACGTATACGATTCAGTGTCCTTAATGAACGTAAAGTTATAATATATATATATATATATATATATAATATATATATATATATATATATATATATATATATATATATATATATATATATATATATATATATATATATATATATATATATTTTATATATATGCAATAATGATTTAAAATACCCAAGAAATGTAATTGATAAATCTTTTAAAGTTGCTAGGAACACTTTTTATAATCCAAAAAAGGGCAACCAGCCTTATTCAACTAAAAATATGTTGGTTCTCCCTTACCATGAAAACTTGGTTGATATGCCTTCTCTTCTTAAGACTTTTAATATTAAAGTTGTATTCAAAAATCTTGATACAGTAAAAAAACTTTTGATTAAGAATTCCCCCAAAATGCTGATGGATGTGTCTATAAGATTCCTTGTAAAATTTGCGATAAAGTTTATTACGGTCAAACTGGTAAAAATCTCGAACTAAAGATTAAAACAACATAAATATAGCATTAGAACTGGACAAGATTCCAATGCTCTATTTATTCATGTAAGAGATTTTAACCATCCAATTGATTTTCAAAAAGTTGAGAAAGTAGTATCAAGCAAGTCCATGGTCGACAGGAATATAATTGAATCTTGTTTCATAAAAAGCAGTTTTGACAATAATATGAATATTTCCTTTGGTTTATATAAATTAGATCCATTTATAATTAATAGAATATGGGTAGAATTTAATAATACACTGGACAAATAAATAGCTTGGGGGTGAGTTTTGCAAAGGACCTGTCCAAGTTGGCTCGCCGCGCGTCACGTGTTTAACCGTTGTTGGATCTGATAGTGAGGTGCTGGCCGACCCCTTATATAGCTTCCTTGGATGCTTCACTTTCATAGTTCCTTGATAATGTGAGTAGTCACGAAAGCGCTTGGAATTTCTCTATTCTTTCAGAGTGGTTGTTTTGCATATATATATTATATATATATATATATATATATATATATATATATATATATATATATATATATATATTATATTATATATATATATATATATATATATATATAAAATATATATATATATATGATATATGATATATAATGTACTTACATTCTTCGTAGCTTCCTGAACGGTGCGAAGGATCTGCTGGGTACTTCGGTTATGTGGTTTTGTTCCAGACGCCTGTGAGGGAGACACTGGTCAGTGGTGGTGGTGGTGGTGGTGGTGGTGATGGTGGTGGTTATGGTGGTGGTGGTGGTGCTGGTGGGAAACAGATCAGTGGTAGTGATGGTGAAGGAACTATAGATCAACAGTGGTAGTGATGGCCGTAATGGTGACTCACTATACAGTGATGAATGATGAATATCAATCCCTAAAATTTAGTGACTCTTGAGATCACCATCCCACCTGCCTGATCACACAGACTGTTGGTACTCGGCCCCCATCCCTTCCTCATCCTCATATCTGACACAGAAGAGACATAAATCATAACCTGGTATTATCCTTTGCTGACGATGCCAGAATCTGCATGAGAGAGACATCTATTGAGGACACTGTGACTCTCCAAGCGGATATAAACCAAATCCTGCGATAAAGGAGGTCGAGGAGGTATTGGCTAGACTTAGAAAGTGATGAAAAGATGTGCACAAGTTTGTATGTATTTAAAAAGGGGGGGTGCGTTGTAGAAGAAGGAATGACTGGTGGAATAACGAGATTAAAATAATAATATAATAATAATATAATAATAATAATAATAATTATTATTATTATTATTATTATTATTATTATTATTATTATTATTATTTCTACAAGTACGACACACCTTAGGTAGTGAAACATTAAGATGTTAGCGTAGAAGACAAGAAGCAGCGGTTTGGGCTAACTGACTCAGTGTGAGGATGGTTAGGTTGGGTAAAGTTTGTC
>NC_069478.1:18100947-18122557 GCF_026875155.1 Cherax quadricarinatus | reverse complement strand
GGTTTTTTTTAGTAACTGTGGGACACCCCCGTGCCCATGCCCCCTCTCCTAGGATGGAAAAGGCTGTGATGGGGGTTGATTATAATAAAAATAATGGGCACATGTCTATTCAATGTATTAATGTATATTACCTGTTCATATAATTTTATATTGCTGATATTTGCGATATTAGCTAAATCGTAAATATATTGCTTTATATTATTGTTTGACTTAGGTATGTGTGCTCAAATTATAAATAAATAAATAAATAAAAAAAATTAGGTAGGATGTAACACTGACGCATTATTCTGTGCTTATGCTCGAGTGTTGAGTAGCGCCAGCATTAGCAAACTACTTGGTAACTGCCAGCTTCTCTACAGTTGCGGGCCCCCTGAAGGGAGGTTCCTTGTCGCTGCCCCCCCAAGGAAGGTTCCTTGATGTTGGTGAGGGGGTTTCTTGATTTAGGGATTGGATCTGTGCTCCAGTTCCCCGAATTAAGCCTGAATGCCTTCCACATCCCCCCCCAGGCGCTGTATACCTCCGGGTTTAGCGCTTCCCCCTTGTTTATAATAATTAATAATCCTTGACGCTGGTGAGGGGCTCTTGATCTGGGGATTTGGATCTGTGCTCTGGTTCCTGACTGACCCTGGATACCTTCCACCCCCCCTTTGCGCTGTTTTAATCCTACGGGTTTAGCGCTCTCCCATGATAAAACTAATAATACTAATAATAATCTGTGGTTGCTGGGCAGGATCAGTCCACAGGAGAATCACATGATAAGTGTCGTGATCACAGCTGAGGGAGACTACCTTGCCTGCCTCTCCTTGCTGGCTCAATCAACACCTCCCTCCCCTTTTCTATCTTGGACTCTGGCTGTTCCTTCGTTATTTAGACTCTGGTAGAGTTGTTTTCGGTAGTGAGACGAATCTTTACTTCTCGTAACTCTAAAAGCATAGCCTAGACTTAGTGATTTCGACGTTTTACTGAGGTTGTGTCCCACTGACACTGTTATCTCAGGTCTTGAGCTGTAGCTTCTGATCTAATTTATTCTGGTATCTGTGCAGTCACAGTCGGGGATTTGTTATGCTGAACTTAGATTCAGTATTAAGGGAGTTTTGTGACTTTTGTGGAGGATCTGCAGATGGTCTTCCCTTTACGTTTGGGGATTGGCTCTTGATCTAGGGAATAGGATCTGGCTCCAGTTACCTGAATTAAGCCTGAATACCTTCCACATCTCCCCCACCGGCGCTGCATAATCCTACGGGTTTAGCCCCTCCCCTTGATTATAATAATCTGCAGATGGGTCCCCGGTTAAGGTCATTGTTGTATCTCCTTGTTCCTGACTGTGTTGCTGCTGCTTTGTTATATTGCTGTTTGGCAAATCAGACGTCCTACTGTTCAAGCAAGCTGTTCTTATTGCCAGGTTGATCAGGAAGATAGTTATGTGAGGACATTTAGTCACTGGTTAAGTCGAGTCTTATCTTGAGACATAAACGAGCTACCTAGAGCACTTACACATATAACACACACACTTGTAGATATTAGTATTATGTTTATAATTACTGACAATGTAATAGACGGTACTTAGGAGCCATAAAGGGATATGTGCCTTCAGCATATTAATACTTTATGTGAGAAAAGTGTTTTCTTCTTCTTCTTATGACCAGAGCTTTGGTAAGATGGGTAAGGAAGAAGGATGGGTAAGGATGGAAATATTGGAAAAGGGTGTGTAGGGGGGAGAGAGGTAGGATATAAAAGGTAAGTGGCCCAACCACTTTGGTGTAATTTAAAAAGTGTATGTGAATTAAGATATTCTTTAAGGGGTATAATTACTAACCCATCAGAGTCACATAGATATAATAGATATATAAGTACATGACTCTGAATTGGTAGTAATTATACAAGTTGCAATTGTTTTTTTTTTTTTGCGATTGCACAACGGATATTTATGCGACAATGAAGGCAATAATTTTCTGGCCAGTTTATAGAATTATGTGACAATGGCTTCTTACAGGTGGTGTCAGCCATGGTAAATAGCATAATTTTTACATTAGATTGTTATATAAGATGTCTCCCTAATTGGGGGCGATGATTTTCTCAGTATACATAGAAGGGTTCTGGCGGTACCCAATCTTCTTCATCAGGGAGGTTGCTCAATATCATGGGTCGATGGTAATCATCTTTATGTATAAAACGACGGACCCTCTGTGGGAGAGTCATTCTTTGAGTCCTGTGAGGAGGAGTTGTGGGAGAGTCATTCTTTGAGTCCTGTGAGGAGGAGTATTGATTATATAATCCGTGGTATTTACCACTTGTATAGGATGTTCTCTATCTGGCATGTATAGTTCTTGCATTGAATAGAGTTGTTTCTTTTTTTAGAGTGTCGAGGCGTACATTTATAGCAGTAATATCTTGTATGTGTAAATCTGCCATTTTTAACTCTGTCTCTCCTCCTGGTATCGGTAATGAAGCGAAGAGCTCTATTCTGGACCCTTTGTAGCGTAGCATGTTGGTCTTGGTTGTTAAGCCCTGTCTATATTGCTTTTCATATTGGTGTTTCTTATCAATGGATTTCAGAATGGTGCTGGTTAGCCATGGGCAACCAAGCCGTTTGTTTGTGATCTGTTTCGTTTTTATTGGACAATGTTTCTTGTATAGTCTAAGTAATTTGTTAAGAAAAATGTCTGTCCAGTCATTAATACCATTGGCCTTGGAGAATTCTGTAGGCCAGTCAACAGTCTCTAGGTCAGCTGTGAACTTCCTTGTTGAGGCCTCGTCACGGAGTCTAAATGAAACTTTGTTGTATTCAAGTGGTGGTTTACTAATGTTTGTCAAGAGGAAGGTAGGGTAGTGGGTTTGTAGTGCTATCTGTGATTATCCCTGATTTAAGGGGGGCTTAGTATATTGGTCCATATGTGGTTATTATGGTTGCAATTGTCTCAGTGATTCTGGTTGGTTTAGTTATTGTTGGTATTGAGAGTGTGTTGTTCATATTGTTGATGAAATCAGTTACAAGCTGATCATCTAGTAGGCCAAGGTTGATGTTGAAGTCTCCAGCTAAGAGAAGGTGGTGCTTATTCATTTGTCTGTTTGTTATTAGTGCCTTTAATTTCTCACTGAAATTTGGGATGTTTGTGTGAGGTATCCGGTAAATGGCACCGATTGTTATAGGCGTCTTAAGGTTTTTTACAGTAAAATTAGCAAAAATGTATTACCCATATTCATCACTAAAGCAAGTGGTGCTAATACAAGATAATTGGTTAGAGTAATAGATTGCAATACCACCCCCAACTTGGTATGGTCTGCAGTTGTGGATTGCTGTGTATCCTGGTAGAGGGTAGATATCTACTGTGTCCTGCTTAAGCCAGGTCTCAGTAAGAATAATGCAGGAGAGAAGGGTGTCTTTAGTGATTCAAGGAGTGCCAGGAGGTCATCATAGTGTTTGCTTAAAGACCTGATGTTGTAGTTAAGCACTGATAGACTTTTAGCATTGTTTAGGATAGTGCGGGCTTGTGATGCTGTGTAAAAAAAGGCAGTTACTTTCCAATGGGTTTTTGACTGGGTGTCAGATTATGGAGTTTTAGATCAGGGTCAACATGATCAATCATCTTCTAGGTTTAAATTATGGTTATTTATATCCTGAGTTGTGTTTTGAGTTTAGTATGATATCTGTAGTGGTGGGAAGTTTGGAACAAGTACATAGCTAAAGCATTTTGGTCATATAGAGCATAGCCACTAATACACATAATGAAGTTGATGTTGTCTATGTGTTGTGTGGAATGAGCTAAAGTACAATAGGTATAAATTAATAATATAAAAATACAAATTAAAAATAGCACAAGACTCTCACTTTTTAATTGCACTAAGGTCTAATTTTAATGACTTTGGTATAGTCTATGTATTGAGCTAGAATGAGTATAGTGCAACTAGGTTTAATCTAATAATATAAAAATACAAATTAAAAATAGCACCAGACTCTCACTAGTAATTGCACTATGGCAGTGGTTCCCAAACTTTTTCAGCTTGTTCCCCAAATTTTTAACTTTGCCACATAAAGCATGTTACCCCTTTCACAAAAAGTTGTTATTATTGTATATATGGCTAAACATGAACGTATACAGCCTGCATACTCTGCTAATCCTAGCAAAAAACCCTTGAAAACGTAAGAACCACACATGCATTATATATAAAATTTTAATAATAGCTACAAATTCACAGTAACAGTGGGTAAATACTAAATATATACTGCACAGGGCAGTACACATACATACCACTTATGTCTACCTCGGCTGATGCTCCACAGATAAACTGACAGTGTGAAATAGAGGCAGCCTCAGGAAGTGAGTGACGCGTACTGGACAGGTCGATCTGGGCTAATGAGTGACTTTTGTCCTAAGCATACTTGTCAAAATTTCATTTGGGTTTCCACACACTTAGCTATATATTTCTTCTTTTCTAATACTGTATATTAGTTTTTGATGTTTATTGTTATTTGGTTTAACTTTATTACTTACTTATAATAGGTTTACTTTACAACTTTATATACTAAGACAAAGTTAACAATAATCCTCATACCGGGTTTCCGCATTGTTTTCTTGATTTTCAGAATTCATAACTTTTTTTCTGTCACCCTCCATTACCCCCCGAAATGGCTAAATTACCCCCGGGGGTAATTTACCCCCAGTTTGGGAACCACTGCACTATGGTCTAATATAATGAATTTGGTACTGACTATGTATTTTAGCTAGAATGAGCTTACTAGTAAAATCAAAAATGAGGTAGTTGATTATTTAATTACTAAGAGATTGTACTATGAAATTTGAACAAAATGGAGCAAAAAATACACTACACTACGTAGGCTTTTAGGTTGGACATTGTTTAGTTATTCTCTGTAAGATTAGTATCCCTGAGAAATCGGTGATAGATCATTCTCGTTCGTGATTGTGTAGTTGACCTACATTCGTTTTCCTAACTAAAATTTTCCCACCCCGTGTGAAGCATTGGTGTATTGTGTCATTATTCTCCCGCTTAAGTTTTCTGACTCTATACAAGAGGTTCCCGGGGTTTTTTGGTTTAAACACTCGTTTATGTATACCACTTTCTTTACTTTAATAGATGCAATTATTAAAGTCTTTTTTCCCGTTATGTGAGTGGAAATTAAGCATAACACTTTTTCTACCATGGGATCCTAATAACCCGGCTTCCTTTATTTCTGACTCTGGTATGTGATAACACTTGTTTGGTCCTTTATGAGCTGGAGGGGTAATTTCTTTACTGTTTGTTTGGTTCACATCACTGGGAAAAAGTGGGATGTTAACTATTACTGCGTCCGATTGTTTATCTTGTTCAGTTTTTTTCTTCTTGGAGAGCAAAGTAGTCACTGAACTGGTTATCTAAGTTGTTCTTCCATTCTTTTACTGCTTCTTCAACCTTTGTATTAAGAGATATTATTTGTTCTGTATGGCTATCTATGACTGTTTGGATGGTCTTGCCACAGTTAGTCATTCCTGGTGTTGATAACTTTTGTTCAAGACTGAGGATTTTGTTCTCGAGTTGTGTCATCCTGGTGTCTTGTTTGTTTAGCATCTCTCGAAGATTGATATTTTCAATAACTAAGGTGGAGATGCATGACTTTAGGGTATCTGGATCGTTGGTCATACCTGAGAGACTACTTGGTAGGTTGAATCCGGGGAAGAGAGGGGAGGATGGGCTGGTGGCAGCCATGTTTGTTGTTATTGTTGTGGTGTCGCTTTGAGCGGTGGTGAGAGGGGTGGTAGCTGGGCCAGCGTCTTCCTGGCTACACTTGTTGAATGGTTGATTTTTCGGTGTTTTCTTGCTGGCCTTGGTGCTGTTTCCTCTTACATTGCGCCTCATAATACTACAGGAATTGTTGTAGTTAAGAAGTTGTAGTTATACAAAGCTAGGGTTACGTTGTTCGGCTGGCAGCGGGGTGTTGCTTTGGGTTTGAGGGCAGTCTTCCGTTGATCTCTATTATTTTCGATTTGTAGGTTTCACTGTTGGTAGTCTTGGTCATTCTGGGTGCTACGTTGGGTAGTGCAGTTTTGCTTGAACACTAGGTCATCATAGGAGCATTGGTGGCTCTGATAGTTGGAGAAAAAGTACGGAGCTTGGAGGTCGCTGCTGTTGCTGCCGCCTAGCGATAATTTTAACGCAAAAATTTTGCCTCAGCTAGTGCTAAAAAACTCGCTCAATGCGGTTCGTTCGAGACGCGTCCACGTGCGGCCTGAGCCCACCTCACTTGTTCCGTGGGTGCCAGTGTTTACAAGCAAGCCACCGCGGTCGCTTCCAAGCATTACAATGGGAAAACATTTAAATATTATCACAGCCTTTTTAGTGATTGCACTGCAAAATAAGTCACCAAGGGCCCCAAGAAAGTTTCTAGTCCCAAACCCCTACAGCAAAAGAGTGAGAATTACTATGGATATGAAGAAAGAGATCATTGCTAAGTATGAAAGTGGGGGTGGTGTCTCCGAGCTGGCCAGGTTGTACACAAAACCCCAATCAACCCATCGCTACTATTGTGGCCAAAGAAAACGGCAATCAAGGAAGCTGTTCTTGCCAAAGGTGCAACTTTTTTTTTTCAAACAGAGATCGCAAGTGATAGAAGATGTTGAGAGGACTGTTATTGGTGGGGAAATAACGAAAAACATAGCGGGAAGATAGCATCTCTCAAGCGATCATACTTGAAAAGGCTGGAAGTTGCATGATGATTTAATTAGAAAAATGCCTGAAAACTAGTGATGATGTGGGGAAATTTTTAGGCCAGCAAAGGGTTTGGGTTTGAGAGATTTTAAGAATCGTAGTGGCATAAGTGTTGATAAGGCATGGTGAGGCTGCCAGTTCGGACCACAAGCGGCTGAAAATATGTGCAAGAATTCAAGGAGTACATAGACAGTGAAGGACTGAAACCTGAACAAGTGTTTAATTGTGACGAAACAGGCCTGTTTTGGAAGAAAATGCCAAACGGGACGTACATTACTCAGGAGGAAAAGGACCCCCAGGACATAAGCCTATGAAAGACAGGCTTACTCTCTTGATATGTGCCAATGCTAGTGGTGATTGCAAAGTGAAGCCTTTATGGTGTAAGCCTTTATAGTGAAAGTGAAGCCTTTATAGGTGAAACTCCCCGAGTGTTCAGGAAAAAACAATGTCCTCAAGGCTAATTTGTGTGTGCTGTGGAGGGCAAACAGTAAGGCATGGGTCACTAGGGACTTTTTCTATGATGGTTTACACCATGCATTTGCCCCCACTGTGAAAAAATTACCTAATTGAAAAAAAATTAGACCTTAAGTGCCTCCTGGTATTAGACGATGCTCCTGGTCATCCCTTTGACGTGGCAGAGCGACTTTCTGCCGAAAAGGCTTCATTAAGGTCAAGTTTTTGCCTCCTAATACCACTCCTGTCCTGCAGCTCATGGACCAGCAGGTCATTTCCAACTTCAAGAAACTGTACACAAAAGCTATGTTTGAAAGGTGCTTTGTAGTGACCTCAGAAAAATCAATTGACTCTAAAAGAGTTTTGGAGAGATCACTTTACCCTCCTCAATTGTGTAAACATTATAGGTAAAGTTGGGAGGAAGTGACTAAGAGGACCTTGAACACTCTGCTTGGAAGAAACTGTGGCCAGAATGTGTAGCAAAGGGGGATTTTGAAGGGTTTGAGGCTAAAACCCCGGGAATTTCCTATGCCAGTTGAGGAATCCATTGTGGCATTGGGGAAGTCCTTGGGGTTGGAGGTTAGTGGGGAGGATGGTGGAAGAGTTGGTGGAGGAGGACAATGAAGAACTACCACTGATGAGTGCTAGATCATCTTCAACAGCAAAAGGCCACACCTGAGGGAAAATGCTTCGGAGGAGGGGATAGAGAAATTGAGGAAGTTGCTTTCTTCAAAGATTAAGGAAATGTGTGTAATGTGGCTTAAAGTGCAAACCTTTTTGATGAAAATCACCCTCACACAGCTATTGCAAGCCGTGTGGTGACTATTACACTGACATGTTGTGAAACACTTTAGGAATGTCATAAAGGAATGGGAGGCACAGGCCTCTATGGACAGATATGTTGTGCAACAGAGGGTCCAGTGCCTCTCAAGCTGGTCTAGTGGCATTTTTAAAAAAGAAGGGAAATAACCCTGGAAAAGGACTTGACACCTCAAGTCCTAATGGAAGGGGATTCCCCTTCTAAACACTAACACCTCAACACTCTCCCCTCCTCCCATCCCATCAATCACCACCAGATCTTCAATAAAGGTAAGTGTCATGTAACTGTGCATGTCTTCTTCAGTTTGTGTGTATTAAAATTAATATTTATGTGGTAAAATTTTTTTTTGCTCATACATTGGGGTGTCAGGAACGGATTAATTTGATTTCCATTATTTCTTATGGGGAAAATTAATTCGCCTAACGATAATTTCGCCTAACGTTGAGCTCTCAGGAACGGATTAATAGCGTTAGGCGAGGGTCCACTGTACAGTGGTCCCCCGCTTTTCGTAGTTCCCGGCAATCGTAAAATTCGCCAATCATAGGGGATTTTCATATAAACATGGACTCGTTTTTATAGGTTGACTCGCGAGTCGTAATTCGTCCAGGACGCATACCAATGGTGTGAGCCGGGGCAGCAGCCAGTCTGGCATTGTTTACCAGTGAGCGAAGGTCCCCTCATGTGCTCCAGCGAAATACAGTTGACCCCCGCATAACGATTACCTCCGAATGCGACCAATTATGTAAGTGTATTTATGTAAGTGGGTTTGTACGTGTATGTTTGGGGGTCTGAAATGGACTAATCTACTTCACAATATTTCTTATGGGAACAAATTCGTTCAGTACTGGCACCTGAACATACTTCTGGAGTGAAAAAATATCGTTAACCGGGGGTCCACTGTATTTCATAATATTCCATTTATTTTAGTGCTTGCAAGTACTAAATAAGCTACCATGGCTCCAAAGAAAGCTCCTAGTGCCAAGGCTGTGGTAAAGAAGGTGAGAAATACGATTGAATTTAAGAAAACCATCATTGAACAATATAAAAGTGGTACAAGTGTGGCCGAACTGTCCAGGATGTATAAGAAACCCTACACAACCTTATGTTCCATAGTGGCCAAGTAAAAGGAAATAAAGGATGCTGTTGTTGCAAAGGGAGTAACTATGCTGACAAAAATGAGATCACCAGTACTGGAAGAGGTTGACAAGTTATTATTGGTGTGGATAAATGAGAAACAATTAGCAGGAAATACTCTTATGACTTCGATTATTTGTGAAAAGGCTAGGCAGTTGCATGAAGATTTGGTAAAGAAATTGCCTACAAATAGTGGTGAAGTGAGTGAATTTAAGGCCAGCAAAGGCAGGTCTGAGAGATTTAAGAACCGTACTGGCATACACAGTGTGGTAAGGCATGGTGAGGCTGCCAGTTCAGACCACAAGGTGGCTGAAGAATATGTGCATGAGTTCCAGGAGTACATAGAGGCTGAAGGACTGAAACCTGAACAAGTGTTCAATTGTGATGAAACAGGCCTCTTTTGGAAGAAAATGCCAAAGACCTTCATTACACAAGAGGAAAAGGCAATGCCAGGACACAAGCCTATGAAAGACAGGCTGACGCTAATGTTCTGTGCAAATGCTAGTGGGGATTTCAAAGTGAAGCCATTACTAGTGTGCCATTTTGAAAATCCCAGAGTGTTCAGGAAAAACAATGTTATGAAGAGTAAATTGTGTGTGTTTTGGAAATCTAATAGTAAGGCATGGGTCACGAGGGATATTTTCGTCGAGTGGTTCAATGAAGTGTTTGGCCCTAGTGTGAAGGAGTATCTCCTGGAAAAGAAATTGGATCTCAAGTGCCTGCTAGTAATGGACAATGCACCTGCTCATCCTCGAAACTTGGATGACCTAATTTTCGAGGAGTTTGGGTTCATCACAGTAAAGTTCTTGCCCCCGAATACCACTCCTCTCCTCCAACCCATGGACCAGCAGGTCATTGCAAACTTTAAAAAACTCTACACAAAAGCAATGTTTCACAGGTGCTTGACTGTGACCACAGACACTCTGGCTTGGGAGGGAGTGACTACCAGGACTTTGAACTCTGCCTGGAGAAAATTGTGGCCAGATTGTGTCAACAAGAGGGATTTTGAAGGATTTGGGACTGACCCTAATGAGCCTATGTCTGTTGTAAAATCAATTGTGGCACTTGGGAGTTCCATGGGGTTGGATGTGAGTTTGGAGGATGTGGAAGAATTGGTGGAAGACCACATTGAAGAGCTCACCACTGAGAAGCTGCAAGAGCTTCAGCAGGAAGAGCAACACATCGCAGCTCAGAATCTTGCTGCAGAGGAGGAGGAAGAGAGATGGAAGAAGGTGCCTTCTTTAGAAATTAAAGAGATTTTTACTATGTGGGGTAAGATGGAAAGCTTTATGGAGAAACATCACCCTAACAAGGTTGTTGCAAGCCAGGTTGGCAACATGTTCAGTGACAAAGTCTTGGGCCATTTTAGGGAAGTGTTAAAGAGATGCCAGAAACAGAGCTCTCTCCACAGTTATTTTGTGAGACAGGACTCCAGTGACTCTCAAGGTGGTCCTAGTGGCATTAAGAAACAGAGAAGAGAAGCAACCCCAGAAAAGCAAATGGTACCTGAGGTGTTGATGGATGGGGATTCCCCTTCCAAACTATAAACAATCCACTCTCTCTCCTCCTCCAGTCTCCCATACACTAAGAAGAATCTCCAATAAAGGTAAGTGTTATGCTGTTAATGTTTCATTCATCATTTCCCATTGTATTGTTTATGTACTACATGTATATTTCATGTTAAAAATTTTTTTGTTTTAATACTTCTGGGTGTCAGGAATGGATTAATTGTATTTACATTATTTCTTATAGGGAAAATTGATTCGTAAATCGTAAATTTCGTTTATAGTAACGGCTCCAGGAACGGATTAATTACGAAAAACGAGGGACCACTGTATATGTATTTGCAGTGATGCAGCTTTTGGTGTAAAAATCTAGTTTGTCAACCTCTGTATGTGTGATGCAAATTCCATACAGGTAATGCATATTAACTGTACTAGCTATATATTTTTGTTACAATTCTTATTTCTCAGTTTGAACATCACTGGTTCAGTTTTTTTTTTTTTTTTTTTTTTTTTGGGGGGGGGGGGGGATCTTAAGACTAGGTTTCATTGTTTTGTGTTCACTGCAAATGTTATCAGTCCCTACTGGCTTCACATGTTGCAATAACTGTAACTGATGCAAATTGTCACATATATTAAACTTGTAAACTGGTCATTTACCACTGTTCACTATTTTTTTTGATCAATGTAAATGAGATAGTTTTATATATTGTGAATCCCTGAATTATTGTGTTTCACTTATCTATGGGGGGGTTGTCTCCATCTCCTGGGAAAATCTATAGAGTATCAAAAAGTATGGAAAATGTGATTAGGGTCTCATTTTGTGTATCACTCATTTCTGTATAATTAAACAAATGGTAATCTATGAAATCCATTCTTTCCTATTATACATGTGATGAACAATTTAGTTAGAAATACTGAACATCTAAATGTATGGGTTTTGGATATAAAGTATTTCATGTTAAATATGCTAGGATTATGAAGATGCAGTGGACCCCCTTTTTCATCCTTAATCTGTTCCAGAAGGTTGGTCGAAATCTGAAACAGATGAAAACTGAAGTAATAATGTAAATCCAATTAATTTGTTCCAGACACCCAAAAATATTAACAAAAAATAAATTAAGTTAGTAATAGAACTAGGCATTAAAAAACACAATAAAAAGTAAAATACATACACAGTACATTCATTACTTACCTTAAAATATTTGTAGTCTTAACCCTTTCAGGGTCCGTCCCGTAGATCTACGGCTGGTCGGTGAGTGTCCAAACCGTAGATCTACGCCAAAATTCTAGCGCCGTCAAATTTAGTGCGAAAGCGCTCATAGGCCTACATATGAGAGAATGGGTCTGCGCCATGGGTGTGCGCCGTAAACAAAAAATCTAGGCGCCTGCATAGCATTGTGGGAACGCCGGCTCAGTCACCCTTGTTCACCATGCCTCGTCGCAAGTCAGCTCTCACTCCCCGGAAAATTGGGACTCTCCTCTTCCTGTCTGATAGTTCTGACACTGATGGAAGTGGAAATGAAGACGAATTCTACGGCTTTGATAAGTTAGTGACCGAAAATAATGACAGGATATCGATAATAGTGCAGAAAACCCCGACGATCCTCGACCTTCTACCTCTGTGTGGGCACTCGTGACTCACCGTCGGGTGTTCCTAAACGTAAGAGAAAACTAATATTTTCCCGTGGCCTGGCCTCTGACTTCAGTAATGACGATGATTCTGACGTGGATTGTGATTTTATTGCGCTCGACGATCATTCGAGTAGTGATAGTGAGGAAACTATTCACCCGTGAAGCGTCGGTATGTCCGCCGCCCCATGCGCTCGGGTAGTGTACCCTATGCTGTGCCCCGGGGACGGAGTACATCCCGGAGTACATCCCGGAGTACATCCCGTGGCCCTACACCCGTTTTAGGTAGTGATAGTGAGGATGATGTGGCTACACTTGGCATGGATGGGCCACAGACATCAGTGGATGTGTGTTAGTGGGCTGGTGGTGGTAGTGACACCGCCATGCGTGACTCGCTGTGCCACGCGGGAAAACCCCCGCTGCTGACTCGTCAGTTTCAAGGACAAAGCGGAGCGTCACCCACCAGCCCGCCACAACCACCCGTACAACCAGCCTATGATGTCCAGTATCCAAACCCGCAAACCGTATCGGGGATTGGCAGCAAAACCCCAATTTTGTTCCCAGCCCTCACCACTTTGAGACTCGAAAAGGGGAATTCTACCTATCCCCCCTTGGAAAAACCCGGCCAATGAACTGGAATTTTTTAATTATTCTTTGACCACCATTGAGGAAATTATTGTCGGGAAAGTATAAGTTTTTCAGACACCTGGAAATGATCTTATAAACCCACAGTCAAGACTACACGGGGGGAAAGAGACGATGTTTGAGAAATGTATTTGTTTTTTTGCAACAATAATGTTTATGCCTCAGTCTATAAAGCATAAATAAAAGCATATGGTCCACAGAGGGCTTTTTGACCCCCATCCTTCAGGGGGAAATAATACCAGTGAACGGGTTTTATTTATGTTCGTATGTTGCACTTCCTGACAAAACCAGGCTGACAAAAGTGACAGGTTTAAAAGATTAGAAAGTTTTCATGTATTTCAAACAAAGTTAGGATTACTTTTATCCATTCAAAAAATCTTGTAATTGACGGTCTTTGATTTTGTTCAAAGGTAGACTGTATTCAGCGTATATCCGAGCAAGGGGAAACCGCTTTGGTAAAAAATGTTTGTACTCTGTGATTGTGACAGTGCCTGGTGTTGGATTTGTTGTAAAAGGGGTGTAAAAATTAAAAGATCCCAAAGAGTTATTGGGTATATCAGGGACGTATGAGAAACATGGGGCCCTTATCTTGGTAAGGGCCAACTTTATATCCCGATAACTGGTACAAAGCCATTACTCAGTGATTTCATGCGAGGAACAAGAAGATGTGTGTGGCACAGGGGTTCTAACGTAAACATATGCCAGGCTCAACGCAGGTGTTCGGGTGAGACGTGCAGGGTTTACCCCAATGCATCATGGCATTACGGGGGCATGACAAACGAGATGTAAATTTGTTGACAACCTTTCACCGTAATAAATGAAAAGACAGTGGCAAATTTGATCGAGTGCCCAAAAGAACGTTTCAAAAACCCAGTGACAGTGTTTGATTTACCAAAAATGCGTTTGGGTTGAAAAGTGTAATGCAGTTTGGGTTTTTGTTGACTGTTTTGTAAGAGTTACAAGTGGTACATAAAACTTTTTTTCCCATCTCATGGAATTTCAATGTTAAAATGCATAAAATTTCCCAAAAAAGACTGGTAACAGACCACCGTATGGTGAATTTTTTTTGTCTGTTGTGAAACTCATAATGAAGTACCAGGCAAAAACCCTGCAATACAACATGGTCCTCGAATTCATCAAAAAATTACCCAACTTTTGAGAAGAGAAGGTGATTTTTCAAAATCAGTTCCTTCAACTCAAAAGAAATTTGCTCAAAGGATGCATTGTTGTGCAAAAACAAAATGCGGCAACAAAGACGAAAAGACACTCGGTTTTGTGTGGGAAGAAAGGGCCTCTGTGCTGGTCCTTTTTTAAAGGAGTTCCACAAGCTCCAGCAGTTCAAAAACCTGCCAGTGTTTGTAAAATATGAAAATAATGATAGAACATTAGTATTATACAATATTTGTGCATGTTTTTGTAATAAAAAAACGTGGTAAAAAATTAAATTTTATAATACTTTAGTGCGGTTATTGTGTTCAATAGGGGGGTAATATAATCAATTTTATACGTATTTGGTTCTCAGGCCCCAAAAAGTTATAGGGAAAAGAAAAAAATTTGGAAAAAAAAAAAAAAAGAAAAAACAACTAAAAAAACAAAATAATATAATACGCGTATGGGAATTCGTCGAGTTCCCCACCACATCATTTTCTACAAAATTTTTGGCACTGTACCGGTAAATCTGATCAGATTTTATTTTTTTTGTTTTTTTTCCCACAAAAAAATGCTTTTAATTCGTAAGAAAAAAAATTTTTTTTTTTTTCAAAATTTCTTGGGCACTGGGCGTGACTTCAGATTTTGGCCTTGGACCCCGAAGGGTTAATGTGGGCAAGAGGTGGTGTATTTATTTGTGTGTAGGACAAGTACTTTACCCGGTGCAAGATCAACCCAGGATGTGATGGATATGTGGGGCAGCAGGCCACCAGCAGAAACCTGGTTGACCAGGGAAGCACCCGACAAGCCCCGGCCCTGGCCAGGGGGCAACAGTAGATAAACTCCGAAACTCTTTAAAGGTATATCTACATATACACTACATGTAGATATCTATGTAAATTTTATTTTTTATATTTTATAATCAAAGTAAGATAAACCCCTAGAATTTTACGCGCCTGTGGGGGAGTGGAAAGCATTCGGGTTTAATTTAGGTGTACCATTCAGTACAGGAAAAACTGTGCTATAAATTAAATTGCAGGCACACCATCTAAAGGGGACAAAAGTACAAAACACCAGGCCAGTGAAAACCCCGGGTAGCCCACAGCCCCTAAAAGGGAGATTTTTTTAGTGCCAGGAAGGAAAAAAAAAAATGGAGGAAAAAGGGAGAAAACGACACCAAAAACCCTCATTCCTGGAGTGGAACCACAGTCGATGGTCCCCACTCCAAACAACAGAACAGATATATGCCGGAAAAAAAATCCCCCCCCAGTACCAACAATAAAACCCCAGCCCCAGACATTCTTCTTTTTCAAATATACAGGGTTTCCCCAAAGCCCGAACAAACAAAAAAATACCTTTATCCTGGACTGCTTCAGAGGCAAAAGGGAAATTTTGCAGCTTTCACTGAGACCCAATAAAGGATCACTTGGACAAGAAATATGGATCCCGGTTACAACCTATCAGATGTGACAGAGTGAAACCCAGGAAAAAGGGGGGGGGGGGGGGGGCCTGTACTTTCAGATCACTTGTTTGCACAGAATGCTTTTAAAGCCTCAAATTATGTATGGAAGTTTTAGCAGTAAAAGGGCGAGAACAAACTAGTCTTTTTTGGGAGTCTACAAAGGGCCCCTTTGGGTGCAATATCCCGCAATTTTGGGAACAGCTGTTAAAAAATTGACCCCTGTCTGGGAAAAACTCCAGCTCCTGCACCCAAACATCTTGCTCCCGGGGGGGAAATTTTAATTAAGGCACCCCAAAAAGGGGAATTTATTATTATTTTATTATCACCTGGCGATTCCCACCAAGGCAGGGGGGGCCCCAAAAAAAAAAAAACTTTCACCTCATTCACCCTTCACTGCTTGCCAAAGGGTGCTTTTTCACACGTTTTTAAAAAAAATGCAACAAACACCCCTCCTTCAGAGTGCAGGCACTGTACTTCCCCTCCCAGGGCTCAAGCCGGGGCCCGCCCCGGTTTTCCTGAACCCCTTTTAAAGTGTTCTTTTTCCCCCACTCCAAAGCCGTCAATATTAAAAACCCTTTGTCTCCATTTACTCCTATCAAACACGCTCACGCTGCCTGCGGGAAATCCCAAACCCCCCGCCCAAAACCTCCTTTCCTCCTCCCTCCAACCTTTCCTAGGCCGACCCCCACCCCCCCTTCCTTCCCTAAGACTGAACATCTTGAAGTCTTTCTGTTTCGCCCATTCTCTCTACTGTCCAACCACCTAAACAACCTTCCTCACCCCTTGGAAAAACAGTTTTGGTAATCCCCCCCTCCTCCTAACTTCCAAAACTACGAATTCTCTGCATTATATTCACCCCCACATTTTGCCCTCAGACATGACATCTCCATGCCTCACCCTTTCCTCGCTGCAACTTTCACCCCCATTTTTCCACACCATATAAGAGTGTTGGTAAAACAAAACTTTCATCATTCCCCCCTTTGCCCCCAAGGACAAATTTCTTTGTCCCCCCACAACTCCTAAGTGCACCACTCCCCCTTTTTCCCTCATCATTCTATATTCACCTCACCCTTTCATAGACCCACCCGCGCCCGCCCATCCCAAATATCTGAAACTTACCTCCTCCATACTCTTCCCTCCAATTAAATACCAATCTTCATCACCAAATTTTTTGTTTCCTCAAACCCTTACTTTTTTCCTGTATTCATTTTTAAAATTTTCTTCTTTGCAACTCTCCCAAAAATTCATCCACCAATCTCGCAACTTTCTCAGAATCTCCCAAGAGACGTTTTCATCAGAAAAGAGAAACTGTGAAACCCCATTTTTAGTGATTCCTTATCTTTTAACCCCACGCCCTTGTCAAGACCCTGCATTTTTCTCTTACAACCCCATCTATAAATATTTTAAAACAACCACGGTGACTCAACTCCCTGTTAACCTACTTTTACGGGGAAAAAATTTTTCCCTTTTTTCCTATGTACTCTAATTTGGCCTCACTATCCTGAAAAAAAACTTTCACTGCTTTCGGAACCCTCCTCCTACACCATACACCAAACATTGCACATTGCCCCCCTTTCCACCCTGCTTGCCTTTTCCAAATCTAAATCCCAAAAAACCCTCTTTACCTTTAAAAATATTTCATTATTGTTTCACTGAAAAACACCTGGTCCACACCCCCCTCCCTTTTCCCAAAACCCTCTTTCCATTGCTATCTATTCTCGTCTATTTTTAAATTTTTCAATAATAACTCTACCATTGAAAAAATTAAAAGAAAAGAGGGAAAAAGGATAGAGATAACAGGAGGCTTTAGGAAAGGTGGGGGTGTGTGGGCCAGGTGTTTTTCAGTGAAACATATAAGGGAACAGTATTTAGATAAGGGAAAGAGGTCTTTGGGGGAATATAGCAAATAATATTGTTTCAGTAATACACCAGGAGGCAGCTTGATGAAAAAAATCACACTCACACGGCTTTTTAAAACTCTCACAAAAATTTAATTTAAACCACAAATAATAGAGCCCACTAGAGGAGAATACACTAACTCATTTCATAACAATGATGATTGTAAAAAAAGTCACCATACAAAAACAATATACTCAAACCAAAATAATTGAGGTTCAGACAGTATGCATGGAGCCCAGACCAACATAATGAGATTAGTCCGAGGGAGCATTACCAAATTCAACTTCAAAAACAAAAAAAATAAAGGGGACCAAATAAACCAAGTTATAAGAAAAAATCCCCCTAAGAAATAGTAAAAAGGAAAATTTAAACTTTCCAGACACCCCGAAAATATCAACAAAAAAAAATTTTTTTTCCCTTTGTAACGGAGGAAAAACGCCTCAATTATGGGATGTTGGGTTCCTAAACCGTATTCTGGGAAGCAGGCGGGAGATACTGATCATATACACCTGGGAAAAACCTAGAGGGGTGTACCGTAGTTTGGTACCTATACCGAACATGCACAAAAAAATGAATATTACACATGAAGTCCTTTATTGAAGATGTTTTTTGTGGGAAAAAAGACAGGGAGGAGGGGGAGAGGGGAAAATAGGCTAGTGTTTGAGGGGAATCCCCCCCATTTAAAAAAACTATCCCAAATCCTTTTTGGGGTCACTTCCCCCTTCGTTTTTTAAGCCCCTAAAACCAGCTTGGTCACTGGACCCTTGCACAAAATATTATCCAAATAGGGGTTTTTTCTGGGGTCTTTAAGATTTGCCTAAATGGGACGGCACTGTCATTGAAAAAAGTCACCAATGAGTGAACAGCTTTTTGGGTGATGTTCCTCCACAAATGAATGCATTTTTGTTCACATTGCACAAATCTACTTAATCTTTGAAGAAGACACCTTCTTCCATATCTCTTCCTCCTCCTCTGAAGCAATTTCCTCAGCTGTGGTCTGTTGCTGTTGCAGATGAAGCTCTTGCAACTCATCAGTGGTTACCTCTTCATTGTGGTCCTCCACCAACTCTTCCACATCCTGGCCACTCACATCCAACCCCATGGAATTCCCCAGTGCCACGACTGATTGCACAACAGGTGTAAGGTTGACAGGGTCAGCCTCAAACCCTTCAAAACCCTTCTTTCAGACACAATCTGGCCACAATTTTCCCCAAGCAGAGTTCATCATCCTGGAAGTCACTCCCTGCTAAGCCTTTTCTATAAGGCCTATGCAGTGAAAGATATTGAAGTGATTCTTCCAGAACTCAAATAGGGTCAATTCAGAGTCCGAGGTTATGTCAAAGCACTTTTGAAACATTGTTTTGGTGTACAGTTTTTGAAGTTTGCAATGATCTGCTGGCTCATGGGCTGGAGAAATACTTGGTTAGGCCTCATTTAGTCTATGCTTCTCGGTTCTGGTCACCGTATTACAGAATGGATATAAATGCTCTGGAAAACGTACAGAGGAGGATGACAAAGATGATCCCATGTATCAGAAATCTTCACTATGAGGATAGACTGAGGGCCCTGAATCTGCACTCTCTCGAAAGGCGTTAGAATTAGGGGGGATATGATTGAGGTGTATAAATGGAAAACAGGAACAAATAAAGGGGATGTAAATAGCGTGCTGAAAATTTCCAGTCAAGACAGGACTCGTGGAAATGGTTTCAAGTTGGAAAAATTCAGATTCAGGAAGGATATAGGAAAGCACTGGTTTGGTAATGAAGTTGTGGATGAGTGGAACAAACTCCCGAGTACAGTTATTCAGGCTAAAATGTTGTGTAGTTTTAAAATAGGTTAGATAAATACATGAGTGTGTGTGGGTGGGTGTGAGTGGACCTGACTAGCTTGTGTTGCTGGGTCTGGTGCAGTGCTCCATCCTTGAGTGGAGGTGACCAGACTGGGTGGGTCATTGGGCTAATCCAGAGGGGGGTGGGTCATTGGTCTAATCCAGAGGGGGGACATGGACCTGCTCCACATGGGTCAGTAGGCCTGTTGCAATGTTCCTTCTTTCTTATGTTCTTATTAGGCAAGAACTTCACTGTTACAGAACTGAATTCCTAAGACAATTGGTCTTCCAAGTCTGGAAGGATGAGCAGGAGCATTGTCCATTAACAGGAGGCACTGCCATATTGTGAGCTGCTCCCCTGGCAAGTACTGTTTATTTATTTATTTAGTAATTTGAGCATACATACAGAGGTACAAAAAAATACAGGTAAGAGCAGCATGCCAAAGCCACTTATATGCATAGCATTACGGGCTGGCTTAAAATAAACTTAAGATTAACTAAGCAATGATGAAATCAGTGATAAGACATTATTGTAAAACAGATAACTATAAAGCACAAATGAGTATTACAAAGACAGGTCATATGGTCATATGTTGACAGAGACACCCTGAGATTAGTCATCCCAGGCTCACAAGTGACTTTTATAACACATTTCCACATGCAACTGCTCTTGCAAGAAATTCTTAACTACATGCATGCACGAATGAAGGACTAACTCACTTGATGGTGTAGAGTCGTCTGTCCTTCACCTCAGGACACTACATGCAGTGAGGGACTTATTTGGTCTTCAGGTGTCCGTCTGCTCAAGACCCCACAGATTCACTAAGACCCACGTCCAGAATATCATTGGCCAACTAATGCTGGGAGAAATGAAAGGAAACAAATCGTCAATATCAACAAAATAGAATCAGAACCCCTGCCGATAGCATGTGGAGTTCCCCAAGGTAGCATTCTGGGTCATAAGATTCGTTCGGATTTTTAACCCTCGGGTTAGCCACCCAGGAGAACCCAAGAGAGGCAGTGTGCCATTGAGGACTGTCTGTTTTATTTCACTGGGGTCCTCATCTTGTCCCCCAGGATGCGACCCACACCAGTTGACTAACATTCGGGTACCTATTTACTGTTATGTGTAAGTAAACGTGTCAAAATGTTCTACCCCTGGAAGAACTTGACTTGTACTCACTGGAGTGCATACGAGAGAGATATGTCATAATCTACACCTGGAAGATTCTGGAGGGACTGGTTCCCAATATGCACACAGAAGTCACTCCCTACAAAAGCAAAAGCTTGGTAGGCAATGTAATATTACCCCCACTGAAATGTAGGGGCATCACTGGTACACTAAGAGGAAATACAATAAGCGCCTGGGCCCAATACTGCCACCCACCAGCCATAAGGGGCATTACCAGTAGACCCCTGGTTGTCTTCAAGAGGGAGCTGGACAGATACCTAAAGTTGGTGCTGGATCAGCCAGGCTGTGGTTCGTATGTTGGACTGCATGCGGCCAGCAATAACAGCTTCGTTGATCAGGCCCTGATTCCACCAGGAGGCCTAGTCGTGCACCAGGCTACAGGAGTGTTGAGCCCTGGAATACCCTCCAGGTAGACTCCAGGTAGCAGGTAGACCCCGCCGGGAATTGAACCGAAGTTTTGTAGAGAATTATCACCCTAACAACACTGTTGCAAGCGTTTCTGCAACATGTTCAATGACAATGTCTTGTCCCATTTTAGGGAAATCTTTAGAGATGACAGAAACAGGCCTCCTGGGACAGATTTTTTGCGAGACAGGGTGCAGTGACTCTCAAGCTGGTCCTAGTGTCAATAAAAGACAAAGAAGGGAAGTAATCCTCCCTTCTTATGGAGGGGGGATTCTCCTTTGAACAATACCCTCAACTCCCTCTTCCCTCCTCGTCTTCTTCCATATGCCTACAAGAGTCTTCGATTATTATTATTAATTATTATTATATCAAAAAGAAGCACTAAGCCACAAGGGCTATACAGCGCTGCAGGGTAGGGAAGGAAGAGAGGGTATTGGGTGGCAGAAGGGGGGAGGGATGATCAGTAGGTTACAGAAAACAGCAGGGCAGGGGATAGTGCAGGGGTAGAGGGTTAGCAAGAGATTGAGGTAGAAAGGGCTGGAGGCATCAGAGTTTGTGAAGTAAGTCAGTGTTGTCAAAAAGTCAATGAGAGAGTCCGGATGAAAGGTGGGTCCATCATCGAGAAGGGAAGGTAAAGAGAGAGCAGCAGAGCGAAGACGACGACGGAGGTAAATTCGCGTGCTGTTGAAAAGTGGGAGTCAAAAAATGTGGGATGATAATGGGGGCCTGCAATTCTCACGAGAGGGCAGGGCGCCTTCCATGGATATCCTAGTAAGAGTTGGAAAGG
>NC_069478.1:18080036-18100447 GCF_026875155.1 Cherax quadricarinatus | reverse complement strand
AACCCCCCACCACAACCACCAACCACCACCAACAACCACCACCACCCAACCCCCACTACAACCAAACCCACCACGTTGTGTTGTGATGTTTTAAAAAAGTTTGTTGCTACACCAGATTTTAATAACACTGTATGTAACATGTTTGGTAAACAACTGATTGATCACTTACTAGTAAGAATATTTTCTTAGGATTCTGTTGGTAGGATTCCAGTGTATAAGACTGGACGATACTGGAAGACTACTACTGGAAGGATAGTTACCACAAGACTATTAGTAGAAGACCTCTGGTAGGTTTCTGCTGGAAATAGGGTGTTGGCCGAACTCTGCTGGTAAACATTTTAGACAGCAGTATATTTGTTAATTATAAAATGAATCAAGTCATCTGATATTATAGTAACACATAAAACAGTAGAGTAACAATCAAAGCAACAGAGCAACTCATAAAACAGTATAATAACGATAAAGCAGCATAATGACACATAAAAAACTAATGATACACATGAAACAGTAAATTGAGACGAAAAACAGTATAGTAACATATAAATAAGTTAAATAATACATAAAACAGCATACTGGCACATAAAATAGCAGGGTGGCACACAAAACAAATTAATAACAAATAAAACAGCATAATAACAGTATAATAACACAGAAGCAATGTACAAGTCCAGTACAGTAAAATAACACAGAACACCTGCACAGAACAATAACATAGAAGACCAGTAGAGAACAATAAAACGGAAGACCAGAACATTAGAATAACACAGAAAACAAGTACATTACAATAACACAGAACATCAGTACAGTACAATAGCACAGAAGATCAATAGAGTACGGTAACACAGAAGACTAATGCAGTAGATTAACTTGGAAGAACAGTTCAGTAGAACAACACAGAAGACCAGTACAGTACAATAACACATTAGACAAGTACAATACAATAACACAGAAGACCAGTACAGCACAGTACCACAGAAGACCAGTACAGCACAGTACCACAGAAGACCAGTACAGCACAGTACCACCGAAGACCAGTACAGCACAGTACCACAGAAGACCAGTACAACACAGTACCGCAGAAGACCAGTACAGCACAGTACCACCGAAGACCAGTACAGCACAGTACCACAGAAGACCAGTACAGCACAGTACCACAGAAGACCAGTACAGCACAGTACCAAAGAAGACCAGTACAGCACAGTACCACAGAAGACCAGTACAGCACAGTACCACCGAAGACCAGTACAGCACATTACCACAGAAGACCAGTACAGCACAGTACCACAGAAGACCAGCACAGCACAGTACCACAGAAGACCAGTACAGCACAGTACCACAGAAGACCAGTACAGCACAGTACCACAGAAGACCAATACAGCACAGTACCACAGAAGACCAGTACAGCACAGTACCACTGAAGACCAGTACAGTACAGTACCACAGAAGACCAGTACAGCACAGTACCACGGAAGACCAGTACAGCACATTTCCACAGAAGACCAGTACGTTACAGTACCACAGAAAGACAAGTACAGCACAGTACCACAGAAGACCAGTTACGCACAGTACCACAGAAGACCAGTACAGCACAGTACCACAGAAGACAGTACAGTACAGTACCACAGAAGACACAGTACAGACCCACAGTACCACAGAAGACCAGTAAAGCACAGTACCAACAGAAGACCAGTACAGTACAGTTAACAGAAGACCAGTACAGCACAGTACACAGAAGACAGTACAGCACAGTACCACAGATGCCAGTTACAGCCACAGTACACAGAAGACCAGTACAGTACAGGTACCACAGAAGACAAGTACAGCACCAGTACACAGAAGGACCAGTTCAGCACAGTACCACAGAAGACCAGGTTCAGACAGTACCACAGAAGGACCAGTACAGTACAGTACCACAGAAGACCAGTACACGCACAGTTCAACAGAAGGACCAGTACAGCACAGTACCACAGATGCCCAGTACAGTACATGTACCAACAGAAGACCTGTGCAGCAACAGTACCAAGAAGACCTGTAAGCACAGTTACACGAAGACAGTACAGCACAGTACCACAGTAAGACCTGTACAGTACAGTACCAGAGAAGACCAGTACAGCCACAGTACCACAGAAGACCAGTACAGCACAGTACCACAGAAGACCAGTACAGTACAGTACCACAGAAGACCAGTACAGTACAGTACCACAGAAGACCAGTACAGTACAGTACCACAGAAGACCAGTACAGCACAGTACCACAGAAGACCAGTACAGCACAGTACCACAGAAGACCAGTACAGCACAGTACCACAGAAGACCAGTACAGTGCAATAACACAAAAGACGGGAAAGAGAAGATACAGTTGCCCCCAAGGATGTTGACACTTCTAAAGAACTTACAGGAAAGCACACTTCCAGGGAAACCAGGGGCACCAACAGTTCCAACACCCCTGTCCCCACTGTGGCACCATTATTTGTGCAAGACTCTGACATTTACAAAGCAAAAATGTCATATCCATCTGGCTCAGCTGATGGCTACACTGGATAAAGGCCACAATATTTAAAGAAAATGGTCCTTCTAGTTATCAGGGAGTTTGCAGAGACACTGCTTTTGAGTTGATCACAGTTCATCCAAAACTCTTTGGCTGATCTAATTCCTGACAAAATTGACTGTCTTTTTGGTGCATCCACTTTGACCCTTTGGGGACAGGAGCTTTGGAAACGCCTCATTTCCCAAAGCTGCTGTCAAAGTATTCACACAGGGGTGGTCATGTTGCTTAACCGAACCAACTTGGCTTTGGGTCTCTCAAGGAAGTGAAGGCAGGTGTTCATGCAACAAGGGGTATATCAAAACCTGCTGATAATAATGCGGTGGTTAAAATTAGATTTCAAGAATGCATTTATCTACTTGAAAAGAGACGTGGTATTAAACTGCTGTAGGAAGAACATTTTCTGGGTCTATTCCTTTTTGCTTCAGTGATATAGCATGGAATTCAATGTTCCTGTTTAGGAGAGGATTGAATTCACACATCAGAGGGTGTCCAGCAAGGGAGATTCTCTCGCACCATTTCTCTTCTGTATAGTGGTTAGGGAAATGGGAAGTGGAATTATTCAAAAAAAGGCTTCAGGAAGAAAATCCAAATATTTTTCTTGAAGCCTCTGTATCCATTTCTCCGAGGCTTTGGGTCCCACAATTTACACAGAGGTGGGTACCCATCCTATTATATATATATATATTATATATATTTATATATATATTATATTATATATATATATATATTTATTTTTATATATTTATATATATTTAAATATAATATAGTCGTGCCGAATATGTATAACTGTGTCACTTAGCAGGAACTCATTTTAAATTAGTCCTTTCTAAATTTTCTTTAACGTTTAAAGTTATATTTTTCATTTATGTAATGTAAAAAAATTTAATTTTGCACCAAAGAATCTTAGAAAATTTACCTAATCCTTTATAATTAGCAGAACCCATTTTATTTAGCCTAACTAAAACTATTTATATTAGATTTGCTTACAATAATTTATTACTAAACAAACACAGTGAATATTTATTTTTTTCGTTAGGTTCAGAATCATTTTGGCTCTAAATTATTGCATACACAAATTTCTTTCTTGTCTTACATGGCTAGATGAGCGTTGCTATTTAAGGCAAGTCGCAAGTTCTGCTATTCGGCACGACTTATTTATATATATATTTATATATTTATATATTTATATATATTATAATATTATTTATATATAATATATATATTAAATAATATATATATATTATATATATATATTTATTATATTTTTCTTCTTCTTTCAACAACTCGGCCGTTATCCCACCGAGGCAGGGTGGACCCAAAAGGGAAAACGAAAGTTTCTCCTTTTACTTTTAGTAATTATATACAGGAGAAGAGGTTACTAGCCCTTGCTCCCGGGCATTTAGTAGCTCTTACAACACGCGTGGCTTACGGTGGAAGATTTCTGTTCCACTTCTCCCATGGAGATAAGAGGAATAAACAGAATAAAGTACTGAAAGAAAAATAGAAAGAAAAACCCAGAGGGGTGTGTATATAATGTGATTGTACATGTAGGTGTTGTGTGACCTAAGTGTAAGAGAAGTAAGCAAGGACGTAATTGGAAATCTTGCATGTTCATGAGACAGAAAAAGGACACCAGCAATCCTACCATCATGTAAACAATTTATATATTTATATAAATGTATATTTAGATATATATATATATATTTATATATTGATAATTTATATATATATATTATATATATATGATATATATATATATATATAATATATATTTATTATATATATATTTATATATTATATATATTTATATATATATATATATATATATATATATATAATAGTCATAATTTCTACAGAGCAAGGAACTTCCGGTTTAGGCCTTCCATGAGCGAGGTATCCGGTCTAGGACCAGCAGCTGTAGGGTCACCTTTTCACACCTATGTGCTAATGGACCACATGACCTCGCCCTCGAGACGACATCACCCTTGGCCCCCAACCAATTACCCCCGCCCACGACCACCCCTTCGCGACCCCCTTTCGCGACCCGCATCGCGCCGACGCGCCCTCCCGAGCGCCCGCCCGCGCCTTCGCGACCCCGCCGCGCCCCGCCCGCGGTCGCCCGCGCCCTTCGCTGACCCCCGCCCGCGCTTTCTGCTGCGCCTTTCTGCAGCGTCGTCCGGATCGCCCCCGCGGCCCGAATTTTTTCCGATTTTTTTCGAATTTTTATTTAATTTTCGTTTTCTTTATGCTCTCCATCTCTCGGATTATAATTTTTTGTGGTTCCCCCTCTCACTTTTCACCCCCCTACCATCCAATTTTTTTTCACTCGATAATACGAAGACTCTACTTCCTCGGATCAAGTTTTTTTGGATTCCCCCCCCCTCTGGGTATAAACATTCAAAATGGACTCCCACTTTCACCCCAAAATTTCTCGAAATCAAAGTCTCCATCTCCTCGGATCAAGTTTTTGGATTCCCCCCTATGGGGTTTTCGAAATTCTCCAATTCCTCGGATCAAGTTTTTTTTTGGGTACCCCTCCTTTCACCCCCCATCCCCGAATTTTCTCGATAATACATGTTTGGATTCTCCCCCCTAGGGGGTTCTCAATATCAAGTCTCACTTATCGGATCCCTCCCACTTTCACCCCCCAACCCAAAAATTTCTCGACAATACAAGTTTTTTGGATCCCCCCTATGGGGTTTTCGAAATTCTCCTCGGATCAAATTTTCTCGACAATACCATGACTCCATCTCCTCGGATCAAGTTTTTTGGATCCCCCTATGGGGTTTTCGAAATTCTCCATCTCCTCGGATCAAATTTTCTCGACAATACCATGACTCCATCTCCTCGGATCAAGTTTTTTGGATCCCCCCTATGGGGTTTTTGAAATTCTCCAATTTCTCGGATCAAGTTTTTGGAATCCCCCCTCTGGGTATAAGCATTCAAAATAGACTCCTCCTATGGGGGCATGCTTACTACAGGTCTAAACAAGTCAAATGAACTAAAAAAGCGTGTTTACTCGGCGGTCAGTGACGTCACACATACAAGCTAAATCTTGTCGACTTACCCCTATGTCAGTGACGTCACGTGATGACCGCGCACACAGGCTGAATCTTGCCGATCCTTTTAGTTCATTCAAGTTAATAAGGGGACACAGTACATCAGAAAGGCAATTTTTTCGTAATTACCCCTATTTTCTTTACATCACAAGTCTAGTACATTTTTATAATATTCATCTCAGGTCACTCCCCACGAAGTATGTAGTAACCTCTCCCCACCCTCCCGAACCCTCACACTCCAACCAACAACTCACATATTTTCACTCATAACCCATTTTCTCGTTTAACCCTTTTAGTTCAATAAAGTTAATAGGGGACACATGCATCAGAAAGTCACTCATCGCTTTCATCCACTTTCGTTAAATTCATACTCACAATTTTTAAATTTTACGAAGTGTTATTCGCACTTTTTACTTTTGAAACATCTTCATAATCTCTCTCATAAATCATTTGTTACTCACAATTAAATACCTTTATACATTTCCAAACTACATGTAATACTCCAAAAAACTTCATTCGTTCCACCCAATTCTCCTTCTGAATACTCACCAGAAACACACTTCATATAGTACTCTTGCACATCATTTGAAATCCTTCATAAGTACTCTCATAATTCATGTGTTCACCTTCAAATATAACCTTTGATTATCTTCATTAACAACCTTGTACACCTTCAATTTACACTGTGTATAACCTCAATACACCCTTTGAACACTTTCATAATAACCACCCTTGATACACCATTGATCACCTTCAAAAAAACAACATTTGAATCACTCAAAACACCCTTTGGAACACCTTTGAACATTTCCTAACAACACTGAATCACTTCAAAACTCCTTGGAGTACTCCCATTTACACCATCTGATTACTTATACACACTGAATACACTCTATACACCTACCAAAAAAATCACCATGAATACCAATTCAAATACACAATGTGTGTACTCCCAAGTACACCATGAATTACTACTAACATCACCGCTGAATTCAATTACAATTACACCTGCTAAACCCTTTCATAAATACACCTTTGTACACCTTTGATCATCTTCCATATAACACTATTTGTGTACTCCCAATTCACACTGATTTCTACTAAAAACCGCTGATTCATCCATAACCACCCTTCAACAACTTTCCAATCACCTTGGAACACCATTCAAAACACTCTTGGATCACCTGCAAAACACCTTTGAAACTTTTCCATATCAACACTGATCACTTCCAAAAAATAACACAATTTGAGTTACTCCAAATTATCACTCTGATTACTACTAATACACCGCTGAATTCAATCAAAACACCCTTCAAAACACCTTCAAACACCCTTGAAACACCTTCAAACACTCTTGAAACCCCTTCAAAAAACACCTTTGAACATATCCATAACCAATTTGAGTACTCCCAATTACACCACTGTATACTTCTAAATACCCGCTGAATTCAATCAAAAACACCTTCAACACCTTCAAACACCTTGTACACTCAAAAACACTCATGAAATCACCTTCAAAAAACACCTTTGAACATTTCCATCAACACTGAAACACTTCCAAAAAAAATACACAATTTGAAGTACTCCAATTAACACTGAAAATACTACTAAAATACACCGCTGAATTCAATCAAAACCACCTTCAGCACCTTCAAACACCCTTGAATCACCTTCAAAACACTTCTTGAACTCCTTCAAAAACACACTTTGTACATTTCCCATAATCACATTTTGAGTACTTCCCAATTACCTCCACTGATTATACTTATACACAGCTGAATCATTCAAAAACACCCTTCAACACCTTTCAAAACACCCTAGAACACTTCAAAAAAACACTCTTGATCACCTTCAATACACCTTTGAAACATTTCAATAACACTGAAACACTTCCAAAAAAAAATCACAATTTGTGTACTCCAATTTACAACACTGAATACTACTAAAACACCGCTGAATTAAATCAAAACACCTTTCAAAACCTTCATAAGAACACCTTTGAACCCATCAAACACCCGTCAAACTTCAAAACACCTTTGAACACCTTCAAAACACCGTTGAACACATTCAAAAACATCTCATAATCCATTTGAACACACTCAAAACACCTTTGAAGAACCTCAAAACACCTTTGAATCACTTTCAAAACACCCTTGAACACCCTTGTTCACCTTCAAAAAAAATAAACAACATTTGAACACACTCATATACACCTTTGAACACCTTTGACATTTCCAAACAACACTGAAACACTTCAAAAAACACCTTTTGAGTACTACCAAATACACCACTGAATACTATAACACCCTCTGAATACACTCAAAACACACCAAAATTCACCATAATCTAAGATCAACACCCACATCCACAACACCCACAACCCAAAACACCACAATTTTTCTCGTTTTATCTAATTTAATCAGAAAGTCACAACACCCACTCCTCCCATTTTTTTCTCGTTTTATACCCTTTTAGTTCATTAAAGTTAATAAGGGGGACCACATACATTTCAGAAAAAGTCACAAAAACAACCCACTTATAAGTCTTTTCGGTATCTCTTGTTCGAACAACAACACCCACATCCCACTACACCCACATCCCACATCCCACACACACGCACACACAGACACACACACACACACACATCCCTAACGAGCCTAAACCTAACCTAACTTATCCTAACCTAACCTAACCTAACCTAACTAACCTTACCTAACCTAACCTTACCTAACTTATCATAACCTAGCCTAACCTAAACCTAACCTTACCTTACCTAACTTATCTAACCTAACCTATCCTAGTAACCTAACCTACTTAACTTACTAACATAACCTTACCGAACCTACCCTAAACCTAACCTAAACCTAGGCCTAACCTACTAACTAACATACCTAACTAACTTAGACCTAACCAAACCATAACCTAACCTAAGCTTGTAAACCTAACTTAATCTAATCCTAACATAACCTTCCTAACCTAAACTAACCTATCTTACCGAACCTATTCCTAACTTAACCTAAATATATTGGTAAACTTCTAAAAATAATTAGAGTACTCAGAATTTCTTTGAACGGTCTCCATTTTTTTTTGGATATTTCCTAATTTAGTTTTGAAAACCTTTATCGTAAAATCGAACATTATTTTCTTGTTGGTAAACACACTCAAGGGTAGAAATATTTACTCGATTTTCGAATAGAAAAACACTTTCTCGCTCTGAGAGACTCATTGTGGGTCACCCCTTCCCCCCAACACACTGGGTAAGCTGGTTCAACCCAAGGTAGATTTAATGATAATCAATGAACACCTGCGTCAACTCAGGACAGACAGACGCATGAAATGCGGGTAACATCCAGGTAGAAATATCATCTTTTCCAAGTCCAAACTATCTATCCTAACCTAACCTAACCTAACCTAATTCCTAAAACCTAACCTAACATCACCTAACCGACCTAACCTAATCTCCATCAATAACCTCTTTATCCTATCCTAACCTAACCTAACCTAACCCAAACCTAAACTCCATCAACACCTCTATCCTAACCTAACCTAACCTATCCAACCTAACCTAAATCCATCCAAACACCTCGCCCAATACTACTAACTTAACCTAACCTAACATTACCTAACCTACCGAACTAACCTAACCTAACGTAACCTATCTAACCTGTCCTAACCTAACCTATACCTAATCCTAACCTTTATCCTACCTAACCTATCATAACTACTCTAAGCTAACCTCAACCTATCTTTATCATAAAACCTAACCTTACCTATACCTAAACCTAAACCTAACCTAAATAACCTAACCAAATTATCTAACTATCACATTACTTTGAACACTTCAAAACACTCTCATTACATCATTTGAGACCCCCTTTTCTCTAATATCTCTCATCCACAACCCTTTATCATCTCACTACAGAACAACCAAGGATTACTTCGAACACTTCATAATAAGCATTTGAGTACTCACATAAACACTTTTGAACATTTCCAACAACACTGAAGCACTTCCAAAATATCATTTTGTTACTCCCAATAAGATTTGACAGCTCTAATTTATCTACACTTACACATTTCATTAAATTACTTCATCCCCCCCAAAAATCCTCCTCAATTCTCCGACTTTACAAAATTAGCACAAAAAAATAAACTAACTCATCACTTTATGTCATGAGACATTACCATATCTAAAACACACAGACTAACTTTTGAACCAACTTGAACACCATGATCTTCTTCAAAAAAAATGCTCTGCCCCACATCATTTGACCCTTCAAAAAATAAAAAACACCATCTAACACCTGAAAATACTCCCAAAAAACACTACTGATTACTACCAAATCACTCTGAATTAATACCAATCACTGTCTAATTCACCAGAAAACTAAGTTTAACTTCACCATCTAACATCCTTTTTATTGAAATCCCCTCAAATCACTTTAACCAAGAAGTCCATCCCCATTTGGCGCATGAAAAAAAAAAAAAAAGCTTGAACACAAACCTAATACGCAAAAACTTTGTACATGATCACCATCAACTGAAAACATATTCTTGTACAAACACATAAATATAAGACAATCACCAACTTACAATCCCATGTTCACTTACTCAAAATCACTAATTATCACAGAAACAATCATTTTTTAAACATTTCACACTCACACACCACACACACACACACACACAAACACCCCCACACACACACACAAAAAAAAAAAAAAATAAATATCATATTTGACAATATCTAAGCGCACTCACCTCATACCACCATCACACTATGTCCCACTCACAGGGACCGGACGAGATAACTCCAGTGACGTCACACTCCCTTTGGTTACTGGGTGGTTGGTAACATCACACCTTCCCCAATTGTTTCACTGTTGTTCCACCTACAATATCTAAGAAACACTATATTCCAAGACGATTACCAGATTTTATAATCCCCTTCACAAGATCACAGAAAAACAACATTTTTGATAATTATTCACACAAAAAATCACGATCACCTATTCCATATCATGTTTACCGTCATCTATCAAAACTAATCACCAAGACCACCAAAAAATCTAAGGATCATGCCTCTCAAAACTACTATGAATTCACTGAAAAACACTTATTTTTTAAACATTTAGCACTAAATAAGACATACACATAAAGATACCATCAACACTTCACCAACATCTATAAACAATAACACTGAGCACTATAACATATCACTATCACAAAAAATAAATAATACACAGAACCCCACATTATTATAATTTCAATTGCAAATTTAAGGACCATGAGACATTCACACCAAATCTAAGACATTCACCTCCAACTAAGGACATACACATCACCCCTAAATACTTCCTTCCTTATTCATTCCGTATATCTCCTAGAGCTGTTTTAAACCCCTGACGGAAACCCATCACGACGTAGTGAGCCAGAGGACCATCACACTCCAACACACCTACTACACTTGCTCTACGTCGTGAAGGGTTCCGCGGGGTTGAAAACCTTTTAAAATCAGCTCTGGAGATATACGGATTGAATAAGGAAGGTAGTTTAGGGTTGATGTGTATGTCTTAGTTTGGAGGTGAATGTCTTAGTTTTGGTGTGTATGTCTCATTGTCTTAAAATTTGCAATTGTAATGTATATATGTGGGTGTCTGTGTATTATTTTTTTTTGTGATATGATTTGTTATAGTGCATCATGTTATGTTATAGATGTTGGTGGAAGTGTTGTGTATTTTTGTGTTTTGGTTTATTTTAGTGCGAATGTTTAAAATAAGTGTTTTCAGTGTTCATAGTAGTTTTGAGATGCATGATCTTAGAATTTTTGGTGATCTTGGTGTTTGTGTTGATAGATGACGGTAAACATGATATGGGAATTGGTGTCGTGATTTTTTGTACGTGAATTAATTATAAAAAATGTGATGTTTCTGTGATCCTTGGTGATGGGATCATAAAATTGGTAATCGTCTGGATATAGTGTTCTTAGATAATGTAGGTACAAACAGATTGAAACAAAGGGGGGGTTATGTGTGATGTTACCAACACCAAGTAACACAATGGGAGTGTGACGTCACTGGAGGTGAGCTCGCGGTCATGTGAGGTTGAGACATAGGTGTTGGTGGTAGTATCCGACGAGCTGACCCGTCGACGCCTGTCCCCCTATCGAATTGTGTTGAGCCATCAAGAACAGTAATGACTCTGCTTTTTCTCTGTTTTTTTGCTGTCTGTTCTTCCCGCTTGTTAGCTCCTTTTTTGTGTGTGCTGTGTGCCCCCTGTGTGCTCCCGTGTGTGTGTGTGTGTGTGTGAAATGTTTATAAAAATGATTTTGGTTTTCTGTGATATTAGTGATTTTGAGGTATGTGTACATGGTGTGATTGTAGTTGGTGATTGTTATTATATTATGTTGGGTGTACAAGTTATTGTTTTCAGTGATGTTGATCATTTACTAAGTGTTTGCCGTATTAGGTTTGGTGATCATGCTTTTTTTTTTTTTTAATTGCGCAATTGGGGAGGGACTCTTGTTTCTAGTGATTTGAGGGGGGAATTTTATAAAAAGGATGTTAGTTGGTGTGATGTTAAACTTAGTTTCTGGTGGTAATTGACGGTTGATTGGTAGTATTTCAGTGGTGATTTGGTAGTAATCAGTAGTGTTTTTTGGGGAGTATATCGGATAGTGTTGATAGGTGTTTGTTTGTTTTTTGAAGGTTGTTCAAATGATGTTGGCAGAGCATTTTTATGAAGAAGATCCAGTGGTGTTTTCAGAGTTGGTTCAATGTTAGGCAGTGTGTTAGTTAATGGTTAATGTCTCATGTAATAAGTGTTTATGAGTTAGTTTTTTTTTGTTTGCTAATGTTGTAAAAGTCTGGAGAATGAGGTGGGAGTTTTGGGGGGATGGGGAAAGGGGGGATATGTTAATTTAATGAAATGTGTAAGTGTAGATAAATTAGAGCTGTCAAATCTTTTTGAGTAATCAAAATGATATTTTGGAAGTGCTTCAGGTGTTGTTTGGAAATGTTCAAAAGTGTTTATGTGAGTACTCAATGCTTTTTGAGAGTGTTCGAAAGTAATCTTGGGGTTGTTCTGTAGTGAGATGATAAAGGTTGTGGATGAGAGATATTGAGAAAAGGGGGGTCTCAAATGATGTATGAAGGAGGTTGTGAAGGTGTTCAAAGTAAAGTGAGGACGGTTAGGATAAGTTAGGTTAGGTTATTTTAGGTTAGGTTAGGTTAGGTTGGTTAGGTTAGGTTAGGATAAGTTAGGTGTAGGTAGCTTAGGATAAGTTAGAGTTAGGTTAGGTTTAGGTTAGTTAGGTTTAGGTTAGGTTAGGTTAGGACAGGTTAGGATTGGTTAGGTTTAGGTTAGGTTAGGTTCGGTATGTTTGGTTAAGGTGTAGGTTTGGTTAAGTTAGGTAGTATTCGAGGTGTTTGATGGAGTTGGTTTGGTTAGGACTAGTTAGGTTAGGTTAGGCGATGAGGTGTTTGATGGAGTTAGGTGGGTTTGGTTAGGTTAGGTTATAGGATAGGATAGAGTGATTGATGGTGTTAGGTTAGGTTCGGTTAGGTGAGGTTAGGTTAGGTTAGGAATTAGGTTAGGTTGGTTAGGTTAGGTGATAGTTGGTCTGGAAAGAGATGTTTTTTCTACTTGATGATACCGCATTTCATGGGCAGTCTGTCCTGAGTTGCGCAGGTGTTCATGATTATCTTAAATCTACTTGGGTGGTGAACCTCATACAGTGGTGTTGGCGTGGGGGGAAGGTTGACCACAATGAGTCTCTCAGAGCGAGGAAAGTGTTTCTATAGTCGGAAATCGAGTAAATATTTCTACCATTGATGTGTTGTTACCAACAAGGGAAAATAATGTTCGATTTTACGATAAAGTTTGCAAAAACTAAATTTGGTAATATTCCAAAAAAATTGGAGGTCGTTCAAAGTAATTCTGGAGTACTCTAATGTATTTTGGAAAGTGTTCCAATATATTTTAGGTTTAAGGTAGGATTAGGTTCGGTTAAGTAGGTTAGTTTAGGTTAGGGTAGGTTAGGTTAGGTTAGGTTAGTTAGGTTAGGTATAGGCTAGGTTTAGGTTAGGTTAGGTTTGGTTAGGTTAAGTTAGGTTAGGTTAGGTTAGGTTAGGTTAGGGTAGGCTGGTTAGGTTTAGGTTAGGTAGTTCGGGTTAGTTAGGTTAGGTTAGGTTAAGTTAGGTTAGGGTTAGGCTAGGTTTGGTTAGGTTAGGATAAGTTAGGTAAGGTTAGGTTTAGGTTAGGTTAGGCTGGTTAGGATAAGGTTAGGTAAGGTTAGGTTAGGTTATGTTAGGTTAGGTTAGGTTAGGTTAGGTTAGGATAGTTAGGTTAGGTTAGGCTAGGTTAGGGTGAGTGTGTGTGTGTGTGTTGTGTGTGCGTGTGTGTGTGGGATGTGGGATGTGGGTGTTTGTGGGATGTGGGGTGTTGTTGTCGAACTAGAGATACCGAAAAGAACGTTATAAGTGGGTTGTTTTTGTGACTTTTCTGTGTAGTGTGTCCATATTAACTTTTAATGAACTATAAAGGTGCTTATAAAACGAGAAAAAATGGGAGGTGTGGGGGGGTGTTGTGACTTTATGATGAAAATTAGAATAAAACGAGAAAAATTTGTGGAATGTGTTGTGGGTTGTGGGTGTTGTGGGATGTGGGTTGTTGTTCTTAGTTTATGGTTATTTTGGTGGTGTTTTGAGTGTATTCAGTTGGTGTTTTTAGTATTCAGTGGTGTATTTGGAGTACTCAAATGGTTGTTTGTGGAAGGTGTTGTTTCAGTGTTGTTTGGAAATGTCAAAGGTGTTCAAAGGGTTTGGAGTGTGTTTCATTAATTTATCAAAAAAAGTCACAACACCCACACCCCCCTTTTTTTTTCTCTTTTTAACCCTTTTTGGGTTTCTTAAATTTAAATAAGGGGACACACTACACAGAAAAAGTCACATCAACCCCCACTTTAACGTCTTTTGGTATCTCTAGTTCGACAACAACACCCACATCCCACAACCCCCACATCCCACACCCCACACCACACACACGGCACACACACACACACATCCCTAACCTAGCCTAACCTAACCTAACTTATCCTAACCTAACCTAACCTAACCTAACCAAACCTCCTAACCTAACTTACCCCTAACCTAGCCAAACCTCCCCAACCAAACCCTTACCAAATTTTTCCAAACCTAACAAAAATTTCCCTAACAACCAAATTTAAACCCAAACCCTAACCTAACCAAATTTTAACCAAAAACCAACCTAACCAAAACCAACCCTACCCAAAACCTAATTAACCTAACCTAACCTACCAACCTACCCAAACCCTAATTGTAGAGAAGGTCAGAGAACCGACATTTTGTAAATTGGGACACATGTGAAACTCTTGGGTATCTTTATTGAGGAAAGTTTGCACACAGTGCTTCTCATTTCCATCAAAGGAGAATCTTGAAAAACAGGAGGAAAATGGGGGAATGGGGGAAAATCGAACCCGGGGGCCCTCCGTGTGTAAGCGGGGCTTTGCCACCAGGCCCCCTTGGGGGTGTGAACCCATTCCCCAGTGGTTTGGGGGGAAGGGGTGACCCCAATGAGTCTCTTAGAGCGAGGGGGAAATGTTTTATTCGGAAACGAGTAAATATTTCTACCATGGTGTGTTTCAACAAGAAAAATAATGTTCGATTTTTTGAAAAAGTTTTCAAAAACTAATTTAAATTCCAAAAAAATGGAAAATCGTTCAAAGTAATTCTGGGACTCTAATGTATTTTGGGAAATGTTCCAAAATATTTTAGGTTAGGTTTGGATAGGTTCGGTAGCTTAAATTGGGTTAGGTTAAGATAGGTTAGGTTAGGGTTTGGTAATGGTTTGGGAAAGGTTTGATTAGGATAAGATAGGTTAGGTTAGGGAGGCTAGGTGTAGGTTAGGGTTGGTAAGGTTAGGTTGGGTTAGGTTAGGTTAGGTTAAGTTAGGCGTAGATGGTTAGGTTAGGTTAGGTTAGGTTAAAGTTAGGCTTAGGCTAGGTTAGGTTAGGTTAGGTTGGGTTAGGTTAAGTTAGGTTAGGTTAGTTAGGTTAAGTGGTTAGGTTAGGCTAGGTTAGGTTAGGTTAGGATAAGTTAGTAAGGTTTGGTTAGGTTAGGTTAGGATAGTTTGGGATAAGTTAGGTTAGGTTAGGTTAGGTTAGGTTAGGGTAGGTTAGTTAGGTTAGGTTAGGTTAGGATAAGTTAGGTTGGTTGAGATAGGTTAGGGATGTGTGTGTGTGTGTTGTTGTGTGTGTGTGATGGGTAATGAGAGGATGTGGTGTGTTGTGGGATGTGGGTGGTTGTGGTCGAACTAGAGATACGAGTAAAAGACGGTTATAAGTGGGTTGTTGTGTGTGACTCTTTTTGGTGTAGTGTGTCCTTATTAACTTTAATGAACCTAAAAGGCGTTTAAAACGAGAAAAGAAATGGAGGTTTGGGTGTTGTGACTTTCTGGATGCCACAACGCTAAAAAACGAGAAAAATATTGTGGGTGTTAGTGGTTGTGGGTTGTTGTGGGATGTGGGTTGTTGTCTTAGTTTATGGTGATTTTGAAGTGGTGGTTTTGAGTGTATGCAGTGGTGTTTTAGTTTTCAGTGGTGTTATTTGGGGAGTACTCAAATGGTGTTTTTGGAAGTGTTTCAGTGTTGTTTGGAAAATGTTCAAGGTGTCAAAGGTGTTTTGAGTACATGTGTTCAAATGTTGTTGTTTTTGAAGGTGATCAGGTGTGTTCACTGGTGTTTTGAAGGTGTTCTCAAGGTGTTTTGAGGTTATTCAAAGGTGTTTTGAGTGTGTTCAAATGATTTTGAGAGTGTTTGTGAATTGTGGTTCAAAGGTGTTATGAAGGTGTTCAAAGGTGTTTGAGGTGTTTTGAAGGGTTGTTTTGAGTGTGTTCAAGAGGTGTTTGACAGGTGTTGAAGGGTGTTATTGATTGAATTCAGCTCGGTGTTTTTGTAGTAATCTGTGGTGTAATGGGTTTTAGGAGTTACTCAAATAGTGTTTTGGAAATGTTCAAAGGTGTTCTCAAAGGGTTTTGAAGGTGTTGAAGGGGTGTTTTGATTGAATTCAGCGTGGTTTTAGTAGTATTCAGTGGCTGTATTTGGGAAGTTACTCAAAATTGTGTTTTTTGGAAAGGGTCAAAGGTGTTTTGGTGGAGTTACAATGTTGTTTTTTGAAGGTGATCAAGGGTGCTTCAAGGGTGTTTGAAGGTGTTCAAAGGTGTTTGGAGGTTATTCAAAGGTGTTTTTGGTGGTGATTCAAATGGAATATGAGCAGTGTTTGAAGGTCGTTTCACAAGCGTGTTTTGAAGGTGTATTTACAAAGGTTGTTTTGAGGTTGTTGAAGGGTGTTTTGAATGAATTCACGCCGGGTTTTAGTAGTATTCAAGTGGTGTAATTGGGGAGTACTCAAAATTATGTGTTTTTTGGAAGTGTTTCAGTGTAATTGGAAATGTTCAAAGGTGTTTTTGAAGGTTGTTCAAGAGTGTTTATAGGTGTTCAAGGGTGTTTGAAGGTGTTGAAGGGTGTTTTGATTAGAATTCAGCGGTGTTTTAGTAGATAATCAGTGGTGTAATTGGGGAGTACCTCAAATAGTGTTTTGAAATGTTCAAAGGTGTTTTGAAGGTGTTTCAAGGGAGTGTTTTGAAGGTTGTTTTCAGGTTGTTTTGAAGGTGTTGAAGGGTGTTTTGAATTGAATTCAGCGGTGTTTTAGTAGTAATCGTGGTGTAATTGGGAGTACTCAAATAGTGTTTTGGAATGTTCAAGGTGTTTTCAAGGTTTGTGTTTGAAGGTGTGTTTGAAGGGTGTGATTTGATTGAATTCAGCGGTGTTTTAGTAGTATTCAGTGGTGTAATTGGGAGTACTAAAATTTAGTGTTTTTTGGAAGTGTTTCAAAGGTGTTTAATTTTGAAGGTGTTAAGGGTGTTTTGTGGGGTTTGTAATTCAGCGGTGTTTTAGTAGTATTCAGTGGTGTAATTGGGAGTACTCAAATGGTGTTTTTGGAAGTGTTTCATGGTGTTTTTGAGGGTGTTTTGAGTGATTCATGTGTAGTATTGGGGTTTTTGGGAGTACTCATGTGTGATGTTTTTTTGATGTTAGTGTTCAAAGGTGTTTGAGTGTTTCAAATTTTTTTTTGAAGGTGATCAAGGGTGTTCAAGGGTGTTTGAAGGTGTTCAAAGGTGTTTTGAGGTTATTCAAAGGTGTTTTGAAGGTGTTCAAGGGTGTTTATGTGAGTATTCAAAGGTGTTTTTTGAAGGTGTAAAATGATTATGAGAGTACTTATGAAGGTGTTCACTGATGTGCCAAGTGTATTATGAAGGTGTTTCTGGAGTATTCAAGAGGTGATTTTGGGGGTGTTCGATATGATGTTTGGAGTATTTCAGTGTTGTTATTGGAAATGTATAAAGGTATTTTTGTGAGTATTCAAATGATTTAAGAGAGCTGTTTTGAAGGGTGTTTCAAAGTTAAAGTGCTTTTTAACTTCGTTTAATATGTAAAATTGTGTACTAGTGGAATTTTTCCGAGAAAAGTGTTATAAGTGTTGTGGTGACTTTCTGATGTACGTATCCTTATTAACTTAAATGAACTAAAAGGCGTTAAAACGAGAAAAATTGGGGGTTATGAGTGAAAATGTTGAGGTGTTGGTTGAGTGTGAAGGGTTCGGCCGAGGGGGGGAGGAGGTTACTTCGTGGGGGAGTGACCTGAGATGAAATAGTTAAAAAAATGTCTAGACTTGTGTTGTAAAGAAATTGTTGGATTTGTTTGTTGGGTATTAACGAAACAAAATTGTGGACTTTCTGATGATAGAAAATGTTTTCCCTTAGATGTTGGGGTACTATATCCCCCATATTTAACTTTAATTGAAACCTAAAGGGTCGTCTGATACAGCCTGTGTGCGTGACGTCCATGACCATAGGGGTATGTCGACAAGATTTAGCTTGTAACTGTGTGACGTCATGACGCCGTGAGGGTAAACACCGCTTTTTTTTTTTTTTCGTTTCATTTAACTTATGAGAGGAAGGTTTTAGGTCATTTTAAAATAATAAGGGGAGATGTTTAGGACCTGTAGATAAGCTGCTTACCCACAGAGTGGGGAAATCTCAAAACTTGATCCAAGGAGATGGAGTCTTGGTATTATCGAGGAAATTTTGGGGTGGGAGTGAAAGTGAGAGGGGTAATCCAAAAATTTGATCCAAAGGAGATGGAGACGTTGATTCTAGAAAAAACTTTGATCCGAAAGGGGAAGGGCAGGTGTCATGGTATTGTCGAGAAAATTTGGGTGTGAAAGGAGGGGGTACCAAAAATTTGATCCAAGGAGATGGGGAGAAATTTAGAAAACCCCATAGGGGGGAATCCAAAAAAAAATACTTGATCGAGGAGATCATACAGAATTCGAAACCCATAGTGGGGAATTCCAAAAACTTGTATTATCGAGAAATTTTGGGGTTGGGGGGGGTGGTGAAAGTGGGAGGGGGGGGGGGAGGGAACCTTAAAAATTTTGATCCAAGGAGATGGAGAATTTTCGAAAACCCCCAATAGGGGGGAATGCCAAAAATTGTAGTATCGAGAAATTTTTGGGATCTGGGGGGTGAAAGTGGGCGGGGGACCTTACAAATTTTGATCTGAGGAGATGGAGAATTTGAAAACCCATAGGGGAGGAATCCAAAAACCTTGATCCAAGGAGATGGGAGTCTTGGTATTATCGAGGAAAAATTTGAGGTGGGGGGGGTGGCGTGAAAGTGGGAGGGGGATCCGGGAAGTGGGAGACTTTGATATCGAGAAAGAAATTTTTGGGGTTGGGGGTGAAAGTGGGAGGGGGATTCCGAGGAAGTGGGGACTTTGCTATTGAGAAAATTGTTTGGGGACTGGGGCGGGGGGGGGTGGAAAGGGGGTTACCCAAAAAATGATCCGAGGATTTGGAGAATTTCCCCCCGAAAACACCATAGGGGGAATCCAAAAAAACTTGATCCGAGGAGTGGAGAGCACAAGAAAATGAAATTCAAAAAAAATTCGAAAAAATCGGAAAAAAAAATTCGAGGAGGGGGGCGATTCCGGATGACGCAGCAGAAGGCGCCTGCAGAAGCGCGGCGGGCGGGGCTCGCGACCTGAAAGGGCGCGGGCGGGCGCGCGGCGGGGGGCGGGGCGCGCTGGGCGCGAAGGGCGCGGGCGGGCGGGGGCGCGGCGCGGACGGCGGGGCGCGGAAGGGGGGGAGTCGCGAAGGAGGGGGGGGGGAGGGTCGGTGGGCGGGGGTATTGGTTGGGGGGAGTCAAGGGTGAGGTAGTCTCGAGGGCGAGGTATGGTCAAAACCGGAAGTAAGTTAACACCTAAGGTGTGAAAAGGGATTGACCCTCCAGCTCCTGGTCTAGACCGGATACACCGGTCAGTGGAAGGCCCTAAACGGAATACACGCTCAGTGGAAGGCCCTAAACCGGATACACCGTCTGTGGAAGGCCCCTAAAACGGATACATCGTCGTGGGAAAATTCGACCCTACTTATATATATATATATATCGTTGCGAATAGGCAGAACTTGCGATTTGGCTTAAATGAGGCAACATCATCTTGCCATATAGGACAAGTGGAAAATTTGTTTTTGTTGCAATAATTTTCGCCAAAATTATTCTGAAAACTAAAACGAAAAACATATATTTCACTGTGTTTGTTTAGTAATTAAATTATTGTAAACAAATCTAAAATATATTAAGTTGCGGTTAAGCTAAAATAAATTGTTCTGGTATAATAAGGTTAGGTAGTTTTCTAAGATTCTTTTGGTACAAAATTAAAATTTT
>NC_069478.1:17995036-18072536 GCF_026875155.1 Cherax quadricarinatus | reverse complement strand
ACCAGCATCAAGGAACCTCCCTTAAAGAGTCTAGATGCGCACAGGGAAGCCGCAGCTGTCAAGAAATATGAAAGCTTTTCCATTCGTCCACTCAGTGTATATATTCTGTACTCTATATTTTTTTTTTCATTTATCAGTAATATGGTTCAGTGGGTCCTTTGACAACTCTTTAGTTATCAGTATATATTACATTCATGGAGGAGCGCAAAAGCCGTAGGGAGTTATGCAGCGCCATAAGAAATAGGCGAGGATCAAATTCGATCCAAGGTTTAAAGATTAATAAAACAAAATTACAGATGATTTTTATTTACAAAAATATAAATAAAATGTCTATAAAATAATATAGTAATAATAAATACCTGAGAGAAATATAAAATAAAACTACATAGAATTAAGTTAGTCAACCTCTTCGATAGTTGGTCCTGGTCGACTGGAGGTGTTTGGGGGAACTGGTCCTCGACCAGCTGAACTTGGACCTCCTGAACCGTAAATCTTAGCAGCCAAGGGTTTCCAGTGTTCCTCCAGTTTACTGAGTTGACTCTCAAACTCTTCCTTCTCTGCCAGCTGGTTGTTGTCAAGCCAGACAAGTGTTTCCTCCACCTGGGCTGTGACACTCTTCTTCTCTTCCTCCGTCAGTTTGCTGGAGACGTTCTCCTCACTCAGGCTGCTCTTCAAGTTGAGACACAGAGACTCCAGACGATTCTTACTCTCAATTCTTTCTCGCTGGCGACTGTCTTCCTCTGAATATTTCTCTGCTTCTTGAACCATCCTCTCTATTTCTTCCTTGTTGAGGCGACCCTTGTCATTAGTGATGGTGATCTTGTTTTGTTTGCCCGTTGACTTATCCTCTGCTGACACATTAAGGATACCGTTGGCATCGATGTCAAAAGTGACCTCTATCTGAGGTACTCCTCTTGGTGCAGGAGGAATACCCGAGAGTTCAAACTTGCCCAGCAGATTGTTGTCCTTTGTCATGGCACGTTCCCCTTCATACACTTGGATAAGGACACCCGGTTGGTTGTCTGAGTATGTAGTGAAGATCTGAGTCTGTTTGGTGGGGATGGTGGTGTTGCGTTTGATGAGGGCAGTCATGACACCTCCGGCTGTTTCAATACCCAATGATAAAGGTGCAACATCCAGAAGTAGCAGATCCTTGACACCGTCGGACTGGTCACCTCGAAGGATGGCGCCCTGAACAGCGGCACCGTAGGCCACCGCCTCGTCAGGGTTGATGGACTTGTTAAGGTTCTTGCCGTTGAAGAAGTCTTGCAACAACTTCTGCACTTTGGGGATCCGGGTTGATCCACCCACCAGCACAATGTCGTGGATTTGACTCTTGTCCATCTTGGCGTCTCTCAGAGCCTTCTCCACGGGGAGCAGTGTGTTACGGAACAGGTCTGAACACAACTCCTCAAACCTGGCTCGAGTGATGGACGAGTAGAAGTCGATGCCCTCAAATAGGGAGTCAATCTCCACATTGGCTTGTGTTGAGGACGACAGAGTACGTTTAGCGCGTTCACAGGCCGTTCTTAAACGTCGCAAGGCACGTTTATTGCCGCTAATATCTTTCTTGTATTTTCTCTGGAACTCTTGCATGAAGTGATTGACCATACGGTTGTCAAAATCTTCGCCACCAAGATGAGTGTCTCCTGCTGTAGACTTCACCTCAAATATACCGTCGTCAATGCTCAGGACAGACACATCGAAGGTTCCACCTCCCAGGTCAAAGATGAGCACGTTACGTTCTCTGGAGTCTCCTGTGCCTGCCTTCTTGTCGAGGCCGTAGGCGATGGCTGCTGCTGTGGGCTCGTTGATGATACGCAGAACGTTAAGTCCAGCGATGATACCAGCATCTTTGGTAGCCTGACGCTGTGAGTCATTAAAGTAAGCAGGTACTGTAATGACAGCATCCTTCACTTTCTGACCCAAGTACGCCTCAGCTGTCTCCTTCATCTTTATTAACACCATAGATGAGATCTCCTCGGGATTGAAGCTCTTGCTCTCTCCCTTGTACTCAACTCGTATCTTGGGTTTACCGTTGTCATTGACCACATCAAAAGGCCAATGTTTCTTGTCGGTCTGAACAGTGGGATCGTTAAACTTGCGACCGATGAGTCGTTTGGCATCAAAGATTGTGTTGCTGGGGTTGAGGGCTGCCTGGTTTTTAGCTGCGTCACCAATGAGTCGTTCAGTGTCAGTGAAGGCCACATAGGATGGTGTAGTTCTGTTTCCCTGGTCGTTAGCTATGATCTCTACTTTGCCTTGCTGGAACACACCAACGCAGGAGTACGTGGTGCCCAGGTCGATACCAATTGCTGGAGCTGACATTGTGTTTGTCTTAAGAACATAAGAACATAAGAACGAAGGAACACTGCAGAAGGCCTACTGGCCCATGCGAGGCAGGTCCAAGTCTCCTACCGGCTTAAGCCAATGCACCCAACCTAGTCAGGTCAGGTCACATTGACTTAAGGGAGGAACACGGCAACCGACCTGGTAGCACAAGCTATCAGGTCTAACTCACACCCACCCACATCCACTCATGTATTTATCCAACCTTTTTTAAAGCTACACAACGTTTTTGGCCTCTATAACGGTAAATTGGGAGTTTGTTCCACTCATCCCAACTCTATTACCAAACCAGTACTTTCCTATATCCTTCCTGAATCTGAATTTTTTCCCAAATTAAAACCATTGCTGCGAGTCCTGCTAGGCTAGATATTTTCAGCACATATTTACATCCCCTTTATTTATTCCTGTCTTCCATTTATACACCTCAATCATATCCCCCCTAATTCACGTCTTTCTAGAGAGTGCAGATTCAGGGCCCTTTGTCTATCCTCATAGGGGAAGGTTTCTGATACATGGGATCAACTTTGTCATCCTCCTTTGTACATTTTCCAGTAATTTATATCCATTCTGTAAAACGGTGACCAAAACTGTGCAGCATAATCTAAATGAGCCTAACCAAGGATGTATAGAGTTGAAGAACAAACCTGAGGACTCCTATTATTTATGCTTCTTGATATGAAGCCAAGGATTCTATTAGCTTATTGCGAAAACTTATGCACTGTTGTCTTGGTTTCAGATTACTGCTAAAAACCCGAACTCCCAAATCTTTTTCGCAATCCGTAATATTAAAAATCTACATTATTTAGTTTATATGTGGCATGGTTATTGTCCTGTCCAACATTTAGAACTTTGCATTTGTCTATATTAAAAATGCATCTGCCACTTCTCCGACCACTGCATCAGTCTATTCAAATCTTCCTGGAGTGCTCGAATGTCCTCGTCAGAATGAATTCGACGGGCCCATTTGGTGTCATCGGCAAACTTGCCGATGTCGCTCTTTATGCCCTCATCTATGTCGTTTATGTAGATTGTGAACAGCAGGGGGCCCAACACTGACCCCTGTGGAACACCGCTCGTACACTTCCCCACTCTGATTTTTCCCATTTATGCAAACTCTCTGCTGCCTATTTGTCAACCATGCCCCTATCCAGGAAAAAATTTCTCCTCCTATTCCATGTGCTTTAATTTTCCTCAAAAGTCTCTGAGTGGGGGCCCTGTCAAAAGCCTTTCTGAATCCAATTTTCCCAAAATATATCATTACCATGATTACCCCCTCAAAAACCCTTTGTGAAAAAAGTTAATAAATTCGTAAGGGAGGAACGCCCCTTTGTAAAAAAATGCTGAGATTTGTTGATTAATTTATGCTTTTTTAAGGTGGTACGAACTGCCCGGCAAAAATTGATTCCATAAATTTTCCCCCTATGAGGTTAGGCTTTTTGGTCTATATTCGAAGAAAAGGACCTGTCCCTGTTTTGAAAATGGTATCACATTTGCCATTTTCCATTTATCTGGCCCCTCCCTTTTTTGTAGTGTATTTTGAAAAAGTTCCAAAGGGGTGCAAGCCTCCTCTTTACATTCCCTTTTAAAAACCCTTGCATACGTTCATCAGGGCCTGGGGATTTGTTAGGTTTTTTAAATTTTTCTATTTCCAAGGACCATGTCACTTGTGACCCCAAAATCCACGTTTTTATCGTCCGTTCTCTAATTTATCATTACTGGAATACGTGGTATCCCCCGTGTAAAAAATGAGAGGGGTATGTGTTAAAAATTCTACACATTTCCCTTTCACGTCAGTGAGCTGACCCCAGGAACTTTTGAGTGGGCCTTTTGTCCTGATCTTACTTCTGTATACCCGAAAGAAAACCTTTTGGGGGTTTGTCTTTGATTTTCTTGAACTTTTAAACCCCTAATTCTTTTTGCTTTTTTAATTCCCTTTTTTATTTCTCTCTTTAACGAATATATCGTTTTCCCCCTTGCCCCCCCCCCTTTTGATTTTCCTTAAGCCTCTCTTTTTACCAATCAGATATTTTAATCTATTGTTATCCCCTTTAGGATATTTTTTTGTTTGTTTTCCTGTTTTTCCCTATTTTGGAAAACATAATTTGACTGAGCAGCTAAAACATCCCCTAAAAAGCATCAATCGGAAACCCCACACCACCTACCTGACCCTTAGTCAGGTCATTCCAGTTCCCGCCCCCCAAGTAATTTTCAGTCCTATGAATCACCCAAGCGAAAAGTCGGGGAGGGAAAAGTTTCAAATTTGCCATTATTAGGGGAATTCCTTGATATTTTAAAAAAAGATTTTTTTGTAAACACTTTCCCCAAGCCCCATAAATTAACCTCAAGATTTTTAAATTAGTTTTTCCCCTACTGGCAAGAACCAAGTCAAGCAGGTTTTTTCCCCCCCAAAATTTGGGCTCTGTAAACAAACTGTTTTAAAAAACAATCCGGACTCATCAAGAAAGTCACCTGACCAAATTTCCCTTTGCCCAAATTGCTCCTTTCAATCTGTCTATATTTAAAAATCTCCCATTAGCACAAACTTTTCGTATGTAATCCCTTTCAAAATTTCGTCCCTTTAAAAGTTTACTCCCTCCCTATCAGTTTTGGGGGCCCCGGGAAAATCCCCACCCAAAATTAGTTTTTCTCGGCCCTCGAGAAGTGAAACCAAAAGATTCAGGGGGCGATGTTTCAAATTTTTAATATCTTGTTTTAAAAACAAAAATTTTAAATTGTTTTAAACAAACATCGCTTGACCACCGGGGAAATGTGGTGGGCACTTGTAGCTTCTGGGGAAAAAGTTTCTCGTATTTTTTTAAAGCTTTGAATGAGTGCTGGGGCCGTCCCGCGCTTATATGGGGGGCAGCCCTAAGAAACTAGAACATTCCAGACCTTTCTTTTACATTCTCTCTTGTAATACACAAAAAAAAAGTTATCAACCAATATAAGACTAACTATTGAAAAAAGGATAAATTTTAAAACCCTCCATAAAAAATATAAAAAACGTGGGGCCAATAACCTAAAAATTTTAAGTTTTCCCTCTAATCAAAAAAATTTTTATATGTAAATTACCCCATTTTTTATCAAAATATTTTTTCAGTTGGGGGTAAAATAAGAGTGGGGAAATTGACGGGTAAGAAAGTTTAAATTTTTAAAATAGAAGTTTCTCGATGATTCCTTTTTCCCAAATTGTTGTTTTTTTTAATAAAAAACAGACTTTTTTCACTTATATATGAATTATTATTAAAGTGGGGGATTATTAACTTTTAATATGGTTTTTTTTTTCGTTAGCTTTCCATTTTAAACCTGTTGATTCTTCGGGTTTTTGAGCTCCCACATACATTTAATAAAATATATGGCTTAAGTTTAAAACAATTTATTTTATTGTTCTTATACTCCTCAACACACAACCAGGTTCCTGGGGAAAGGGCCCGTGGCTAAAGGGATGGGGTTTCACACCCGGGGTTCTTGGGGTTTGATTCCAGCTAGGGTAGAAAAATAGGGGGTGTGATCTTTAAAACCTTGGGGTTTTCTTGGTTTCCCCCCAGTAAAAAGGGTACCCTGGGTGTTAGTGGAATGGGGGGGGTAAATCCCGGGGTTTATTTGGGCTGTGTGGGTCACATCCTGGGTGTTATTGCACTGTGTGGGCCCCATCCTGGGTGTAGTGGACTGGTGTGGGTCACATCCTGGGTGTTAGTGACTGTGTGGGTCACAATCCTGGTGTTAGTGGACTGGTGTGGGTCACATCCTGGGTATTATGTAACTGGTGTGGGTCACATCCTGGGTGTTAGTGGACTGTGTGGGTCACATCCTGGTGTTAGTGGACTGGTGTGGGTCACATCCTGGGTGTTAGTGGACTGGTGTGGGTCGCATCCTGGGTGTTAGTGGACTGTGTGGGTCACATCCTGGGTATTAGTGGACTGTGTGGGTCACATCCTGGTGTTAGTGGACTGGTGTGGGTCACATCCTGGGTGTTAGTGGACTGGTGTGGGTCACATCCTGGGTGTTAGTGGACTGTGTGGGTCACATCCTGGGTGTTAGTGGACTGGTGTGGGTCACATCCTGGGTGTTAGTGACTGGTGTGGGTCGCATCCTGGGTGTTAGTGGACTGGTGTGGGTCACATCCTGGTATTAGTGGACTGGTGTGGGTCACATCCTGGGTGTTAGTGGACTGGTGTGGGTCACATCCTGGTGTTAGTGACTGGTGTGGGTCGCATCCAGGGTGTTAGTGGACTGGTGTGGGTCACATCCTGGGTGTTAGTGGACTGTGTGGGTCACATCCTGGTGTTTAGTGGACTGTGTGGGTCACATCCTGGGTGTTAGTGGACTGGTTTGGGTCACATACCTGGGTGTTAGTGGACTGGTGTGGGTCCACATCCTGGTGTTAGTGACTGGTGTGGGTCACATCCTGGGTGTTAGTGGACTGGTGTGGGTCACATCCTGGGTGTTAGTGGACTGGTGTGGGTCACATCCTGGTGTTAGTGGACTGGTGTGGGTCACATCCTGGTGTTAGTGGACTGGTGTGGGTCACATCCTGGGTGTTAGTGGACTGGTGTGGGTCACATCCTGGGTGTTAGTGGACTGGTGTGGGTCACATCCTGGGTGTTAGTGGACTGGTGTGGGTCACATCCTGGGTGTTAGTGACTGGTGTGGGTCGCATCCTGGTGCTAGTGGACTGGTGTGGGTCACATCCTGGGTGTTAGTGGACTGGTGTGGGTCACATCCTGGGTGTTAGTGGACTGGTGTGGGTCACATCCTGGTGTTAGTGGACTGGTGTGGGTCACATCCTGGGTGTTAGTGGACTGGTGTAGGTCACATCCTGGTGTTAGTGGACTGGTGTGGGTCACATCCTGGGTGTTAGTGGACTGGTGTGGGTCACATCCTGGTGTTAGTGGACAGGTGTGGGTCACATCCTGGTGTTAGTGGACTGTGTGGGTCGCATCCTGGGTGCTAGTGGACTGGTGTGGGTCACATCCTGGTGTTAGTGGACTGGTGTGGGTCACATCCTGGGTGTTAGTGGACTGGTGTGGGTCACATCCTGGGTGTTAGTGGACTGGTGTAGGTCACATCCTGGTGTTAGTGGACTGGTGTGGGTCACATCCTGGGTGTTAGTGACTGGTGTGGTCACATCCTGGGTGTAGTGGACTGTGTGGTCCACATCCTGGGTGTTAGGACTGGTGTGGGTCACATCCTGGGTGTTAGTGGACTGGTGTGGTCACATCCTGGGTGTTAGTGGACTGTGTGGGTCACATCCTGGGTGTTAGTGGACTGTGTGGGTCACATCCTGGGTGTTAGTGGACTGTGTGGGTCACATCCTTGGTGTTAGTGGACTGGTGTGGGTCACATCCTGGGGTGTTAGTGGACTGTGTGGGTCACATCCTGGTGTTAGTGGACTGGTGGGTCACATCCTGGTGTTAGTGGACTGGTGTGGGTCACATCCTGGGTGTTAGTGGACTGGTGTGGGTCACATCCTGGGACAAACTGACATAATTGCGAGATAGTTCTACATAACAAGGGGCTTTCTATGTAGTAGTATGTCATTGATGTCAGCTATGGTCTGTATACCTGGAGGTTACCTGGAGGTTATTCCGGGGATCAACGCCCCCGCGGCCCGGCCCATGACCAGGCCTCCCGATGGATCAGGGCCTGATCAACTAGGCTGTTACTGCTGGCCGCACGCAGTCCAACGTACGAGCCACAGCCCGGCTGATCCGGCACTGACTTTAGGTATCTGTCCAGCTCTCTCTTGAAGGCAGCCAGGGGTTTATTGGCAATTCCCCTAATGCTTGATGGGAGGCTGTTAAACAGTTTTGGGCCCCGGACACTTATGGTGTCCTGGGCCCAACAGGATCAACTTCCTGGTAGCCGAAGCATGTTCTAGGCATATTCCCCTAAGAAAGAAGAAGAGCAGGAGTAAACTGGAGAGAAAAAAACGCTCCCTCTACAGAAGACGACGAAGAGTCACTGAGCTCCTCAGGAGTGCTAGAATATCTGATACACGAAAGGAGGCGCTGACCAGGGAAGTGGAAACTATCGAACTTAAGCTAAATGACTCTTACAGGAACCAGGAGAGGCAGGAGGAGCTTAAAGCTATTAGTGAAATTGAAAGAAATTCAAAATATTTCTTTTCATATGCCAAAAACAAGGCAAATACCACATCTAGTATCGGGCCCTTACTCAGACAGGATGGGACTTACACAGATGACAACAAGGAAATGAGTGAAATATTGAAATCCCAGTACGACTCTGTGTTTTAGTGTGAACCACTAATCGTCTGAGGATCGACGACCCAATGATTTCTTCATGAATGAGCCTCAAAACTCCATAAATGTATGCCAGATTTCTGACATTACCCTAACTCCGATAGATTTTCGAAAAAGCCATTGACAACATGCCTATGCACTCAGCCCCGGCCCAACTCGTGAACTCTGTTTTCATTAAGAACTGCAAGAAACCCCTCTTGCGTGCCCTAAGTACACTATGGAGGAGAGTTTGGACATGGTGAAATTCCACAGTCATTTAAAACAACGGATATAGCCCCACTCCGTAAAGGTGGCAGCAAGCATTAGCTAAGAACTATAGACCAATAGCTCTGACGTCCCACATCATAAAAATCTTTGAAAGAGTGCTAAGAAGCAGGATTGCAAATCACCTGGATTCCCAAAATCTGCACAATCCAGGGCAACATGGGTTCAGGGCAGGTCGATTCCTGCCTCTCACAACTACTGGATCACTATGACATGGCCTTGATGCACTGAAGAAAATCAGAATGCAGATGTAATATACACAGACTTTGCAAAAGCATTTGACAAATGCGATCATGGCGTAATAGCCCATAAAATACGTACTAAAGGAATAACTGGGAAAGTGGGGAGATGGATCTTCAACTTCCTAACAAATCGAACACAAAGAGTAGTGGGTCAACAGAGTTAAATCGGAGGCTGCCATAGTGAAGAGCTCTGTTCCACAAGCACAGTACTCGCCCACATCTTATTCCTTATCCTCATATCAGACATAAACAGAGATATACACCACAGCAACCGTATCATCCTTTGCGGATGATACTAGGATCTGCATGAGGCTGTCATCTGCTGAGGACGCGGTTAACCTCCAAGAAGATATAAACAAAGTTTTCCAGTGGGCAACGGTAAACAATATGATGTTCAATGAGGACAAATTCCAACTACTCCGTTGTGGAAAACTGGAGGAGATAATAACTAGAACAGAGTATACTACTGACTGCCGGCCATACAATAGAGCGGAGAAATAATGTAAGGGACCTGGGAGTAGTAATGTCTGAGGATCTCACTTTCAAGGATCAAAACAGTGCCACGATCGCACGTGCAAAGAAAATGATAGGATGGATAATGAGAACTTTCAAAACGAGAGATGCCAAGCCCATGATGATCCTTTCAAATCACTTGTTCTCTCTAGGCTAGAATACTGCTGTAACAATAATATCTCCATTCAAAGCAGGTGAAATCGCAGATCTAGAGAGTGTACAGAGATCCTTTACTGCACGTATAAGTTCTGTCAAGCACCTTAACTACTGGGAACGCTTGGAAGCTCTTGACTTGTACTCGTTGGAACGCAGGAGGGAGAGATATATCATAATCTACACTTGGAAAATCTTGGAAGGAATGGTCCCAAATCTGCACACAGAAATCACTCCCTACGAAAGTAAAAGACTGGGCAGGCGATGCAAAATGCCGCCAATAAAAAGTAGGGGCGCCATTGGTACACTAAGGGAAAACACCATAAGTGTCCGGGGCCCAAAACTGTTTAACAGCCTCCCATCAAGCATTAGGGGAATTGCCAATAAACCCCTGGCTGCCTTCAAGAGAGAGCTGGACAGATACCTAAAGTCAGTGCCGGATCAGCCGGGTTGTGGCTCGTACGTTGGACTGCGTGCGGCCAGCAGTAACAGCCTAGTTGATCAGGCCCTGATCCATCGGGAGGCCTGGTCATGGGCCGGGCCGCGGGGGCGTTGATCCCCGGAATAACCTCCAGGTAACCTCCAGGTATACAGACCATAGCTGACATCAATGACATACTACTACATAGAAAGCCCCTTGTTATGTAGAACATATCTCGCAAATTATGTCAGTTTTGTCCCAGGATGTGATCCACACCAGTCCACTAACACCCAGGATGTGATCCACACCAGTCCACTAGCACCCAGGATGTGACCCACACCAGTCCACTAACACCCAGGATGTGATCCACACCAGTCCACTAACACCCAGGATGTGACCCACACCAGTCCACTAACACCCAGGATGTGATCCACACCAGTCCACTAGCACCCAGGATGTGACCCACACCAGTCCACTAACACCTAGGATGTGACCCACACCAGTCCACTAACACCCAGGATGTGACCCACACAGTCCACTAACACCCAGGATGTGACCCACACCAGTCCACTAACACCCAGGATGCGACCCACACCAGTCCACTAACACCCAGGATGTGACCCACACCAGTCCACTAACACCCAGGATGTGACCCACACAGTCCACTAACACCCAGGATGTGACCCACCACCAGTCCACTAACACCCAGGATGTGACCCACACCAGTCCACTAACACCCAGGATGTGACCCACACCAGTCCACTAATACCCAGATGTGCCCCCCCAGTCCACTAACACCCAGGATCGACCCCACCAGTCCACTAACACCCGGAGTCCCCACACCAGTCCAAAAACCCCCAGGATGTACCCACACAGTCCCTAACCCCCGGGATGGCCCAACATCCCAACACCCGGATTGCCCCACACCAGTCCACAAACACCCAGGATGTACCCCCCCAGCCCCACAGCCCCCGGGAGTACCCACCCCAGTCCAAACCCCTAGGAGTCCCCACCCAGTCCACAAACACCCGGGGTGTGCCCACAATCCACTAACACCCAGGATGTGACCCCACCACCACAAACCCCCGGGATCGACCCCACAGTCCACTAACACCCGGATGTGACCCCACCAGTCCACTAACCCCCGGGGGATTCCCACACAGTCCCTAACACCCGGGAGTGACCCCACCATCCCCTAACACCCGGTCCCCCTTTTTTACTGAGGGGAAACATAACAACAGGTTAAAGATACACACACCCTATGTTTTTTTACCCTAGCGGGAATCGAACCCAGAAGTCGCCGTGTGAAGCCAGTGCTTTAGCCACCGGGCCCCTTCAGGACCTGGTTGTGTTTGAGGGTATAAGAACAATAAAATAAATGTTTTAACTAAAAGCCATAAATATTATTAAGTAGTGGGAGCTCTAAACCCGTAGAAGTCAACAGGTTTAAATAGGACAAACGAAAAAAAAACCCCTATTAATGTTAATAATCCACACATTAAAAATAATTCATATAAAATGAAAAAGTCTAGCTTTTATTAAAAAAACAAAAATTTGGGGAAGAGGGAAATCATCGAGAAACTTCAGTTAAGACTGAAACTTTTTTACCCCCCCCAACTTCCACTCTTATTTTACCCCAAACTAAAAAATATTTTGACCAAAAATGAGAAATTTACAAAAAATTTTGTTTGATTAGGAAAGTTTAACTTTCTAGGCTATTGCGCACGTTTTATATATTTTTTAGGGAGGGTTAATATTTTTTTACAATATTAGTTTTTAAATTTGGTATGAAAACGTTTTTTTGGGTTATTACAAGAGAGAATGTAAAAAAAAGGTTTGGAATGTTTCTAGCTTAGGGCTGCCCATAAAAGCAGGGGGGCGGCCGCAGCACCATTCAAGCTAACACACTTCGAAAATTTACCTCAGAAGCTACAAGGCTACCACTTTCCCAGTGTGTCAAGCATCAAAAACCATTTAAATTTAACAGAAATTTTGTTTGTTGAACCAATAAAAGCAAGACAAAAAAAAAACCCGCCCAGAAATTTGGTATCGACCGGGGCCCCACGTACTCCTGCGTTGGTGGTTCCAGAAAGGGCAAAGTGGAGATCATAGCTAACGACCAGGAAACAAACACACCCCCTTTGGGGGCCTTCACTGACATGACGACTCAGGGTTTGACGCAGCAAAAAACCCGGCAGCCCTCAAACCCCAGCAACAAACTTTGATGCCAAAGACTCATGGGCGCAAGTTTTAACGATCCCACTGTTCCCCCGACAAAAAACATTGGCCTTTTGAGTGGTCAATGACAACGGTAAACCCCAAGAACATTGAGTAAAAGGGAGAGAGAAAAAGCTTCAATCCCGGGGAAACTCATCTTGGTTTAATAAAGAAAAGGAGCAGCTAGGCGTACCTGGGTCAGAAGGAAGGATGCGTCAACGACCTGCTTACTTTAATGACCCGCGCGGCCCCAAAGATGTGGTATCACGGGGATTTAAACGTTCGCGTTATAAAAGAGCCCACAGAGAAAACCATCGCCTAGGCCTTGACAAGAAGGAGGCACGGGAGACTCCAGAGAAGTAAGGGCTCATCTTTGCCGGGAGGGGAACCTTGATGGGGCTGTCCTAGCATTGACAGGGAATTTGAGGTGAAGTCTACAGCAGGAACACTCATCTTGGTGGCGAAGATTTTGAAAACCTAGGGTCAATCATTCATGCAAGATTCCAGAGAAATACAAAAAGATATTACGGCAAAAAAAGTGCCTTGCAAATTTTAAGAAGGCCCTGTGAACGCGCTAAACGTACTCTTCGTCCTCAACAAAAGCCAATTGGAGTTTTGACTCCCTTTTTGGGGGCACGAAAACCCGCCCATCCTCGAGCCAGGTTTGGGAGTTGGTTCAGATGTTCCGTAACCACTGCTCCCCTGGAAAAGGGCCCTTGAGAGACGCCAAGATGGACAAGATAAAAACCACGACATTGTGCGGGTGGGGGGATAAACCCCGGACCCCCCAAATGCAGAATTTTGCAAGACTTTTTCAAGGGCAAAAACCTTAAAAGCCCCAAAAACCCCTGCGGGGCGGGGGCCCTACGTTGCCCTGTTCAGGGCGCCACCTTCGGGGTGACCAGTCCGCGGTGTAAAGGGATCGCTCTTCTGGATGTTGACCTTTATCATTGGGTTTTGAAACACCCGGGGGGGGGTTGCATGACTGCCCCATCAAACGAAAACCCCACCACCCCACCAAACAACTCAATCTTTCACTACATATCAGAAAACCCAAACCCGGGGTGCCTTATCCAAGTGAAAGGGGAACGTCCCATGAAAAAGGGAAAACAATCTTGGGGGGGGGGGGAATTTGAACTCTGGGTATTCCTCCTGCCCCAAAGAGGAGTACCCAGATAGGGGTCACTTTTGACCGATGCCAACGGATCCTTAATGTGTCAGCAAGGAAAATCAACGGGCAAACAAAACAAGATCACCTCACAAATGAAAAGGGGTCGCCTCAAAGGAAGAAATAGAGGGAGGGTTCGGGAAGAAGAAATTTTAAAGGGGAAGACAGTCGCCAGCGAGAAAGAATTGAGAGAAAGAATCTTTGGGAGTTCTGTGTCTCAACTAAGAGCAGCCGATGGGAAACGTCTCCAGCAACTGAGGGAGAAGAGAAAAAGAGTGTCACACCCCAGGGGGGGAAAACACTTGTCTGGCTTGACAAAAACCAGCTGGAGAAAAGGGAAAGAGTTTGAGAGCAACTCAAAACGGAGGAACACAAACCTGGTGAAAGATTAGGGTTGGGGACCAATTTCAGCGGGGCGGGGACCTTTCCCCCCCAAACACCCCACGCCAGGACCAACATCAAAGGTTGACTAATTTTAATTCTATTGTTTTTTTTATTTTTCTCCAGGATTTATTATTACTATTTATTTTATAGACATTTTATTTATATTTTTAAAAAACAGAATTTTGTTTTAAATTTTTAAACCTGGATCGAATTTGATCCTGCCTATTTCTTATGGTGCTGCATAATCCCTAGGGTTTTTTGGGCGCCCCCAAAAATAATAAACTAAAACAAAACTTTTCCTTTTTATATCCATGGGGTGGAAAAAGAATTTTTTCCTCCGTAAGCCATGCGTGTTGTAAAAGTCAACTAAAATCCCGGAACAATGGGCTGTCCCCCCTTTTCCCCTGTAAAGTTTACTAAAAAAAATAAGAAAAAATTGTCAAAGGGGAATTTAATTGCGTGGATGTTGGCGATGATAAAAAAGATGATTGGGGTTTTTATAAATTTAGAAGAATGGATGCCCGGGTTTTTAAGGAAACAAAGTGAAGGGGTGGAGAGTTTAAATGGGGGAAAAATGGGATTGGCAGGGGTTTTAAAATAGAGTTAGAGCAAAGAAGGAGTAGAACAATGTTAAAAGGATAAGCTATGGGGGGAAAAGAGGGCTAAAATGTATTAATTCAAATTTTGTGGAGTAAAATAAAGTTTGGATGTGAAAAGTGGGTTATAATAACGTGAGCACCGGGAAAAGAGAGAAGTGTAGGGGGGAGAGAGAGATTTTGGGGAAAAGTTGATAATGCGGGGGGTTTTTTAATCAAGTGTAGGTAAAGGTGGTGGGGTTTCAAGCCCAAAGTGGGGAAAAAAGTTTGGAGGGGGTAGTAGGGAAAAAATTTTGGGGTGCCCGGGGAAAGTAAAAGGGGACCTTTAAAGGGTTGTGTAGAAAAGATTTTGGGAATAATAATACATATTTTTTGAAAAAGGAAAAATAAATATACAATATGATGTAGCACTAATGAAAGTATTTATTAGATTATTATTTGGGGATAAAAGGTTGATGGGTAGCCCAGGATGTAATGTTTATGAGGGGGAATGAAATCGGATCATTTTTTAGTTGAGCTACAGTTTACCGGGGTTTACCTGGAGAGAGTTTTTGGGGGGTCAACGCCCCCCCGGCCCCCGGGCTGGACCAGGCCTCCTGGGGATCCGCCTGCAGGACTGACTTTTTGTGCTTGTCCCCGGGCCCGCTTGAAGACTGCCAGGGGTCGTGGGAATCCCCCCTTTGGTGTGGAGGCGTTGAACAGCTCGGGCCCCTGAATTATTGTATGGTCTTTTAAGTGTAGTGACACCCCTGCTTTTTATTGGGGGGGGGTTTCACGTCTGCCAAGTTTTTCTTTCGAGTGAGTGATTTTCGTGGCAATTCGGATAGTCCCCCTAGGGGTTTTCCAGGTTAATAAACATTATCCTCCCCCCTGCTTCCAGGGAATACAGGTTTAAAAACCTCAAGCGCTCCAGTAAAAAAAGGTGTTTTACTCCGTTTTTAAAAGGGGCCGTGAAAGTTCCCTTTTACATTTTTTAGGTCGCAATTTTTACCTCCCTTTAAAGGTGTTTAGAGTGAGCAATTTCCACCAGATAAACAAATACCTGAAGTGTCATCATGGCTTGGGCCCCCCTAGTTTTTTAAAGGGTTTCATTATCCTCCTGTCACTTTTCTAGCAGACATTTATACAATGTTATGGCCTTGAAGTGAGTCCCCGACATAAACACTCCCCGGTCTTTGAGTTGGTGTTTTGCTCTATTTTGGGCCAGAATTTGTTTTGTACTCTGAGAAATTTTAAATTTTTTCATGTTAAACCCTATCGAGTAATTGAAATTTCTCATCGTTGAACTTCAATTTTTTTTCAGCCCACGAAAGATTTGGTTGAGCCGCCTGGGCCTTGCGTTCGCAATGGAAGCACTGTCTGAGATTCGGGGCACGCAAAGGGAAGACACGGGCTGTGGCTGACATCCTTGTCTAGTCGTTGAGGGTGAGGAACAAGATGGGGGTTATGTCCTTTGGAACAAGCTTTTCACCCTAGCTGCCTCGGACTTTACCCTTTTTACGACTATCCTTGTTTGTTAGTGAGGAAATTATAGATCCATCGCCGCTTTTCCCGTTATTCCTTTTCGGCCATTTTGCGCTATTACCCATGGTCCACTTGTCGAAAGGGTTTTGCAAGTTGTATTATTACATCTGCCTTCTTTTTGTCTCTAGTGCATTTTGGACCTTGTCGATGATCCATATTAGACAGACAGGAGCGACCGTTTAAACCCATGTTCCCTGGGTTGGTAAAGATGGGGTTTTTGATGGGGGGTGATCTTTCTTCTTAGGCCCTTTCAAAATTTTTTTTATATGGGTGTTAGTGCTATGGTCGTAGTTCTTTGCGTTTTCTTTACGCCCCTTTGGGGTGGGGGTAGTCGTTGTTTTTAGTAACGAGGGGCACCCCCTGTCCATGCTCCCCCCTCCATAGGATGGAAAAAAGGGTCGTGAAGGGGCTTCTTGCAGTTCTTGATGAAAACAGAGTTCCATGAGTTGGCCCTGGGCAGAGTGCATGGGGGATGCATTTATCGTGTTGAAGATTTGGGGTCAGGAAAAAACATGGGTGGCTTGTGTTAATCAAATTTTGTGCTCTCTCATAAAAAATTTATTTTTTCTTCGACTTCAGTTGGGTTTGCGGGTTGCTAAAAACGGTCATTTGGACTTGGTGCTCACCATTTCCCTTTCTGTCTCTGGGGGTAGGACCCATCTTTTTTTAAATAGGGGCCAATACGGACGTTGTTCCGATTTTGATTTGGGAAGGAAAGAAATATTTGGTTTTTTCATTTTTATTTATGGTTTTAGTTCTTCCCCCGATTCCCGACTCCAAAGGATTCTTTTTGTTAAATTCGATGCTTGCTATTTCTCTGACCCGTGTTCCCTGCGCATTTTTAATTAGACCTCTTTAGCCGCTCGTTTTTTCTTTTTTCCTCGCCCGTAAGGGAGCGCCGTCTCTTTTATTTTACATCTACTCCCCTTTTTTTAGAGGGAAAAAGCCTTGTGCATACATCGAGTGCCCCAGTTAATCTTTCAGGCATAATTTGGGGGTGTTTCTTAGTATATCTTCCCCTTAAATCGGTTAGGGCTTTGGTTTACTTTGGTCCCACTTTTTGTTTTTTTTATTGAAATTGAATTTGGGGAATGCTCCCCGTGACTAGTCTCATTTTTCGGGCGGGGGTCCCCGCATACATGTCTGAACCCAATTTTGTTTTGATCTGAGTATATTGTTTTTGATAGGTGACATTTTTAAATCTCATTGTTTGAAGATAGGTCTAGTGTATTTCCAGTCTAGTAGGCTCTATTTTTTGTGGTTAAATTGAAATTTTTTCAGAGTTTTTAAAAACCGTGGATGTAGTTTTTATCAGACTGCCCCCGGTGTTTTTTCTGCAACAAATTATTTGTATTTCCTCCTTTTAGGTGCCTTTAAGTTGAAGTCCCCCCGGACAAAATGTTGGGTGAGGAAACGGAAGATTTTTCCCAAAAGGGCAAATTTTTAAAAGCTGTTCCTGGAAATTGCGGGGTGTTGCTCCGAGGTTTGGACACCCAATGACTGTTTGGTTCTCGCCTTTTTTGCTAAAACTTCCCCAAAATATTTGAGGGATTAAGCAGTTCTGGCAAACAGGACTCTGCAATGTACAGGCCAACCCCTCCCCCCTTTTGCCTGTTCACTCTGCACATCGTAAATTTGTAACCTGGGATCCAATTTTTTTGTCCAAGTGATCCTTTATGTGGGGCTCAGTGAAAGCGCGAAGTTGCCTTTTCCTCTGCCAAACAGTCCACGGGTGAAAGGTTTTTTTTGTTTTTTGCTGGGTTTAGCCCCCAATTTCAAAAAAATGTTACGACTGGTGGTATTGTTTGGGTTGGGGGGGGGTTTTTTTCCGGCATTTGATCTGTATTTTTGGGTTTTGGGGGGAGGCCATCGACTGGGTTCCCCCTCCAGATGACTGGTTTGGGGTACGATTTCTGCCATTCCCGCCAGTTTTTTTTTCCTTCCCGGCGCTAAAAAACCCCTTTTCCCCCTTTAGTGGTGTGGCTACCCCGGTTTTCCCATGGCCCGGATTTTTGTATCTTTTTGTCCCCCTTTTAAGGTATGCCTGGCAATTTAAGTTTTAAACACATCTTTCCCGTACTGAAAGGAAAAAAATTCAGTTAGAGTAAGAGGGAATGGAAAAGAGGAAGGTGGAACAACAAAAAAGGGAGGTGAAAGTGAAAACTAAGGAGGAGAAGTTCGGTGAGTTTTAAGCCTATTGGCAAAAGGTGGGCTAGTGCAAAGGAAAATAGTGGGGGGGGGGGGGGGGGGGGAAGAGGGGTTGGAATATTTTTAAAAATGCAGTATTAGAAGTGGGGCAGAATTTGTGGTTATAGGGGGTGGGGGGGGGAAAAGAGGGGGTTTTGGTGGAATGATGAAGTAAAGGGTGTGATAAAAGAGAAAAGGAAATTATGAAGGTTTTTAAAAAGCAAGTGTTATGAAAGCAGAAATAATGGGAAAAAAAAAGAAAAGGGAAAAAAGAGTGGGGAGAGAGTGCAAAAGGAGAGCAATGATAGAGGGGAGAGGCACTGTCAAGAAATTTTAAAGAAAATAAAAAAAAAAATTTGGGAGGAGTTAAACAAGTTAAAAAGCCTGGGGAAAGTATGGATTTGTCTTTAAAAACAGATAGGGGATTTTAAAAGATGGGGGAGGGAGGTATTAGGTAGATACGAAATTTTTTGGGGAATTTTTTAAAGTTGAGGAAAAAAGGGGAGGCATAATTTCATGCCTTTTTCAGGGAGGTATACCTCTTTAGAGTGAAGAAGAGCAGAATGTAATGGGGGGGGAGGAGGGGTGGGTTACTAAATGAAAGGGGGTTAAAGCAACGGGAACGAGGGATCATGACAGAAATGTTAAAAGCAGGGGGGGGATATAGTTTTGGGGAGGGGTTGGTATTTTTTTTAAAAAATGTATGAAAGAGGGGAAGGTACCTGGGGGAGGCAAGAGATGTATACCCCTTTATTTAAAGGGAAAGGGGACAAAAGAGAAAAAAAAAAAAATTATAGGGGAAAAAGTTTACGGGGAAAACCCAGGAAAAGGTACGGTAGGGTTATAATTGAAAAAATTAAGGTAAGACAGAATTGGGATTGCGGATGAGCAAGGAGGTTTCAGAGGGGTGGGGTTTGTTAGATCAAGTGTTTACATTGAAGCTTATATGTGAACAGTTTTTAAAAAAGGAGGGAAGTTTTTATTGCATTTATGGATTTAGAAAGGCTAGAAGGTGGATAGAGGGGCAAAGTCAAATTTCAAGTTATGGAAAAAGGTGGGAAGTTTTTAAATGCTGTAAAGATTTTTTGAGGATAGTGAGGCTCAGGGTTTGGGTGTGTAGAAGGGGGAGAATACTTCCCCGGTAAAAGTTGGTCTTAGACAGGGGTTGTAATGTCCCAGGTTTTTTTAATATATTTATAGTTGGGGTTGTAAAAGGGGTAAAAAGCTAGGGGGTTTTGGGGGGGGTGGGATTAAATTTTGGGGGATCAAATTCAAAATGGGAATTGACACAGTTATTTTTTTGGGTATACTGTGTTAGGGGGATTTAAAAAAAAAAAATTTCAAAGGTTGGGATAGTTTGGGAATTGGTAAAGGTAAAAGTTAAAATGAACATAAAAAGAGTAAAGGGATGAGGGTTCAAATGATTTAGATAAAGAAAAATTTGGGTATCAAATTGGGGAGGAGGAGATGGAAGAAGTGAATTTTTTTGATACTTGGGGTTGACGGTCGGGGGAGGGGTTTATAAGGGGAGGGTTTAAACATGAACTGATAGGGAAAAAAGGTGATGTTGCGTTGAGGATATGTGGAGTCAAAAAACGTTATCTATGGGGGGAAAAAAGGGAAAATTTTAAAAAAAAAATATACCAACCTCTTATATGGGTGTGAAGCTTGGGGGGTAAATCCCCAGCGAGGAACGGTTGGGGCAGCGGAGATGTTTTTTAAGGGCAAAGTGGGGTAAATATTTTCAGAAATTCGGAGTGTGGAAATTAGGAAAAAGGTGTAGAGTAATAAAAGTATTTGTCAGAGGCAGAAGGGGGTTTTTTGAGGTGGTTTGGTCATTTAGAGAGAATGGATCAAAGTAGAATGACATGGAAAGCATATAAATCTATAGGGGAAGGAAGGCGGCATAAGGGTCGTCCTCGAAAGGGTTGGAGAGGGGGTAAAGGAGGTTTTGTGGGCAAGGGGCTTGGACTTCCAGCAAGCGTGCGTGAGCGTGTTAGATAGGAGTGAATGGAGACGAATGGTACTTGGGACCTGACGATCTGTTGGAGTGTGAGCAGGGTAATATTTAGTGAAGGGATTCAGGGAAACCGGTTATTTTCATATAGTCGGACATGAGTCCTGGAAATGGGAAGTACAATGCCTGCACTTGAAAGGAGGGGTTTGGGATATTGGCAGATTGGAGGGATATGTTGTAAAACTGTTGTATTCTGAGCTCCTCTGCAAAAACAGTGATAATGTGCGAGTGTGGTGAAAGTGTTGAATGATGATGAAAGTATTTTCTTTTTGGGGATTTTCTTTGTTTTTTGGGCCACCCTGCCTCGGTGGGAAACAACCGACTTGTTGAAAAAAAAAAAAAACTAAAGAGATGTCAAAAGGACCCACTGAACCATATTACTGATCAATGAAAAAAATATATAAACTACAGAATATATACACTGAGTGGACGAATGGAAAAGCTTTCATTTTTCTTGACAGCTGCGGCTTCCCTGTGCGCATCTAGACTCTTTAAGGGAGGCTCCTTGATGCTGGTAAAAGGCTCTTGATTTAAGGAGTTGGAATTGTCTTCCACTTCTTTGAATCAAACTAGATTAGACCCTTAGTAGGTTAGCGCTTTCCCTAAATATAACATGCATCTAGTGAGGTAGAACACCTGGGTGTTAGTGGACAGCATCGTCAGGGACAAGATTACAGGACCCCCAGTAGATGTTATCCATTCTCAGGACACCGGTTTATTGGGTTATCCTGGGTCTCTAACACTCTGAGCAAAATCTTATATTTCTAATAGATCTGGATTTCTTATACATTGGCAATTTGCTCCACGAACTGAATCCAGATTGAAAGTCACAAATTCGTATTGTATTACTGCTGTAACTCACCTATGTTAATATACTAAATCAGAAGTGTTTAAGATATCGTAATGCTGCAACAGCACAGAGACAACTCACTCAGAAATGTTTAATAAATGGCAAAGTATTTTATCCACAGTGGTATATTACAAACCATTCTGGAAAAATACCCTGACTTTGCTCAGTCAATAAGTTTATTCAGGTATACACAAATACAGTTACACAGATTATCATACATTGCAACACATGTGTAGAGAATCTGAGATAACCCCCAAAAAAGTCACAAATACATATCGCTAAATGTTAATAATACACGCAGTAAAAATAATTCATATATAAAAGGAACAACTTGTGAAGAAAGAATCATCGAGAAGTGTCTATAAAGAATGAAGTTTTTTTTACCCGTTCAGCTTCCAGCCTTAGGGACAGGTGCTCCTATTTTTTTTATTATTTATCGTCCTATTTTGTTTCTTTATGGTGTAAGTTTAGAAGCATTTCATTAATGAACTGTGACAAAGTTTCAGTAAGATCGGCCAACAAACAAATGAGAGAAAAAAATATTTACTAAGTATGAGGCCTGGTCACAGGCCGAGCCGCGGGGGCGTTGACCCCCGAAACCCTCTCTAGGTATGATACTTGCCACAAGCCACAAGCAGGCTCTGGTGGCCTGGTGGTTAACGCTCTCGCTTCACACGGTGAGGGTTCGATTCCCAGCCAGAGTAGAAATATTGGACGTGTTTCTTTCCACCTGTTGTCTATGTTCCCCATCAGTAAAATGGGTACCTGGGTGTAAGTCGACTGGTGTGGGTCGCATCCTGGGACACTGACCTAAGGAGGCCTGGTCACAGACCGGGCCGCGGGGGCGTTGACCCCCGGAACTCTCTCCAGGTAAACTCCAGGTAAGCCCCTCCGTAGTGGCACTGTGAGTGCCTCGGCGGACACTCCCGACTGATGGATTAAGCCTTAATCGAATATCCAATCTCGGGAAATAATTTAATATACATTGTATTCATGCCGAAAAAAATACATTTGGTGCTCTTTTGATATTCACTAAAATATCTGCCTTTCACTCCTCCACAAAATAAAAAAATATTTGAGATATTCCAAGCAGCTTTACATTAGAAATTAAAACATTCTTTCATTACCTGTGAAAATCATTTCAATCTAATCATTAATAATGGAGGGGCTTGCAGCAATAGGCCAAAATCTTACTTCAAAAATATAGGGGTGAGTGCGCGCACACCTGATTATGTAAAAAAAAAAAAAAAAAAAACGCGAAAATCGCGCTACTTTTGGCTTTTTCTATGCAATTAGATTAGATTTTGCCACCGAAGTGGCTAGTTTATTGTGCACCCCATATCCATCCTGTGGACGGTAGCGCAAGAGTATATGGATACACAAAAGGCCCAGGAACTAGGCCCCAAAGGGTTAACAGGAATACATATGGATTTATATCTACATATCTATAGTTCACTTATCTGTTACAAGCAAATTTAGGAAATTTGCTTAGTATATCTGGTATCTTATTTTCATTAATAAGATATCTTGACATGTCACATATGTTGTTATACTGTCTGTCTCTGTATTCTTCAATAAGTGGACAATTAAGCACATAGTGTTCAAGACAGTGACCATTTGCCTGATCACATAATTTACATTTAGTCTGATCATCATCTGTGTGTTTCCCAAACTGCCAGAAATACTTGTAACCAAGCCTAAGCCTGGCCACTACAACATCAGTCAGTCTGTTCACATTGCAAGTTGCTCCATAAACATACTTATCTACGTTCATGTTATCATAGTGGGTTATAAATCTACTCAGGCTTCTAACTGCATTCCTATAACAATCATTTTCATTATTTAATTCTCTCCTAATATTATTCCTAATGCTAGACACAGTTATACCAAAGTTATATTCTACATTCTCCTTCTGGGTACTCTTCTTGGCTAACATATCAACTTTATCATGAAGGAGTAATCCAATGTGTGATGGGATCCATAGCAATTGTACATTAATTCCTTTGTCCCTAATTTTTGAGTATCTATACCTGGCTTCTCCAATGAGCATGTTGTTGGAGTCATTATATGAGTCAAGAGCCTTCAATGATGACATAGAATCAGTAATGATGATGGAGTCAAGCTCAGTGTCATGGGTTAGCTTTAGCGCCATTAGGATTGCAAACAATTCAGTTTGCAGTGTAGACGCCCAGTTGTTAATTCTTATGCCTAACTCAACAAATTTATTATCGTTTTTAACAAGGGAGGTGGCAACAAGAGCAGATGCAGCCCTGCCAGAAGACTCCTGTTTAGATCCATCAGTGTATATAACTTGTGATAACTTATTACTACCAGCTAGGTGAGAAATTTCTTCTTGAGCAGTTGCTCTAACAAGAGATTTAAGGAAGGGATTACTAGCAATGAGCTTCTTCGGAGGGACTTGTAGGTATGTGATATTAAATGAACACATCTTCCACGGAGGGGTGAAATGCTCTTGTTGCCTACAGTGATACAGTTCATGCAGGTTATAAAACTTGATGTAATTGCACGTTTTCACAATCCATTTAGATCTGTGTGTATTTACCTCTAGACACTTGGTAAGGTTCATTGTGACAGTGTCTGGTTCGTTTCTCAACATTCTAATACCAAGTACAGTGTTAATCTCAATAATCCTATCGCTGATACTAGAAATACCAAGCTCCTTCCTCATGTTAAGAACTTTTGTAGATCTGGGACAGCCAAGAATAATCCTGAGAGCTTCATTTTGCATTAACTCCAAGGGTCGGAGAGAACTTTCTCTAGCTAATATCAACATGGGAGCTGCATAATCAATTAAGGACCTAACATAGGCTATGTACATCATTCTTACGATTCTCACATTAGCACCATAGTTGGGGTTGTAGCCAGCAACAGCTTTGAGAGCATTTAGCCTAGCTTTGCATTTCTTGTTTAGTTGTGGTATAGTGGATTTCTCAAAACTCCAGCCCGTCGCGCTAGCCACTAGACCAGCTAGCCACAATAAGATTCATCCAACTAGGTATATTTCTACACCATAGGAAAGTTAGCACAGGCACCTCTGTGCTAACTTTCCTATGGTGTAGAAATATACCTAGTTGGATGAATCTTATTGTGGCTAGCTGGTCTAGTGGCTAGCGCGACGGGCTGGAGTTTTGAGACTCTATGACCGCGGGTTCAATCCCGGCCGGGGGTATAGTGGATTTGTTAAAGGGTACATCTACACCAAGATATCTGTAAGTTTTAACGTAGCTAATGATTTCACCCTGCAAATAGATGGGTGGGGGATGTCGTTTGCTTGTTAATATCTTTGTTTTAGAGGAAGATATTATGAGGCCTAATCGATTACAAATTGCTTGAACTTCATTAAGAATGGTATTCATCTTCTTATGCCCTGTTGTATGGATCATGATATCATCAGCATAGCTTATAGCTATATGTTTAGGTGAGGCAGGTAGAGCATTAATCAGAATATTAAATAACATGGGACTAAGAACTCCTCCCTGCGGTGTGCCTAAAGACATTTCTTTAGAATCACTTCTGAAGCCTTGGTAAAGGACAGAGGATACTCTATTTGACAGGTATCCTATTATCCAGCAGAGTAAGCTACCACCAATATTCATTTTGGCTAGTTCATGTAGTATAACGGTTCTGTTCGCAATATCAAATGCAGATTTTAGATCAAGGAAAGTGGTAAAACTAGTAGCATGTAAGTGATTTCTTATAATTTCCCCTGTATATTACACCGTTTTCTCTATTATTATTATAATCAAAAAGAAGCGCTAAGCCATCCGTTTTCTCTAGTAAGAGAGACAGGACGTAGAGAGAGAGAAAACCATTTATGGTGTATAACTAAGCTAAAACCACTAGCTGCGACTCCAACCACCGCTCTGTATTATTTGACAAATATTATTATTTTGGCAGTCTTTATCATGCTTTTATCTTATGTCTTCTATCATTTTTTGAATAAATGGTATAGGCAGATAAAGTGTATTACTAATAATACCGTCAGTAGAAGATATTTTGTGGCGATGTATAGAACCCCCCATTTAGCAGTGATGACACTGATTTACCTAATTTTAATACAAATGACCCATTGCCATATATTGATAATTATGATTGTTTTATGAAAACAGGCCTTCACTTTATTCATGTCAATGCAAGATCACTTCTTCCTAAATTGGCAGAGATTAGGATTCTAGCTAACAAAATTAGGGCGGCAGTCATAACCATCTCTGAATCTTGGTTGGATGATACAGTGACTGACGACGAGGTCAAAATAGATGGTTACAATATAAAACGCTTAGATAGGAACAGAAAGGGTGGGGGATTTTGTGCCTACATTAGAAATGACTTAGCTTACAAACCCAAGACCTGATTTAAATAACAATAAACTGGAGATTCTATGGTTTGAAGTGCCTGCTTCCTAAGACCAAACCCATCTTAGTAGGAACTAGTTACCGCCCTCCTACCCAGGACTATTCTTAGAAGACTTTCCAGAGTCTTGTCCGGAGTTAAAAAACAATTGCGAGACAATAATACTGGCGACTTCAATATCTGTTTTCAGCAGCAAAATAACGGGCTATGCAAAGGTATAAGCAAATTCTAGGATTAAATAGTTACACTCAACTAATTAATACTCCAACCCGGATCACACAGTTCTCAGCCACCCTAATTGACCACATACTTTGTAACCGCTCTGAGAACATTAGTCAGTCAGGCGTCATTACCACAGGTCTTAGTGATCATTTCATCATTTACTGCACCAGGAAAATCACTAGGGATGGGATAGCCTACACAGGACAATAAAAATGAGGTCAACTAGAAACTACAGTAAAGAAACACTGGTAAATAGGCTACACAATTGTGACTGGACAGAGATAACAATTGCACGGACGAAAAACGATACCTGGGAAAAATTCAAAACAATGTTCACTACCATCCTTGATAATATTGCACCAGTTAAAGAGGTTAGGATTAAACGAAGAACTGAAACCCTGGATGAATACTGAGATATTAGATAATTGAAATTCAGAGACCAGCTGCTAAAAAGATTTAAAGCAAACAGACAGGATATTGCAGCACTAAATGAATTCCATATGGTGAGGAACAGAGTACAGAGACTTATAAAAGGAGCAAAGGCCCAAAGCACTACTGCTCAAAAATTGAAGAGTATAAGCATAACCCCAGAAAGCTCTGGCAACAACTAAAACAGTTGGGGTATAGCCATAAGCCAGTAGATAGGTCTAACATAGTACTCACTATCGATAATGAGGTATGCCACGAAACATCTAAGGTGGCAAATTGCTTTAATTCATACTACACATCTGTTGCATCAACACTAGTAAGTAAACTACCAGCTCCCATCAAATACCTTTAACACAGACTCTGATAAGTTTCAAACATACTATTACAATAAAGGGTAACCCCAAACAGTTGTCAACTAGTAAGTGTATCTCATGACTTTATTAAAAAAGAACTAAGCAGGTTAAACCCAACTAAGAGCACAGGCCCTGATAACATCCCGTCTAAGTTCCTAAAAGATGGTGCTTCTGAACTGTCAATCCCTATTGCTCACATAATAAATCTATCAATCACCACTAATACCGTACCGGAGGGGTTCAAGGAGGCCAGAGTTACTCCTATCTTCAAGAAAAATAGTAGGTCTGATGTAAGCAACTATAGGCCTGTTAGTATACTCAGTATAATATCTAAAATTCTAGAGATGGCGGTGTATTCTCAAGTAGTTAAGTACCTTAATGACAACAACATTCTCCGACCTAGAAAATGTACAGAGAACTTTCACGGCGCGCATAACGGAGATAAAACACCTCAATTATTGGGAGCGCTTGAGGTTCCTAAACCTGTATTCCCTGGAACGCAGGAGGGAGAGATACATGATTATATACACCTGGAAAATCCTAGAGGGACTAGTACCGAACTTGCACACGAAAATCACTCACTACGAAAGCAAAAGACTTGGCAGACGATGCACCATCCCCCAATGAAAAGCAGGGGTGTCACTAGCACGTTAAGAGACCATACAATAAGTGTCAGGGGCCCGAGACTGTTCAACTGCCTCCCAGCACACATAAGGGGGATTACCAACAGACCCCTGGCAGTCTTCAAGCTGGCACTGGACAAGCACCTAAAGTCAGTTCCGGATCAGCCGAGCTGTGGCTCGTATGTTGGTTTGCGTGCAGCCAGCAGCAACAGCCTGGTTGATCAGGCTCTGATCCACCAGGAGGCCTGGTCACAGACCGGGCCGCGGGGGCGTTGACCCCCGAAACTCTCTCCAGGTAAACTCCAGGTAATAGCTATCAATCGGGCTTTAGAAGATCCTACTCAACCGACACCTCCCTTATTAATCTGATGGATTACCTGAGAACTGAAATGTCAAAGGGGAACTTCATAGGTATGGTAACCTTAGACCTGCAAAAGGCCTTCGATACTGTCAACCACAATATATTATGTAATAAACTTCAAGCTATCGGTATAGGTTCTGTAGACTGGTTTAAGTCCTACCTTAGCAACAGGAGACAAATAGTCAAAATCAACAAAACCGAATCAGAACCCCTGCCGATAACATGTGGAGTTCCCCAAGGTAGTATTCTGGGTCCCTTATTATTCTTATGTTATGTCAATGATATGCCTATCAGTGTCAAGTGCAAACTCCTACTGTATGCAGATGACAGTGCTCTGTTAGTGTCAGGTCAAGACCCACAAGATATTGCTAATGTTTTAACACTGGAACTGGAGTCCTGCAGCAAATGGTTAGTAGACAACAAACTATCATTACACCTAGGGAAAACTGAAGCCATTCTCTTTGGCACGAAACATAAATTGAGAAGGGTAAATAATTTTAATGTTCAATGTAATGGGGAGCCCATCACTTTGGTTTCATCAGTAAAATATTTGGGAATCCCCTTTGACCCATGCATGTCAGGAGAATTGATAGGGAACAGTGTAGTAAAGAAAGCGAATACCAGACTGAAGTTCCTGTATAGACAAGCACAGAGTCTACCTACTGAGGCTCGCAGGACCCAATGTCTTGCCCTTATACAATGCCATATGGATTACGCTTGCTCTTCTTGGTACTCTGCCTTGACAAAAAAACTGAAAGATAGACTGCAAATCACCCAGAACAAAATCGTAAGATTCATCCTGGGGCTGGGACCAAGAGAACATGTAGGCCAGGATGAATTACAGCAGTTGAATATGCTGAATGTTGAAGACAGAGTAAAACAACCGAAGCTAAATCATGTTTATAAAATTGCTCACAAACAGTGTCCAGAATATCTCGCTGTCAATTTTGTCAAGGTTGGGAACCAAAGCAATCATAGTACTAGGGGGAGAGAGCACAACTTTGTAGTACCCACAGTCAGTGGCCAGGCGTCAAACACCTTTTATTGTACAGCAATAAAGGAATGGAACAGACTCCCCGCACATGTCAAAGCCAGTCATAGCATGAACCAGTTCAAGAAGAGTGCCAAAAGGTGTCTGATGAATGTAGCTACAGAAAGGGAGGGGAATGATTTTCTATTTTTTAGCTAACATACGTGTAAATTTTTTACCTTATTCCTAGTAATGACCCTCGTATTGTAGATAGTCTTAATGACCTTGGTGTAGTAGATAGTCTTTTTAGTATGATAATAAGATGTTATCTTCATTGTAGAATAATAAGAAAATATTATAACCTTTATATTATAATAATGGGGTAAAAGGACCCCAATGGAAATAAGTCACTCTGACTTTTTTGGGTTATCCTAGGTTCTCTACACATATGCTGCTATGTATGATAATTCTATGTAACTGTATTTGTGTATACCTGAATAAACTTACTTACCGATCACGAAGCAAATTCTTTTTCTGCCTCTCCTCACATTATACTGTAGTTCCTCCCACACTAATGATGTTCACTGGTACATTTAATAACATCTTTATTTACTACAAGTACATGTTATACAGACCATAGCTGACATCCATGACATACTACTATACAGAAAGCCACTAGTTATGCAGAGTATTTCGGGCAAATTAAGTCAGTTTTGTCCCAGGATGCGACCCACACCAATCCACTAGACCACGGGGAACCACTGTGAAAAAGTAATCAATTTCCGAGGGCATTCGTGATTTCTCCCATTATGAAGGAAAAATCACGACAGCGTTTGGAAATTTAGTATCTTTTCACTGTGGTTATTTTGCATATGTTAAACTATGTATGATAATTGTACCTGTACCTAGTGTATTAGAAAGAAAAATAAAAAAAAAAATCTAAAAATTCACCTCACGTTTAGGTGTGTATTTACGTGTCGCGTCATCACAAGAAATGTTCAGATAACTATAATTTGCTGTAGAAACGTTTTATTACATTGGGATTTTCACCAAAATGTTGCTAGGTCCTTACCTGGAGTTTACCTGGAGAGAGTTCCGGGGGTCAACGTCCCCGCGGCCCGGTCTGTGACCAGGCCTCCTGGTGGATCAGAACCTGATCAACCAGGCTGTTACTGCTGGCTGCACGCAAACCAACGTACGAGCCACAGCCCAGCTGATCAGGAACCGACTTTAGGTGCTTGTCCAGTGCCAGCTTGAAGACTGCCAGGGGTCTGTTGGTAATCCCCCTTATGTATGCTGGGAGGCAGTTGAACAGTCTCGGGCCCCTGACACTTATTGTATGGTCTCTTAACGTGCTAGTGACACCCCTGCTTTTCATTGGGGGGATGTTGCATCGTCTGCCAAGTCTTTTGCTTTCGTAGTGAGTGATTTTCGTGTGCAAGTTCGGTACTAGTCCCTCTAGGATTTTCCAGGTGTATATAATCATGTATCTCTCCCTCCTGCGTTCCAGGGAATACAGGTTTAGGAACCTCAAGCGCTCCCAGTAATTGAGGTTTCTGTTAACAAAACTCATTTTCCATATTTTTCTATTTATTTTTTTATTCCACGCTCCGCGTGAATACCCGGTCCCTTAGAAAGTTTATTTAGATATACACAAATAGTTACATAGATAATAAACAAACAAATTTTATTTCATTGCAAGATTACATTGAGATTATGAAATTACAATAATAAGTTACAGTGCAAAGAGTCACTATCGTGCCTAGGCATTATGGGAAGACTTAATTTAATGGCTTACATACTACTTAATCCTAAAGAAATTGATCATAGTTTAGGTTGTATATCTTTTTTGTTTATAGCAGACAGTATTTTACTCTAATTACGATAGTTTCAATAAGGAATATTTACATTAAATTATGGGAATATAACATTATGAGTTGTTGAAAGTAGTTTACAGTATGAGAATTACAACTGGGTGTAAGGCAGCATTGTTTTAGGTAGGTATTTATGCTGCAATGTCGTATTAATGTATGAACTTTGGGTGACTAGATTTGAAGTTTTAAGATTTAGGTAATTTTTTGGTAAAGTTAAATATTGAGTATTTAGTTTAGGGTGAGAAGGTGGTTTTTGAGAAGAGCCTTAAATTGGTGTTCAGACCTGGTTACTTTAGTATTTACTGGTAATGAATTCCAAATTTTGGGGCCCTTTGTGTATAGGGTTTTTACACAGTGAGATAAGGACACGGGGTACATCAAAAAGAGATCTGTGTCTTGTGTTGTGGTCATGTGTCTTGTTAAGGTTGGAGAGATGTTTGAGTGGAGGGTTTATGTTTGCGTGTAGTGTTCTGTGTATGTAGCAGGCACATGAATAAGTATGGATGTCCTTAACGGTGAGCAGTTTTAGACTTTTGAATATTGGTGAAGTATGCTGTCGGGAGTGGGAATTTGTTATTCTGACTGCAGCCTTTTGCTGGGTTATTCGTGGTCTTAGGTGATTTAATGTTGTTGATCCTCATGCACAAATTCCATGTGAGATAAGGGTAGATGAGCGAATGATGATACAGTGCAAGGAGAGCTGATTGTGGAACACAGTACCGTATCTATGATAATATGCCCACAGTCTTAGAGATTTTTTTTTAGAAATTTGTTGTATATGTGTCCGGAATTTGAGGCTACTATCAAGGTGGATTCCTAGGAATTTTCCCCTCTGTGAGTCTTGTGATGGGTGATCTGTTTAGCGGTATGTTAAGTGGAACATTTGCAGCTGTTTCCAAACTGAATGAAATAGGTTGTGTCAGTATTGAGGGAAAGCTTATTTGTCATCATCCAGGTAGATATTTTCTGCAATTCAGCATTAACAATGTTAGCCAGTATGACTGAGTTTGGGTGAGAGAAGACGTATGCTGTATCATCTGCAAATAATATAGGTTTGAGTAGCTGTGATGCATTCGGTAGGTCATTGATGTGAATGAGAAAGAGGAGTGGTCCAAGGACACTTTCTTGTAGGACAGTTAGTTTAATATGTTTATTATGCACCCCATACCCATCCTGTGGGCGGTAGTCAAAAGATTACAGAGGTACATAATGAGTCCAGGAACTGGGCCCCAAAGTTTTGATAGCAGAGCAAGTTACAAAGGTAATGAACTCCAGGTAGGTCTGGTCACAATCATGACAAGTTACAAAGATATTTACAGATTACAGAGGTACATAATGGGTCCAGAGACTGGGCCCCAAAGTTTTGATAGCTGAACTAGGTACAAAGGCAATGAACTCACAAGTTACAAAGGTATTGAATCATGTAAGTAAATTTACTTACATGATTTATATGCGGCTACAATTATGAACAAGTTACAGAGTAATGAGCAATTCACACGTGGGACACCGACAGTGATTAGTTGAATGGAAGAGTTTGCTCCATTTGTGTACACATTGGCTTCTGTTACTAAGGTATTACTTTAGGTAGTTGAGGGAGTGCCCTCTTATACCACAGTGTGTTAATGTGCAGCAAATCGTGGTCAACTGTATCAAAAGCTTTACGTAAATCAATGAAGATTCCCAGCGGGACTTCTTACTTCTCAAAAGCGGTGTATATTAGTTCTAGCATGTGTATAATAGCATCATTTGTGCTTTTATTAGTCCTGAATCCAATCTGACAGGGGTTTAGTATGTTGTGTGAAACGAGGTAGGAATAGATCTGTCTATGAATTAATTTTTCAAAGATTTTAGAGAGCAGAGGTAAGTTAGATATTGGTCTATAGTTATTCAAGTCAGTTTGATCACCTTTGTGGATCGGGGTGACCCTCGCTATTTTGAGAACTGCTGGGAAGGTGGAGGATTCGATGGATTTGTTAGTGTTGCAATAATTGGTAACAGTACTTGTGATGCTTTTTTGTACATAAAAGGTGGTAAGTTATTTATGTCCCCTGCCTTGTTTTTAAGGGTGTTGATGATGAGCGAGACTTTTATTGGGTTGATTGGGGCTAAGAATAGTGTATTCGGGTAGGTGCCCATGAGGTAGTCTGATGGACGGGTGCTTGAGCTTGGGATTTTGTTCACTAGATTCTTTCCTGTGAAGAAAACATTGAATCTGCTGTTTCAGTTGGTGGGAGTAGGGGTCCGTCTGATTTTGTTAATTTGATTGTTTTGTTTTTGGATATCTTTTAAGTTCCTAGAATATCGGATAGGGTTTTCCAGGTCTTTTTCACATCACCTTTTATGTTATATAATCTGTTTCATAATACAATTTTTTTTATCTTATCAGACTGGCAAGGATTGATAAGTAACGTTTAGATTGGTCTCAAGTTATTTGACCCATTCTATACTGTTTTTCATATAGGTGCTTTGTGTTAATGTGTAGAGAACCTAGAATAACCCCAAAAAAGTATAAGTGATTTATTTCCATTGGGGTCCTTATTTTACCACCAACTGAAAAAATATATTTGACTCGAAAATGAGTAATTTATTTATACGTATTAGTCTTACTTGCGCTTGTTTCATAATTTTTTTTATAGTTATAGTTAGTTTAATATGTTTATTATGCACCCCATACCCATCCTGTGGGTGGTCAAAAGATTACAGAGGTATATAATGGGTCCAGGAACTGGACCCCAAAGTTATGATAGCTGAACTAGTTACAAAGGTAATGAACTCCAGGTTAAGGCCTGAGCTTGTTACCACCTGCAGCTCATAAGACTGCCATCCCCACGAGCCCCTTTGAGGCGGGGTAGATGGCAGACCAGAGGCCTAGCTTCTTCCTACGAGCCCCGTGAGGGCGGGGACTGTGGCTAGGCCTTAGGACACTTAGTCCCACAGATGAGGGGGTACTTGTACCTCCTCCCATGGGAGACTTAGGTCTCGAGACACTCCCCAGATAGGGAGCCAAGGCCGGGTCACCACTACTTGGAAAAGACCCGGGCCGGGAGAATACCGGCGAATAAAAAAAACAGGTAGATCTGGTCACAATCATGACAAGTTACAAAAGTGATGAACCATCTACACTCCTATACATGGTTACAATCATGAACAAATTACAAAGTAATGAGCCACTGACACGTCCACACCTGGTCACAATTGTAATGCACTGATCATGTATAAATGTTAGTGTGATTAATATAAATGTAGTGATGTAATCTATAAGAGGGTTATCGATAGTTTATAAAAGCACGTAATAGTAATCATAGCAGTAGTACTAGTACTAACAAACCTAACACTAACGAAGAGGCTGAATAAAAAAATCTTTCACAATAGTTAACCTTATATTGGCGATAGTATTTAAAGGACCCCAATGGAAATAAGTCAGTCTGACTTTTTTGGGTTATCCCAGGTTCTCTACACATACGCTGCTATGTATGATAATTCTACGTAATTGTATTTGTGTATACCTGAATAAACTTACTTACTTACTTGCATTACAAGAGAGAAGTGGATAAAAAGGCTTCGAAAAAGGTTTAAAAAAAAGGTTTCGAAAAAAGGGTTAAAAAATCTAAAAAAAAAAAAAAAACTTTAAAAAGGCTTAAAATTCTTAAAAAGGGTTTTAAAAAGGCTTCTAAAAACCTTTCGAAAAAAAGCTTCGAAGAAAAGGCCTCGAAAAAAGGCTTCGAAACAGGCTTAAAAAAAAAAAAAAAAAAAAAAACAGAGGTTATATAAGCATATGCACAGACATCAGGAGTCATTAAAAACTTACACTGGCACTTTGGAGTGCCGCAGGGGTTCTATAATGGACGGCAACTCGTATAAAATTACTATTTTCAGTTGGAATATCGCATCACTTAGAAAAAGGATTTATGTCCTTCGGGATGAAGTTAAATATAATTGCAGTGACGTTATATGTCTACAAGAATGCAAAATTCCCCGAAGAACTGTGCCACCTCAAGTGCCAGGATTTACAACATATAACCTGAATTCAAGACATTCCTGTGTACTATATATTAAAAATTCACGTACCTATGAAGTTCTTGTACATCAGAAAACAACGGGTTTACAGTATCATGGGGTCAAGATTTATATTAAGAACTTTGCTCTCAATATATTTAATTTGTATGCCCCTTTAAATGAATTTAATTACAGGGAGCTCCCACCTTGTGCTGACTCTGAACCTACTCTTATTGTTGGCGATTATAATGCTCGCCATAAAAATATTGGAAACTCAAAGTTTACTAATCGTAATGGTAGCCAACTGTTGTCATACTTAAATAGTCATAATAATGTGGAAATTATAGGTGCTATTGAGCCCACACATAACCGTGGAGGAATACTTGATCTGTGTCTTGGTTTTAACCTTGATAATGTCCGCTGTGAGAGTTACATTGTAAACACTTTACCATCATATATGTTATCAGATCATTATCCAAAATTAACCACTGTATATATTGATAATAACTAGCTAATTATCCTCCCTGGTGGAATATTCAAAATTAAACCACAAATAAAACAACGCATATTGATGCTTCATTTTTGGTGGTTCCAATATTTTCATTAAAATTTTTTGGTTTAGTTGTAATATACTGTTTAAATTCAGTTTTTTCGTGTATGATTATTTTTATGGTGTTAGTATTCAAGGTAAAAATTATTGTGAGGGGAGAGATATATTGGATGTTTAGTCAGTTGTAAGATTAATGATAATTTAAATTGGAAATGATTGTTTATGTTTGGCCATGATTACCCTATGCCAGTCTTATTCTCATCTTTATACTAGCCTATTTTAAAGTAATTATTATTAAATCTATTTTTCTTTTAGTATTTTACAAGATTTCTGTTATTAATTATAATAGAGGTGGCGTAAGACTGGTAAATCTTTTCTTAACCTTTGATCTACCTTAATATTCTTTATTTCTAACCTATAACTTCTCTAAACTCCTTTATACTAATACTGTTTTATTAATTATCTACTACTTATGCATAACTATGTGTTATTTTTCTGTAGTTTACCTTCTACCTGTAACTTACCCTTAATTACTTAATTACTTAACTTAACCTAGCTTATACCTATCTTCGCTATCTTTAACAACTATTTAATTTTTTGTTTCTTATCATATTCATGGTAGGCCATGTTTCAAATCTTGTTCTGTGTATTTGCCCAAGCCTGTTTACATATTATGCACTTGGTATCTGCAGGCATTGGATATCTGGAAAAACAGATGGGACGTGCAATTTTTACCACCCTAGAAAATGCCGGTAGGCAAGCGGGTACATAATTGTGAGTGTGTGTGTTTGTGTGTATGTGTATGAGTGTATATGAGTGTGTGTGTATGAGTGTGTGTGTATGAGTGTGTGTGTGTGTGTGTGTGTGTGTGTGTGTGTGTATGAGTGTGTGCGTGTGTATGAGTGTGTATGTGTGTGTGTGTGTGTGTGTGTGTGTGTGTGTGTGTGTGTGTGTGTGTGTGTGTGTGTGTGTGTGTGTACTCACCTATTTGTGGTTGCAGGGGTCGAGTCACAGCTCCTGGCCCCGCCTCTTCGCTGATTGCTACTAGGTCCTCTCTCTCCCTGCCCCATGAGCTCTATCATACCTCGCCTTAAAACTATGTATGGTTCCTGCCTCCACCACATCACTTTCTAGGCTATTCCATGGCCTGACTACTCTATGACTGAAGAAATACTTCCTAACATCCCTTTGATTCATCTGAGTCTTCAACTTCCAATTGTGACCTCTTGTGTCTGTGTCCCATCTCTGGAACATCCCGTCTTTGTCCACCTCGTCTATTCCGCGCAGTATTTTATATGTCGTTATCATGTCTCCCTTGACCCTCCTGGCCTCCAGTGTCGTCAGGCCGATTTCCCTCAACCTTTGTGTGTGTGTGTGTGTGTGTGTGTGTGTGTGTGTGTGTGTGTGTGTGTGTGTGTGTGTGTGTGTGTGTGTGTGTGTGTGTGTGTGTGTGTGTGTGTGTGTGTGACTCAACAATCAATATTTGCACCAATAACTCACTACAGTTGTGACCGGGTGTGGAAGTGTGAATTGCTCATTACTCATTACCTTTGTAACTTGTGAGTTCATTACCTTGTACCTAGTTCAGCCATCACAACTTTGGGGCCCAGTCCCTGGACCCATTACGTACCTCTGTAATCTGTAAATACCTTTGTAACTTTGTGACCAGACCTACCTGGAGTTCATTACCTTTGTAAATTGTGAGTTCATTACCTTTGTAAATTGTGAGTTCATTACCTTTGTAAATTGTGAGTTCATTACCTCTGTAACTTGCTCAGCTATCAAAACTTTGGAGTCCAGTCCCTGGACCAATTATGTACCTTTGTAATCTTTTGACTACCGCCCACAGGATGGGTATTGGGTGCATAATAAACATATTAAACTAAACTAACTAGAAAATGCCGTGCCCATATGACAACAGGAAAATGCAAACTGCCGTCCTGTAAGCTTTTTCACCCTGAAATGTGTCCCTCTTCAGTATAGGAAAGACAGTGCTATAACTTATATTGCCAGGCACACCATCTAAAGGGGACAAAACGATGCAAAACATCCAGACCATGGGAAAATCTGGGTAGCCACAGCCACTCAAGAGGGAGAAATTTTTTAGTGCCAGGAAGGAAAAAAAAAACCTGCAGGAAATGGCAGAAATCGTACACCAAATCCAGTCATTTACGGAATGGAATCACAGTCAATGGCCTTCACTCCAAACCAACAGATACAGATATTAGTGCCGAAAAAAAAGTCCCCCCCCAAGTACCACCAATCCGATGACATTTTTCTGTGCAAATATACAAGGTCTAAAGCCAGCAACGAACAACAAAATACCTTTCATCAGTGGACTGATTGCAGAGGCAAATGCAATGTTCGCGGCTTTCACAGAGACCCACATAAAGGATCACTTGGACAACGAAATATGGATCCCAGGTTACAACCTATACAGATGTGACAGAGTGAACAGGGAAAAGGGGAGGGTTGGCCTGTATATTGCAGAGTCACTTATTTGCACAGAACTGCTAAATGCCTCAAATGATGTAGTTGAAGTTTTAGCAGTAAAGATCGAGAACCAAAATCTAGTCATTGTGATAGTCTACAAGCCTCCGGATACAACGTCCCAGCAATTCCAGGAACAGCTGTTGAAAATTGACCACTGTCTGGAAAATCTTCCAGCTCCTGCCCCCAACATCTTGCTCCTGGGGGATTTCAACTTAAGGCACTTAAAATGGAGGAATATAGCAAATAATGTTGTTGCAGTGATAACACCAGGTGGCGGCTCAGACGAGAATTCACACACACACGAGCTTTTAAATCTCTGCACAAAATTCAACTTAAACCAGCAAATAATAGAGCCTACTAGATTGGAGAATACTCTGGACACTAACAATGATGATCTGATACGAAATGTCACCATATCAAAAATAACATACTCGGATCACAACATAATCGAGATTTAGACATGTATGCGCGGAGCCCCAGACCGACAAAATGGGATCAGTCACGAGGGAGCCTTCACCAGATTCAACTTCAATAACAAGAACATAAAGTGGGACCAAGTAAACCAAGTCCTAGATTATATAAGTTGGGAAGATAGACTAAGCAACACAGACCCAAACTTATGCCTAGGACAGATTAACTCGGTGGCACTCGGTGTATGCTCAAGGCATATTCCTTTAAGACAAAAGAGGAGTAGATGTAAAATAAAAAGAGACAGGCACTCCCTTTACAGGCAACAGAAAAGAATAACAGAGTGGCTAAAAGAGGCCAATATATCTGCAATGCGTAGGGAGACACTGGTCAGAGAAATAGCAAACATCAAACTTAAGCTAAAGGAGTCTTATAGGAGTCAGGAATTGCGGGAAGAACTAAAAGCCATAAATGAAATCGAAAGAAACCCAGAGTATTTCTTCTCTTATACCAAATCAAAGTCGAGAACAACATCGAGTATTGGGCCCCTACGTAAACAAGATGGATCCTACGCAGATGAGAGCAAGGAAATGAGCGAGCTACTCAAGTCCCAATATGACTCAGTTTTTAGCAAGCCGCTAACCAGACAGAGTCGAAGATCAAAATGAATTTTTTATGAGAGAGCCACAGAATTTGGTAAACACAAGGCTATCTGATGTTATCTCGACGCCAAATGACTTTGAACAGGCGATAAATGACATGCCCATGCATTCTGCCCCAGGGCCAGACTCATGGAACTTCGTGTTCATCAAGAACTGCAAGAAGCTCCTATCATGTGCTTTTAACATCCTATAGAGAGGGAGCATGGACACTGGGGTCGTCCCACAGTTACTAAAAGCAACAGACATAGCCTCACTCCACAAAGGGGGCAGTAAAGCAATAGCAAAGAACTACAGACCGATAATGCTAACATCCCATATCATAAAAATTTTTGAAAGGGTCCTAAGAAGCAAGATCGCCACCTATCTAGATACCCATCAGTTACACAACCCAGGGCAACATGGGTTTAGAGCAGGTTGCTCCTGTCTGTCCCAACTACTGGATCACTATGACAAGGTCCTTGATGCACTAGAAGACAAAAAGAATGCAGGTGTAATATACACAGACTTTGCAAAAGCCTTCGACAAGTGTGACCATGGCGTAATAGCGCACAAAATGCATGCTAAAGGAATAACAGGAAAAGTTGGTAGATGGATCTATAACTTCCTCACAAATAGAACACAAAGAGTAGTTGTCAACAGAGTCAAGTCTGAGGCGGCTACGGTGAAAAGCTCTGTTCTGCAAGGCACAGTACTCACTTCCATCTTGTTCCTCATCCTCATTTCTGACATAGACAAGGATGTAAGCCACAGCACCGTGTCTTCCTTTGCAGATGACACCCGAATCTGCATGACAGTGTCTTCCATTGCAGACACTGAAAGACTCGAGGTGGACATCAACCAAATCTTTCAATGGGCTGCAGAACACAATATGAAGTTCAACGATGAGAAATTTCAATTACTCCGATATGGTAAACATGAGGAAATTAAAACTTCATCAGAGTATAAAACAAATTCCAGCCACACAAAAGAGCGAAAAACTAACGTCAAAGACCTAGGAGTGATCATGTCCGAGGATCTCGCCTTCAAGGACCATAACATTATATCAATCGCATCTGCTAGAAAAATGACAGGATGGATAATGAGAACCTTCAAAACTAGGGATGCCAAGCTCATGATGACACTCTTCAGGGTGCCTGTTCTATCTAGGCTGGAATATTGCTGCACACTAACAGCACCTTTCAAGGCAGGTGAAATTGCTGACCTAGAAAATGTACAGAGAACCTTCACGGCGCGCATAACGGAGATAAAACACCTCAATTACTGGTGGGCCATGGGGGCATTGACCCCCAGAACTCTCTTCAGGTAAACTCCAGGTAAACTGAATATGTTCATTATATTTTCTTATAAGTGTGTTAAGTTTTGTTTGGGTGTTTACTTTATTTCAGCTAGGTATTTAATTTTTTTTGTTATTATAATCTTTGAGTTTTATAAGTGAATTATGTATATGCCATTTGAGTTTAATAAGTTTGTTAATTATGTAATTTTGTAAGGTCTTTCAGTATTTACTGTAATAGTTCTTGCTTGTGTATTGTGTTACTAAACCAGAAGATACTCTTATAGGTTTAGCAGCAACCAAGCAACCCTTAATGGATGCCTAAGAATTAGTACTGTATAAGTTTACAGGTTGGCCAAACCAGGCACCCCTGAAGAGATGCCTAAGAGTTAGCAGACTCAACCAGATATACTGAGGAAAGGATATACGTATAGTTACAGTACTAGAGACCTTAAAAACTCTAGTCCTGGAGGATCAGACTAGGCTTGTAATTTTGGATTCAGAAGATCTCAGTGGCTGCCTGAAGAAGGAATGTATTAAGGCACTGAACCAAGGGAGGTAACCCAAGATATTAGATTAAGGCAAGGGAGTTCCTTGGGAACTCTGTGGAGTGGGATTTATAGTAAAAGTTAGGCATGTTCTAATATTTTTTATGTATTTGATGCTGGTAATTTTTTTCATCGGGACCAAATTTCAGATTCCCTTGTAATGCATGTCTGTTTATTAAATTGTAAGTTGTTTTATTTGGTTGTTTTACTTTTCCCTTTGAGCCATGTATATAAGATCCATTTGTCAGAACTTAAATTGATTTACATTTTTGTTCCTTCTGGAGAGTCAAGCCCCTGATAAGCTGCTTACTGCTCAATTTTCATGGCAAGCTACCTCTTAGCCAGTACTTTTCAGGATCACTACCTTGTTATAGCTATCCTGTATTAGTTCTCACTGGATTTATCCTGCTCTAACATAAATTCCATGTCTTCCCTTATCCTATGACTAGCTACTTTTACCTTTTCTACTGTTAAGAATAGGTGGTGGCAGCATATTTCTCAGAGAATAGTGCTACCTTCTTTTCTCTCAAATCCTAGTAATTTTCCCTTTTAACTGTTTCCCATATTCTCATATTTTTGTCCACTTCGAGTCTCTACCTGAGGGAACAGACAATATGGTATCATCTGGTGCTCTGTTGACCCTAGTGTGGGAGCTCAATTTAACTATGAGAGTTCCTCTGTTGAAACCTTTAACAATGACCCTGTTTACCTGGAGAGAGTTCCGGGGGTCAGCGCCCCCACGGCCCGGTCTGTGACCAGGCCTCTAAGTAGTTCTGTGAATAGCATTCAGAACTACTTAGAACCCAACTCCTTTCAAGGGAGGTTCCTTGATGCTAATGAGGGACTCTTGATGTAGAGAATTGGATCTGTGCTCCTGTTCCCTGAATTAAGTTTAAGTACCTTCCATTCCCCCCCCCCCCACAGGTGCTGTATAATCCTATGGGTTTAGCACTTCCCCATGATTATAATAATGATCTAAACCCAACTTCCATTATGGTCATACCTCCTATAAAAATCATACTTATTACAATGATCCTGAACTTTGAACACAATAAGTGTCAGGGGCCCAAGACTGTTCAACTGCCTCCCAGCATACATACCCCTGGCTGTCTTCAAGCAGGCACTGGACAGGCACCTAAAGTTAGTCCAGTGGAACTCCTGTTTTCATACTTAATCCGTTCCAGAAGGTCGGTCTAAAACCGAAACGTACGAAAACTGAATTAATATTTCCCATAAGAAATAATGTAAATACAATTAATCTGTTCTAAACACTCAAAAATATTAACGAAATACATTTTTTTAAAGAATAACTATAGTTTTACATACAGAAAACAACGAAAAATAAATATAAATGACTAATTTTAATAAATGAACATTACATACCTTTAACGAAGACTCGTTGGCATATGGAAGATGAGGAAGGGAGAGGGAGACGAGGTTATTGTTTGGAAGGGGAATTTCCCCTCCATAAGAAGGCAGGATTACTTCCCTTCTTTGTCTTTTATTGGCACTAGGACCAGCTTGAGTGTCACTGCACCCTGCGTCTCACAAAAAATCTGTCCAGAGGCCTGTTTCTGGCATCTCTAAGATTTTCCTAAAATGGGACAATACATTCTCATTGAACATGTTGCAGACACGGCTTGCAACAGTTTTGTTAGGGTGATAATTCTCTGCAAAACGTTGCAACTCACTCCACTTTGTACACATGTCCGTAATCAAAGAAGGCACATTCTCTCCTCTCTCTTCCTCCTCCTCTTAAGTAATTTCCTGAGCAGCAATCTGTTGCTGTTACAGTTGAAAGTCTGGCAGCTCTTTCCTGTGGTCCTCCACAGGGAAGAGTGGCCTGGCTGGCAAAATGAGAGCTTTGCCAGCCAGGCAAAGGCAAATCGAACCCGCAGGGCCCAGGCTCAATTCCCGGTGGGGGTCACCTGCTGCCTGGAGTCTACCTGGAGGGTATTCCGGGGATCAACATTCCTGCAGCCTGGTCCACAACCAGGCCTCCTGGTGGATCAGGTCCTAATCAATGAAGCTGTTACTGCTGGCCGCATGCAGTCAAATGTACGAACCACAGCCCAGCTGATCTGGCACCGACTAAGTATCTGTCTAGCTCCCTCTTGAAGACAACCAGGGGTCTACTGGTAATGCCCCTTATGGCTGGTGGGAGGCTGTCTTGGGTCCCAGACACTCATTGCATTTTCTCTTAGTGTACCAGTGACACCTCTACTTTTCAGTGGGGTATATTACATTGCCTGCCAAGTCTTTTGCTTTTGTAGGGAGTGATTTCTGTGTGCATATTGGGAACCAGTCCCTCCAGAATCTTCCAGGTGTAGATTATGACATATCTCTCTAGCCTGCACTCCAGTGAGTACAAGTCGAGTGCTTCCAGGGGTAGAAACATTTTGACACGTTTCCTTACACCTGTTATCCTGTTCACCTAGCAGTAAATAGCACCAGTGTTAATCAACTTGTGTGGGTCACATCCTGGGGAACAAGATTGAGAACCCCAGTGGAAATAAGACAGACAGTCCTCAATGATGCACTGCCTCTCTTCGGTTATCCTGGGTGGCTAACCCTGAGGGGTTAAAAATCCAAACGAAATCTTACCTTATGACCCAGAATGCTACCTTGGTGAATTGCACATGCTATCAGCAGGGGTTCTGATTCTGTTTTGTTGATTTTGACAATTTGTTTCCTTTCATTTCTCCCAGCATTAGTTGGGTCTCACTGGATCTGTGGGGTCTTGAGCAGACGGACACCTGAAGACCAAATAAGCTCTTCACTGCACATAGTGTCCTGAGGGTGAGGGTCCAGACGACTCTACACCATCAAGTGAGTTAGTCCTTCGTTCATGCATGTATGTAGTTAGGAATTTCTTGCAAGAGCAGTTGCATATGGAAATGTGTCATAAAAGCCACTTGTGAGCCTGGGATGACTAATCTCGGGGTGTCTCTGGCAACAGTACTTGCCAGGTGAGCAGCTCACAAGACGGCAGTCAGACAAATTTCCACAACCCTTATAGAAGACATGCACCTTCTAAAAGAACATGCATGTCTCTTGCACCCATATAAAGTACGTATTCCCTCACATAGTACATAAGGTGGCATCCACGTATAAGGGTATGTAAATTGAGAGGTGTTATAGTAAGTTTATTGAGGTACAGTGGACCCTCCGTTTTCGTCGATCTCCGTTATTGCCGATTTCGGTATTGGCCGACTTTTTTCGTCAATTTTTTTTGGTTCCGTTTTAGTCTATCGTACAGAACCTGTTTAGTGCCAAGCGCACAGACAAAGCCACCTCCCACACTGTTCTCAGCCAGTGTAGCATTGTTTCTCGGTGAGTGAACATATACTGTAATGCCAGGTCATACGAAACATTTTGTAATAATCCATTGTTTTTGCCACTTTTTTATTGTGTGTGACTGCTATAAGTGACCGTGGCCCCAAAGAAAGCTCCTAGTGCCAGTGCTTTTGTAAAAAAAGTGAGAAACACCTTAAAACTGAAAAAAAGAAATCCTAAGAAAATATGATAGTGGCATACGCATTGTTGAACTCGGCAGGATGTATGGGAAGTTGCCATCGACAATCAGGTCCATTGTGGCAAAGAGAAAAGAAATCATGGAAGCTGATGTTGCAAAAGGGGTGAATGTGATAAAACAGAAATCCCAAAAAACTGAAGAAGTGGAGAAATTGTTGTCGGTGTGGATCAGAGAAAGAGTTAGGAGATAGTGTTGTGCAGTCTATTATTTGTGAAAAGGCAAGGCAGTTGCATGATGGCCTCAAAGAAACTGCCTGAAACAACTGCTGATGTAGGTGAATTTAAGGCCAGCAAAGGCTGGTTTGAAAAATTCAAGAAGCAAAGTGGCATACACAGTGTTGTAAGGCACAGTGAGGGTGCCAGTTCAGACAAACAAGCAGCTGAAAAAATGTTATGTAGAGGCTGAAAAATTCCAACCCCAACAAGTGTTCAGTTGTGATGAAACAGGCCTGTTTTGGAAGAAAATGCCAAAGAGGATCTACATTACACAGGAGGAAAAGGCACTCCCAGGACACAACCCCATGAAAGACAGGCTAATTCTCTTGTTGTGTGGTAATGCTAGTGGGGATTTCAAAGTGAAGCTTTGACTGGTGTATCATTCTGAAAATCCCAGTGTTCAAGAAAAACAGTGTTGTCATTATTATTATTATTATAATCAAAGGGGAAGCGCTAAACCCGGAGGATTATACAGCGCCTGGGGGGGGGGATGTGGAAGGCATTCAGGCTTAATTCGGGGAACTGGAGCACAGATCCAATTCCCTAAATCAAGAGCCCCTCACCAACATCAAGGAACCTTCCTTGAGAGGAACAGTGTTGTCAAGAGTAAATTGTGTGTGATGTGGAAGGCTAACAGTAGGGCATGGGTCACTAGGGAAATTTTCCTGGAATGGTTCAATGAAATGTTTGGCCCGAATGTGAAGAAATACTTCCTGGATAATAAATTGCCACTCCAGTGCCTCCTCTTAATGGACAATGCTCCTGCTCATCCTCCAGACTTGGAAGACCAATTGTGTAAGGAATTCAGTTTTGTAGCAGTGAAGTTCCTGCCTCCTAACACTACTACTCTCCTCCAGCCCATGGACCAGCAGATCATTGCAAACTTCAAAAAACTGTACACCAAAGTGATGTTTCAAAGGTGCTTTGACATAACCTCGGACTCTGAATTGACCCTATTTGAGTTCTGGAAGAATCGCTTTACTCTCTTCCATTGCATAGGCCTTATAAATAAAGCTTGGTAGGGAGTGACTTCCAGTACGATGAACTCTGCTTGGGGAAAATTGTGGCCAGATTGTGTCCAAAAGAAGGGTTTTGAAGGGTTTGAGGCTGAATGTGTCAACCTTACACCTGTTATGCAATCAGTTCTGGCATTGGGGAATTCCATGGGGTTGGATGTGAGTGGCCAGGATGTGGAAGAGTTGGTGGAGGACCACAATGAAGAGGTAACCACTGATGAGCTGCAAGAGCTTCATCTGCAACAGCAACAGACCACAGCTGAGAAAATTGCTTCAGAGGAGGAGGAGAGATGGAAGAAGGTGTCATCTTCAAAGATTAAGGAGATTTGTGCAATGTGGACTAAAGTGCATTCATTTGTGGAGAAACATCACCCTGAGAAAGCTGTTGCAATCTATGCTGGTGACTTTTACAATGACAATGCCATGTCCCATTTTAGACAAATCTTAGAGACACCAGAAACAGACCTATCTGGACAGATATTTTGTGTGACAGGGGTCCAGTGGCTCAAGCTGGTCTTAGTGGCATTAAAAAACGAAGGAGGGAAGTGACCCCAGATAAGGACTTGGTACCTAGTGTCCTTTTGGAGGGAGATTCTCCTTCCAAACAATAACCTATCTTCCCTTTCTCCTCCTCCCTGTCTTCCTTCCAGCAACAACAGTCTTCAATAAAGGTAAGTGTCATGTGTAATGTTCATTCTTTTGTGCATGTAAAACTATCTTTAAGGTAAAAAAAAAATTTTTTTTTGTTGATACTTCTGGGTGTCTGGAATAGATTAATTCCATTTATATTATTTCTTATGGGGAAAATGGTTTTGGTTTTGGCCGATGGCTCTGGAACGGATTAAACACGAAAACCGAGAGTCCACTGTATACACAAATACAGTCCCCTCAAGGAAGGTTCCTTGATGGTGAGATGCTCTTGATCAGGGGAATTTTATATATATGCTCCAGTTCCCTGAATTAAACCTGAATGCCTTCCACATCCCCCCACAGGCACTGTATAATCCTATGGGTTTAGTGCTTACCCTTGATTATAATAATTATAACACAAATACAATTAAATAGATATCATACATAGTAGTGTATGTGTAGATATACCTTTGAAGAGTTTTGAGAGTTTATCTACTGTCTGACCCTGGCCATGGGCCAGGCTTGTCTGGTGCTTGCCTGGTCAACCAGGCTGTTGCTGCTGGAGGCCTGCTGCCCCACATATCCATCACATCCTGGTTGATCTTGCACCTGGTGAAGATACTTGTCCTACACTACAAATAAATACTACTCACCTCTTGCCCTACATTAAGACTACAAATATTTTAAGGTAAGTAATGAATGTACTGTGTATGTATTTTACTTTTTAATGTGTTTTTAATGCCTAGTTCTATTACTAACTTAATTTATTTTTTGTTAATATTTTTGGGTGTCTGGAACAGATTAATTGGATTTACAGTGGACCCTCGCATAATGCTATTAATCTGTTCCTGAGAGCTCAATGTTATGCGAAATTATCGTCATACGAATTAATTTTCCCCATAAGAAATAATGGAAATCAAATTAATCCGTGCAAGAGACCCAAAAGTATGAAAAAAATTTTTTTTACCACATGAAATATTAATTTTAATACACACAAACTTAAGAAAACATGCACAGTTACATGACACTTGCCTTTATTGAAGATGTGGTGATGATTGATGGGATGGGAGGAGGGGAGACTGGATGGTTTTAGTGTTTAGAAGGGGAATCCCCTTCCATTAGGACTTGAGGTGTCAAGTCCTTTTCCGGGGTTGCTTCCCTTCTTCTTTTAATGCCATTAGGACCAGCTTCAGAGTCACTGGACTTCTGTCGCACAACATATCTGTCCATAGTGGCCTGTACATCTCGTTCCTTTATGACTTTCCTAAAGTGTTTCACAACAGTGTCAGTGTAATAGTCACCAGCACGGCTTGCAATAGCTGTCTGAGGGTGATATTCATCCATGAAGGTTCGCACTTCAAGCCACTTTGCATAGATTTCCTTAATCTTTGAAGTAGGCAACTTCTTCAATTTCTCTCTCCCCTCCTCCGAAGCAATTTCCTCAGGTCTGGCCTCTTGCTGTTGAAGTTGATCTAGCAGCTCAACAGTGGTTAGTTCTTCATTGTCCTCCTCCACCAACTCTTCCACATCCTCCCCACTAACCTCCAACCCCAAGGACTTCCCCAATGCCACAATTGATTCCTCAACTGGCATAGGATTCTCAGGGTTAGCCTCAAATCCTTCAAAATCCCTTTGGTCTACACATTCTGGCCACAGTTTCTTCCAAGCAGAGTTCAAGGTCCTCTTAGTCACTCCCTCCCAAGCCTTACCTATAAGGTTTACACAATTGAGGATATTAAAGTGCTCTCTCCAAAACTCTTAAGAGTCAATTGAGTTTCTGAGGTCACTACAAAGCACCTTTCAAACAGAGCTTTTGTGTACAGTTTTTGAAGTTTTCAATAACCTGCTGGTCCATGGGCTGCAGGAGAGGAGTGGTATTAGGAGGCAAAAACTTCACCTTAATGAAGCTCATGTCCCCACAAAGTCGCTCTGCCAAGTCTGTAAGATGACCAGGGGCATTGTCTAACACCAGGAGGCACTTAAGGTCTAATTTCTTTTCAGTTAAGTAATTTTTCACAGTGGGGGCAAATGCTTGGTGTAACCAGTCATAGAAAAAGTCCCTAGTGAACCATGCCTTATTGTTTGCCCTCCACAGCACACACAAACTAGCCTTGAGGATATTCTTTTGTCTGAATGCTCTGGGAGTTTCAGAGTGATACACTAATAAAGGCTTCACTTTGCAATCACCACTAGCATTGGCACACATCAACAGAGTAAGCCTGTCTTTCATAGGCTTATGTCCTGGGAGTGCCTTTTCCTCCTCAGTAATGTAGGTCCTGCTTGGCATTTTCTTCCAAAACAGGCCTGTTTCGTCACAATTAAACACTTGTTCAGGTTTCAATTCTTCACTGTCTATGTACTCCTTGAATTCATGCATATATTTTTCAGCTGCTTTTTGGTCCGAACTGGCAGCCTCAGCATGCCTTATCACACTATGTATGCCACTACTATTTATTTATTTATTTAGAAATTTTAGCATACATACAGAGGTACAAAAAAAATACAGGTAAGAGCAGCATGCCAAAGCCACTTATATGCATAGCATTACGGGCTGGCTTAAAATTAACTTAAGATTAACTAAGCAATGATGAAATCAGTGATAAGACATTATTGTAAACAGATATCTATAAAGCACAAATGAGTATTACAAAGACAGGTCATATGGTTGCATGCATTGCTGTTCATTCAGTAGAATGGAGTACAGTGGACCCCCGCTTAACGATCACCTCCAAATGCGACCAATTATGTAAGTATATTTATGTAAGTGCGTTTGTACGTGTATGTTTGGGGGTCTGAAATGGACTAATCTACTTCACAATATTCCTTATGGGAAAAAATTCGGTCAGTACTGGCACCTGAACATACTACTGGAATGAAAAAAGTTCGTTAACCGGGGGTCCACTGTATTCTGTTAGGTAGTGTATTTAAAAAAATAACAAAGTTAGATTGGGTCCTAGGTTTAACATTTATGTGATATAATTGTGAGTAACATTTTGGATATACAATTTATAAGGTTCAGTTATTCAGTATTTATTTGGTTTTGAGTGAGTAAGTGAACTTTGAGAAGAGACTTGAATTTATAAACAGGTAGTGTTTCTTTTATATTTACAGGTAATGAATTCCAGATTTTAGGGCCTTTTATGTGCACTGAGTTTTTGCATAGCGTGAGATGGACACGAGGAACATCAAAGAGTGATCTGTGCCTTGTGTTATGGTCATGTGTTCTGTTGAGGTTGGCAAGGAGATGTTTGAGGGGAGGGTTAATATCAGAGTTAAGTGTTCTATGTATGTAATAGGTGCAATAATATGTATGGATGTTTTGTATGGTGAGTAGGTTGAGTGTTTTGAATATTGGTGGAGTGTGTTGCCTGTAGTGAGAATTTGTTATCATTCTAAACTGCAGCCTTTTGTTGGGTAATTAGTGGTCTGAGATGGTTAATTGTTGTTGAGCCCCATGCACAAATTCCATAGGTGAGATAGGGGTAAATAAGAGAGTGATAAAGGGCCAGGAGGGCTGACTGTGGAACATAGTACCGTATCTTCGATAGTATGCCTACAGTCTTGGAAATTTTCTTGGAAATTTGTGTATATGTGTATGAAATTTGAGTCTATTATCGAGGTGGATTCCTAAGAATTTTCCCTCTGTTAGCTTTGTGATAGGTGATCCGTTTATCGTTATGTTAAGAGGTACATCTGTAGCTCTGTTACCAAACTGAATGAAGTAGGTTTTGTCAATGTTTAGTGTAAGTTTGTTAGTCCTCATCCAGGTAGATATTTTCTGTAATTCGGTGTTTACAGTATTGGCTAGCGTGACTGGGCTCGGGTGAGAGAAGACGTATGTAGTGTCATCTGCAAAAAGTGTGGGTTTGAGTAATTGCGAAGCATTTGGTAGGTCATTTATGTATAGGAGAAAGAGAAGAGGGCCAAGGACACTTCCCTGTGGGACACCAACTGTAATTGGTTGTGCGGAAGAGCTTGCCCCATTTGCGTACACATATTCGCTTCTGTTGTTGAGGTAAGACTTGAGGTAGTTGAGGGAGTGCCCTCTAATACCATAGTGTGACAATTTTACGTGGAGCAAGTCATGGTCAACTGTATCAAAAGCTTTACGTAAGTCAATGAAGATCCCCAGTGGGACTTCTTTTTTTCTCTATTGCAGTGTATATATGTTCTAGCATGTGTATAATAGCATCATTAGTATTTTTATTAGGCCTGAATCCAAATTGGCAGGGGTTGAGAATGTTTTGGGAGATGAGGTAGGAGTAGATTCGTTTATGAATTAATTTTTCAAAGATTTTTGAGAGAGGGTGTAAATTGGATATTGGCCAATAGTTATTCAACTCTGTTTGGTCTCCTCCTTTATGGATCGGGGTGACCCTTGCTATTTTGAGAACTGTAGGGAAGGTGGAGGATTCAATGGATTTGTTAAAGAGTGTTGCAATGATTGGTGATAGTACTTGTGACGCTTTTTTGTATATAAAGGGTGGTAAGGTATTTAAATCTCCTGCCTTGTTTTTCAGTGCGTTGATTTAAAAAGGGAGACTTCGTATGGGTTAGTCGGAGCTAGGAACAGTGTGTTCGGGTAGTTGCCAGTGAGGTAGTCATTTGGTGGGGTATCTGAGCTTGGGATTTTATTGGCAAGGTTTTGACCTATAGTGGAGAAGAAATCATTGAGTCTGCTGTTTCTGTTGGTGGGAGTTGGGGTTCATCTGATTTTGCTAATTTTATTTTGCTATGTCATGATATCTTTTTTGTTCCCAGAATTTCTGATAGGGTCTTCCAGGTCTTTTTTATATCACCTCGTAAGTTGGATAATCTGTTCTCATAATACAATTTTTTTGCCCTTCTTATCAGGCTGGTTAGGATTGACGAGTAACGTTTTGTTTGGTCCTCTGGGTTTTGTGACCCATTCTGTACTGTTTTTCATATCGGTGTTTTGTATTTATGGATTTGAGAATGCTGGGTGTTAGCCAGGGACTGTTCAGTCTCTTAGCTGTCATCTGTTTAGTTTTTTTAGGGCAGTGCTTGTTATAAAGGTATTGGGTCTTTTTTAGAAAATTATTAAAACATTCGTCAATATCTGTATAGATTTCTAGCTCAGTGTGCCAGTCAATGTTTGTTACTGCTGTTGTGAAGTTATTAATGGCTGCCTCATTGTGAAGTCTGAAGGTGACTTTAGTAGTGTCTTGGGGTATTTTACCAAGAGTTGTTATGAGGAAAGTAGGGTAGTGGTCTGTGGTATTATCTGTAATTATGCCTGATTTTAAAGGGGATATGGTGTTGGTCCAGATGTGGTCAAGTAGGGAAACACTAGTCTCTGTAACTCTTGTAGGTTTTGTTACTGTTGGTAGCAACATGCAGTTACTCATTGTGTTTGTGAATTCAGTAACGTGTGGGTCCTGGTCTTGCAGGAGATTTATATTGAAGTCACCTGAGAGTAGTAAGTGATCTTTGTTCATGCGTGCATCAGTTATCATACTTCCTAGGTTTTGACTAAATTGGCTAATGTTTGATTGTAGAACTCTGTAGATGTTTATCACTGTGAGAGGTTTTTGTAGGTATTTGGATTTGAATTTAGCTATTATATATTCCCCATGTTCATCCCTTGTGCAAGTATTAGTGATACATTCTAGTTGGTCTGAGTAGTATATAGCAGTGCCACCCCCTTGTTGGTCTGGCCTACAGTTGTGTATGGCTGTGTAACCAGGAATGGCATAGACATCTGTAGTATCAGGCTTTAGCCAGGTTTCAGTTAGTGTAATGATGGACATATTGGCATGCAAGGAATTTAGTAATGCTAGGAGGTCATCATAATGCTTGCTTAAAGATCTGATATTGTAGTTAAAGATAGTTATGTTGTTGTTGGCTCTGAGAAGTGCCTTTGATTGTTATGCTGTGTAGTAATTACAGTAACTGTTTGAATCATTTAAGTCATTAAATAAGAGGTTGGTATCAGGATCAATGCTTGTAATCATAAGATTTGTAGTGAATCTATAGTTAGAATTAAGTAAAAAAATAAAGTAAATATTCTAAAGCTAAAAAAAAAAAAAAAAAAAAAAAAACCTGAATTATTTAACAAATGTAAAAATAATGAGCTAAGGTAGTTTTTTAAAGTTAAAATAAATGAGACAATATAAAAGGGACTAAAATAATTTGTGATGAACAAATAAAGTGATGATCAAATAATGGAGCTTGGGAATATGATAGTAGGTAGTACTTTAACCCTTTGAGGGTCGACAGGCCCTCTCCGAAACTCGTTCTCAGGGTCGGCCAAATTTAAAAAAAAAAAAATTATTTTCTCTTATGAAAAGATAGAGAATCTTTTCCCGATCATAACGACACCAAAAGTTTGAAATTTGATAGAAAACTTACGGAATTATGCTCTCGCAAAGTTAGCGGTCTCGGCGATGTTTACGGATCGGCGATTTTGCCCACTTTGAGCCCCATTTTCGGCCAATTTCACTGTACTAGTCGACAAAAAACATGAATATTTCGCTAGAACTCCATTTTTTTCTATCGAATGGGTGCAAGAAACCACCCATTTAATAAATTCAACTATCCAGTACAGTGGTCAGAATTTAGCAATTTTGCCAATTTCACACAAATTTCAAAAGATGCCAATTTGGGAATAGGGTCCAGAATAAACAAGAAAGACATTCCTGGCACTAAAATGACATTTCCTCTAGTCATTAGTCACGTCTCAAGGCCCCTCTTATATTCGTTTGCTTTCCACTTTGAATTTTTATTCTCACAAAAAATATAAGATTTACTGTTATGCAGACTACTGCATTAGTGTAAAAAATGGTATAAATATTATTGGTGCACTTGTGAAAGAATATTAGACTCACCAGTTGACGTGTATTGCACGCTTGGCACGATTTGTTTACTTTTGAAGTTTGGTAAAAATCGAACATTTCTGCTACTTTGAGCTCAATTTCAAGGCACCTTTCATTGTAAAACCAGTCAAAATCATCTCAATTTCAGTAATATGTCTTCCATTCTATAAAATGAGACCAAGAAAACTAGAATACAACAATAAATACTATACGAAAATACACTGCAAAGTCGCTGATTTATTAAAAAAAATGGAAAAAGTTTTTTTTTTCTCATTATGCACCGTGTGCTGCAGGATTTTTTTTAGACTGTGCACACTGACCACATAGACCCATTCTTTCATATGAAGGCCTACCAGCTTTCTCCCACTAGATTTGAGGTCGCTAGAATTTATGAGTACTAGTACGTCAAAAACCCCTACGCGTAAGACGTACTAGTACGACGAAAACCCTCAAAGGGTTAAAGGTAATTCTTTAAAGTTAGAATTATAATAAAAATTATAATATAAAAGGGACTAACATAAGTTGTGGTGAACAATAAAGTGGTAATCAAATAAATGAGCTTTGGAGTATAATGGCAAAATAGTGAACTTATTAACTTTAGCACCTGAGAATAGCACCTTGATTATTTTAACAATTGTGAATATATGAGCTAAGGTAGTTATATAAAGCTAAAATAAAGGAAAAAAAAATATATATATATAAGGGACTACAATTAAGTAATGGTAAACAAGTTAAATGGACAGATAGTCACTATGAAATAATATTGGTTTAGGAGTAAGATCTGATTTGTAATATTAAATAAGTTGAGCAGTTTATTGCACAATAAAAAGTAAAAAAAAAAAAAATGAAGTAGTTGGTACTAGCTAGCAAAAGATAGTTTTGGTACTTGCAAAAAAGTAATTGGAATATACACTAATTGCACACACAATAAAAAGTGACTAAAAAAACAAGTACGTAGTGGTAAACAAAATTAAATGGACAGGTAAGAACAATGAATAATATTAATTTGGAGTAAGATTTGACTTGTAACATAAAATTATGAGCAATTAATAGTAGTAAGAAAGAAGTAAAAAAGTATTGGAGGTAGTTAGCATTAGCTTGTGATGAAAAAATAATAAAAATAATAATGCACAATATAATAGTAAGGTACACTATATGCACCACACGTATGTATGTATTAAGGGCACTTATCTAATCTGTTACAGAAATGACAGCTTTTCTAAGGAAGGTAGAGAAATCGTGTTCGTTTGAGATAGTATATTGTTGTCCTGTTGATGTTTTCCTTACTCTTAAATATCTCAAACCAACCTTTGCTGGCCTCAAATTCACTCACATCACAACTAGTTGCAGGCATTTTTCTAATTAAATCCTCGTGCAACTTCCTAGCCTTTTCACTTATGATCGCTTGAGAGATGCTATCGCCTGCTATCTGTTTTTCGTTTATCCACACCAATAACAGTCTCTCAACATCTTCTATCACTTACGATATCTGTTTCGAAAGCACAGTTAAACCTTTGGCAAGAACAGCTTCCTTGATTGTCGTTCTATTGCGGCACTTAGTTCCGTAAAACGTCGCTGCCAGCGCCTTTGTCCTTTCACCCGCAACTACATCTCTCAATGCCCATGATGTGAACATGAAATCAATCACCAGATATGCCACCGTGTTTTTAACCTGCGCTCCCACCCCATCAATGTCTAAACTTAACATTCACAATACCTGCAACCCACCCCCTCCCATAAACCGAATTACCCTTCCAAACCATTCCCCGACCCTCCCTATGCGTTCACAAAAATATACATGAAAAATGGTTTCCAGTTCACCACACACTCGACACTCCCCACCTTCCCTGAGCTTTCGATTAAATAAGACAATCCCAGACGGCAAAATTCCATGTAAAAAGCGATACATCACCTCTCGTACACCTGGACTGATGCGCAACTTTCGGAGACGTTCCCATATGTTGTGCCAAGCATACATCGGGTATGCTCCTTCCACAGCAGCCACCTCCGACCCCCCCCCCAACTCTCTCGATTACACGCAGCTTGATTCGAGCTGGATCCCTCGCCACCATCAAAACTCTCAACATTGCCTCCCCTCCTCATAAATCCTTCCCTGCCCATCAACGTTTTATATCCTCATGCACTTTCTCGATGCCCCCTTATCCCCACCCTCCCACAGAAAACTCCGTTTCACATAAATACTCATAATCCTTTGTTCCAGCGGTATGAGCCCCAGCCCTCCTTGGCCAATTGGCAATGTAATTACCCCTCTGCTTAACCACTCGCAGCCAGATCCCCAAATAAACTGATAAATCATATGCAACAATTTCGTGACCTCTTGGCACATTAACTGATACATGACCACCACATGCCATAATTTACTATATAATAGTACATTTGTCACGATTACTCTTTGGTGCAACATGAGATGTGCAGACCTCAATCCTCCTAGTCTTTCTAACACACTATCCACAACCCTCACTGAGTTCACCTCACATGCCACCATCAGATCACAAACATACACAATCCCACATATCTTAAGCTGGTCCACCACGCTCCACCTACCCCTCATGCCCCCACTCGTTTGGTCCCAATTTCCCACTGCCATGAACTTAGTCTTGGTGGCATTAATTCTCATCCCTGTCGCCTCTCCAAAAACGTCCACAACTTTCCACCTGCTGCAAGTCTACACCACCTCCTACCAAGACCGTTGTATCATCTACGTAACCCACAATACCAGGCCACTCATCACTCTCAAAACCCCCTAAACTCCCCAAAACACTAGCCCGCACCGCCCTATAAAAAGGATCCTGAAAACACGCAAACAATAATTGTGAAAGGGGACAGCCTTGCCTCAAACCCCGACCCATCTGAACTGGCACACCTAATCGACCATTGACCTGTACACGCAAAGTCGCCCCCTTGTATAAAGTCTGTGCCCAAAAGATTTCATTCCCATAACCCTGCCAACACATAAACTGCCACAATGCTCCCCTTTCTTAAATCACAAATTAAGGTAGCACAAGTATAATAAATGGCACTGATTTGGTTGTACTATAATAGTAAGATGGTAAACAGGATAACGAAAAAGTTGGAGTTGAATATACAAACTTGAAAAATTTGGCAATACAGTGGACCCCCGCATAACGATGGCATCGCATAGCGATTTTTCCGCATAACGATTACTTTTATCGCAAAATTTTTGCCCCGCATACCGATTAAAAACCCGCATAGTTTTTCTCCGAGCCGCCCAAAAGGGCCCTCAGCCACCCTACTTGCCGCCCCGCCCATTTTTTCCGCCAGCCTCCCGCGGTAACACCAAGCAAACCCCGGGAAAATATTGTTTTATTCAGTATTTTGGGTTGCTGTTTCGGGGAAAAAAGTGACCAGGGCCCAAGAAAGCTTCTATTGCCAACCACCCTCAAAGGGTAAGAATTATTAGAGATGAAGAAAGAGATAATTGTAAGTTTAAAAGTGGGGTGGTATAGCCGACCTAGTCAAGTGTACAAGAAACCCCAATAACCCATGTTATTTTTTGGGGCACCAAAAGACAATAAAGGAAGTGTTCTTCCCAAAAGGTTCAACTGTTTTTCGAACAAAGACGAAATTGATGGAAGATGGAGAGACTCTTATTGGTTGGATAAATAAAAAAAAAGATGCGGGAAATGCGTCTTCAACGATCTTTTGTAAAAAGGCTAGGAAGTTGCATGACGTTTTTAAAATTAAAAAAAAAGCCTGAACTGTATGATGGAGGAATTTAAGGCCAGCAAATTTTGGTTTGAGAGATTTAAGAAGCGTAGTGGCATCCTAGTGTGAAAGGCAGGGTGGGCGCCAGTTCGGACCACAAAGCGGTAAAAAAATATGTGCAGGAATTCAAGGGTCTAGAAATAAAGGACTGAAACCTGAAAAAGTTTTTAATTGTGATGAAAAGGCTTTCTGGAAGAAAATCCAAGCAGGACCTACATTACCAGAAGGAAAAGGCACCCCCAGGACATAAGCCTATGAAAGACAGGCTTACTTTGTTGATGTTGCCAATGCACGGGGTGATTGCAAAGTAAAGCCTTATTGTGTATCACTCTGAAACCCCCCAGAGCGTTCAGGCAAAAGAAGCCCTCAAGGAAAATTTGTGTGGCTGTGGGGGAAAACGAAAGGGGCTTGGGTCATAGGGAATTTTTCATAACTGGTTACCCCATGATTTGCCCCCAATGTAAAAAATTACCTAATGAAAAGAAAAAGAATTAATGCCCCCTGGTGTTGACAATCCCCCCCCCTGTAAATTACAGAGGGGTTTCAAAGCGACTTTAGGGGGACATGAGCTTCTTTAAGGGTGAAGTTTTTCCCTCCCAATACCACCCTCTCCTGCACCCCATGGACCAGCAGTTATTTCCAACTTCAGAAAAGAAAAAAAAAACCTGTTTGAAAGGTGCTTTGTAATGACCCGAAACCAACTGACTCAAAGGGGAAAGTTTTGGGAGATCACTTTAATACCCCAAATTGGGTAAACTTATAGGAAAGGCGGGGAGGAAGTGACAAAGGGACCTTGAACTCTGTTTGGGAAGAAACTGTGGCCAGAATGTGTAACAAAAGGGTTTTTGGGAAGGGGTTTGAGGCAAACCCTGGAACCCCTGTGCCAGTTGAGAATCCATTGTGGCTTTGGGAAAGTCCTTGGGGTTGGAGGTTAGTGGGGAGGATGTGGAAGATTGGTGGAGGAGGACAAGAAGAATAACCACTGATGAGCTGCTAGATCAACTTCAAAAGCAAAAGGCCACAATGAGGAAATTGCTTCGGAGGAGGGGAGAGAAATTGAAGAAGTTGCCTCTTCAAGATTAAGGGAAACTGTGCAAAGTGTTGAAGGCAAACCTTCATGGATGAAAAACACCCCACCGCTTTTTCAAGCCCCTGCTGGTGATTATTTCACTGAAATGTTGTGAAACACTTTTTGGCAAATTTAAAGACGAGAGGTACAGGCCATTGGACAGATTCTTGTGCAAAGAAATCCGTGTTGAAGCTGGCCCAGTGGTTTTTAAAAAAAGAGGGAAGAACCCCCGAAAAAGGACTTACTACCTCAAATCCTAATGGAAGGGGATTTCCCCCTTTTAAAAATAAACACCTCTTCCCCCCCCATCCCCTCAAACATCACCCGATCTTCAATAAAAGTAAGTGTCATTTAATTTTGCATGCCTTTTTCAGTTTGTGTTTTAAAATTAACATTTCATGTGGTAAAAAAAAATTTTTTTTCATACTTTTGGGGTCTTGCAAGGTTTTTTTTTTTCCTTATTTCTTTGGGAAAATTTCGCATAACGATTTTTTCGCATAACATGAGCCCTCTTGCCGGATTAAAAACGTTTAAAACCGGGGGGCCACTGTAAAAGGTTAAGAAAAGTATAAAAAAGTTGGGTAAAAAAAGTCTAAAAAAGAAATGGCAAAATAAAAAGTTTTTAATAAAAATTTGGGTAAAAAAGTCTTAAAAAAAAAGGGGCCCCAAAAAAAAGTTTAAAATAAGATTGGGCAATAAAGACAGGGTTTTTTTCTGCTGGGGGGGGGGTAATGTCGACCCTGCAACTTTTTAAATTAGAGGTGAAAGGGGTATCAAGGGGGGTAAAAAGGGCGATTATGAAAAGGGGGGTAAAAGGGGGTTAGTTTAAGGAGGTAAAATGGGCGATTTGTATGTGGTTTGGGGGTTTTTTTTATATTTCCTGGGGAATGAGAGATGCTGGGGGGGGGGAATTTAAATTTAAGGCAAAGCAGCACGTATATAGAGGCTGCTGGGGGGGAAAAAACTTATTTTTTGGGGGTCATGGGGACTTGTTTTTCCAGACAAACTACCCTGAGCTTACGTCAGTCGTCTCCCCGTAATTGGCGCAGTGTAACAGTAGTCGGTTTTTTTAAGGGTTTTAGGGGGGTTGGTGTGTATGGGGGACGGTTTTAGCGAAGAGGGGTGGAGGTATGGAGTGCCGGTTTTGTAGGGGATAATTTACTGATTCCAGTTGCAAAGGTTTTTTTTTCTGGTTAGAATGTATAATTCAAGGGCCCTTTTTAAAAAATTTTGGGGATAATAATGTAAGTTTAAAGTGGGATGCAAGTCTAGAGATTGGGTTTAGACCAATGTTACAGTGTGCATGTTTAACACAGCGAGACCCTGTTATTGGTGGTCATTTTTAGGCCCTTTTGTTTTTACCTTTTTCCTAGTAATGACCCCCGTATTTTAGATAGTCTTAATGACCCTCACATAGTAGATAGTTTTTTTTAGTTTTAATATGTTATCTTCATTATGAATAATAAAAAAAATTAAACCTTTATATTATAATAATAAATTATAATATTTATTAATATTATTTATATTTATTTTATTATATTTATTTTATTTATTATATTATAATAATAATGTGGCCCGGGGCCTGGTGGGGTAAAGCTCCCGCTTCACCACGGGGGGCCCGGGGTTTTATTCCGGCGGGTGGAAACATTTCGACTGTTTCCTTATACTGTTTCCTGTTCACCTAGCAGCAAAAGGGTGCCGGGGGGTTTTGGGAAATGGTTGGGGGTCCGGGGGAAAGATTAAGGGCCCCAAAGGGAAAAAAGTTAACAGTCCCTATGATGCATGACTTTCTTGGGTTTTCCTGGGTTATCCCTTGGGGTTTTTCCGGGGGGTTTTCTTGGGGGTTTTCTGGGGTTAAAAAACCAACGAAAACTTATCAAATCTTAACTTAAAAAGGGCCCCCCAAAGAAATGTCAGTTGACTTTTTTTGGGTTTTCCCCGGTTCCTTTCCCTATGCGTTATAGTAAATTTTGTAAGTATTTGGGTTTCCGAAAAACTTACTTCTTACTTTGTTATAGTCGGTGGCCCTTGGGGTTGGGGGGTGAGGGAAGTCGGGCCCTTGTTGTTGATGGTGGGAACGGGTCCCGCAGGGGAATTTTCGATTTTTAGGTGCTGCCCTTTTTTTGGTGCAGTTTTTTCTATAAAGTTGGTTCATAGTAACAGGGTTGGTGGTTAGTGAGAAAATAAAATAGTTGACAGATGGGGGTTGGTATCGTCTGGCAGGGGGCTGTGCTTGGAGTTTTTAGGGGGCAGTTTTTCGTTTCAATCGGAAAATTTTATCGGTTTGTAAGTATCATTTTATTTTCTTGGGTCATGCGGGGTTCTACGTCCCTTTAGTGCAGTTATGGTTGAATTGGCCCATATTGAAGCGTTGATCAGTCTGCATGTAAAAAAATGACAGCTTGTCCCTCAGTGCATTAAAGGCAGTATTATTATTTCACGTTTTATGTGTTATATTTGTTTTTATGGAATTTTTAGTAAACTGTATTTCACAATAGTAGTCTTATATTGATATGATGACGTTGTCTTTGGTTTTTTTTAAAATGGGGAATTTGAAAAAATGGCTTTGGGGACAGATATTTTTCCAGGAAAAAAGTTTAGTTTATTTTTATTTTATTATAATGATGGGGGAGCGCTAACCTAGGATTAACAGCGGAAAAGTTTTTCCCGGGGTTTTCCCCGGGAGGGTTCCGGGTAAACGCCCTGGGGCCCCGGTCTGGCCCGGGCCTCCTGGTAGACGGGGCCTATCAACCAGGCGTTGCTGCGGCTGCCGCAAAACAACGACGAGCCAAGCCCGGCTGATGGGAAAACTGACTTTAGGTGCTTGTCCAGTCCCAGCTTAAGACTCCCGGGTCTGTTGGAAAACCCCCCTTATGTGTGCTGGGGGGCAGTTGAACAGTTGGGGCCCCGACATTATTTGTATGGTTCTTAAGTGTGTGACACCCCTCTTTTCTTGGGGGGGAGGGGTGCATCGTCTGCCAACCCTTTTGCTTTCATAGTGAGTGTTTTTCTGGAAAGTTCGGTACTAGTCCCTCTAGGTTTTTCCGGTGTATAAATCGTATTCTCCCTCTGCTTCCGGGAATAAGGTTTAGGAACCTCAAGCGCTCCCAGTAATTCAGGGTTTTACCCCGTTATGCGCGCTTTTGAAAGTTCTCTGTACATTTTCTGGGTCGGAATTTACCTCCCTTGAAAGGTCTGTTAGTGGCAGAAATTTCCACCCTAGATAGAACAAGTGACCGAAGAGTGTTCTTTTGGGTTTGGGCCCCTCCCTATTTTGAAGGTTCTCTTTCCCTCCGTCATTTTTAGCAATGCATTGATACAATGTTATGGCCTTGAGGTGAGACCCTCCGAATAATCACTCCCGGCTTTGCTTGGGTGTTTCGCTTTTTGGGCCCAAAAAATTTTTTTTTGACTCTGATAAAAGTTTTAATTTCCTCATGTTTCCCTTTCTGGTAATTAAAATTTCTCATCGTTGAACTTCATATTGTTTTCGCAGCCCACTGAAAGTTTTGGTTTGTCCCCCTGGAGCCTTGCAGGTCTGAAAGGGAAGCACTGTCAGCAGATTGGGTGTATCGCAAAGGAAGACAGGGTGTGTGGCTGACATCCTTGCATGTCGGTAGAGGATGGGAAAAAGTGGGAGCGATACTGTGCCTTGTGGAACAAGCTTTTCACCGTACGCCTGGGGCTTTCTCTGTTGGATACTCTCTTGTTCTGTTTTTGGGAAATTTAGATCCATCGCCGACTTTTTCCCGTTATTCCTTTAGTACGCATTTTGTGCGCTTTTTGCCTGGTCACATTGTCGAAGGCCCTTTTTCAAAGTTTAAATTTTTACATTCATTTTTTTGTTTTAGTGCATTTAGGGGCCTTTTCGAGTGAAACCAATAGTTGAGACAGACAGGAGCGACCCGTTCTAAACCCATGTTGCCCTGGGTTGGTAATGTGGGTTTCTAGATGGGTGGTGACTTTTTCTTTGGGCCCTTTCAAAGATTTTTTTTGAATGGGTGTTAGTGCTTTGGTCTGTAGTTCTTTGCTGTTTCTTTTTTTGCCCCTTTTGGAAGTGGGGCTTGTCGTTTTTTTAGTAACGTGGGACGACCCCCTTCCATGCTCCTTCCTAGGATGGAAAAGGCTCGTGATAGGGGGTTTTTGCGTTCTTTATGAACCAAAAGTTCCATGAGTCTGGCCCCGGGGCAGAGGCAGGGAACATGTCATTTATCGCCCGTTCGAAATATTTGGGTCAGGATAAATGGATAGGCTTGTGTTAATAAATTTTGTGGGCCCTTAAAAAAAATTCATTTTTTATCCGCTCTCAGTTTGGGTTAGCGGCTTGCTAAAAACTGGTCTATTGGGACTTTAGTTCATCATTTCCCTTTGTCATCTGTGTAGGACCCTTTGTTTAAGTAGGGGCCCCCAAAATGGCGTTTTTCTCGATTTTGATTTGGCATAGGGGAAAGAAATACTTTGGGTTTTTTCGTTTTTATTTGGGTTTTAGTTCTTCCCCCGATTCTGACTCCCAAAGGGTTCTTTTGCTTAAATTTGATGCTTCATTTTTTGACCATGTCTCCCCCGCTTTCGATATTTACCTCTTTTAGCCTCTGTTATTCTTTTTTGTCGCCTGTAAAGGGGGCCTGTCTCTTTCTATTTACATCCACTCCTCCTTTTTCTTAGGGAAAAGTTGTGCATACATCGGTGCCCCGAGTTAATCTGTTCTAGGCATAAATTGGGGGTTGTGTTGCTTAGTACATCTTCCCCCTTTTATCGGTTAGGATTGGTTATTTGGGCCCCCTTTTGGTTTTTGTTATTGAAATTTAAAATTTTGGGGAATGCTCCCCCGTGCAGTCCATTTTTTCGGTCTGGGGCTCCCCGCATCATGTTGAACCCCCAATTATGTGTGATTGAGTAATTTTTTTTGATATGGTGACATTTTTATCAGATCATCATGTTGTGAAGAGAGGTTATTATTTCCATCTAGTACTCTATTATTTGCTGGTTTTTAAAAAGAAATTTGTACGAGATTTAAAACTCGGTGAGTGTGAGTTTTCATCAGAGTGCCCCCTTGGGGTTATTTTGCAACAAATTTATTTGCTTATTCCTCCCTTTTAGGTGCCTTAATTAAAACCCCAGGAGCAAGATGTTGGGGGGCAGGAGTGGGGAAAATTTTTCCCGACAGTGGTCAATTTTTAAACCGTTCCTGGAATTGCTGGGGGTGTTGCATCCGGAGGTTTAGATACCCCCAATACTAGGTTTTGGTTTCGCCTTTATGCTAAAATTCAACATCTTTTGGCTTAAGCAGTTCTGTGCAAACAAATGACTCTGCAATGTACAGGCCAACCCCCCTTTTGCCAGTTCACTCTGTCACATCTGTATAGGTTGTAACCTGGGATCCATATTTCGTTGTCCAAGTGATCCTTTATGTGGGTCTCAGTGAAAGCCGCGAACATTGCCTTTGCCTCTGCAAGCAGTCCACAGATGAAAGGTATTTTGTTGTTTGTTGCTGGCTTTAGACCCTGTATATTTGCAAAGAAGAATGTTATCGGACTGGTGGTATTGTTGGTACTGGGGGGGGATTTTTTTTTCCGGCATTAGTATCTGTATCTGTTGGTTTGGAGTGGAGGCCATTGACTGTGGTTCCACTTCAGGAATGACTGGATTTGGTGTACGATTTCTGCCATTTCCTGCCAGTTTTTTTCCTTCCTGGCACTAAAAACACCTCTCCCTTGAGTGGCTGTGGCTACCCAGGTTTTCCCATGGCCTGGATGTTTTGTATCTTTTTGTCCCCTTTAGATGGTATGCCTGGCAATTTAAGTTATAGCACAGTCTTTCCTGTACTGAAAGGTACACAGTTCAGGGTGAAAAAGCTTACAGGAAGGGAGTTTGCATTTTCCTGTTGTCATATGTGCATGGCATTTTCTAGGGTGGTCATAGTTGCACGTCCCTCTGTTTTTCCAGATTTCCCATGCCAGCAGATACCAAGTGCATAGTATGTGCACAGGCTTGGTTTCTGCTTGCCTTGGGTTTCTGTGACTGTATTCCCTGTTGGTGCATGTTTCCCTGTCTTACTTCTATCCTCCCTAGCACCAACAATGGAGCTCCCACCAGTTGTTTTTGGTAATATATCCTCACTATTGCTATTGGAGTCCTCTTGTTTGCTATTTCCTGCGGTATTTCTAGTTTGCAATATTGGTTTTATCTTATCTTTGACTACACTTGTTTCCCTACTATGGTTCCTGTCCCCTATGAGGTCACTTATATGTATTCCTTCCTGCGTATAATTCCCGACTACCTGTACAAAATCTCCAGCTTCACCATTACTGTCTCCCAGGACAGCATCTCCAGCTTCACCATTACTGTCTCCCAGGACAGCACCTCCAGCTTCACCATTACTGTCTCCCAGGACAGCACCTCCAGTTTTCACCATTACTTTTCTCCCAGGACAGTATCTCCAGCTTCACCATTTCTGTCTCCCAGGACAGCACCTCCAGCTTCACCAACACTGTCTCCCAGGACAGCACTATCAGCCCCACATTTACTGACTACCAGGACATCATCTCCAGCCTTACAGTTTCTGACTACATGGCCAGTATCAAGGGCAGTACCATTCAGCCCAGACTTTTTATGTTCCCATCTGTTGTAGAAAGCTTCCAGGTTTCCTATGAAAGCAGCTTTGATGTTGACCTCTTTTAATACCCTTGTGATTTTAGTCCACAGATTTTTCTCATTTGGGCATACCCAAAAACACTTCTCTGTTTTAATACTGCTTGTAGCTAGTTCTTGGATATCTGCACAAGGGGCGCTGTATAGTCCTTGTGGCTTAGCGCTTCTTTTTGATTATAATACTAATAATAATGCACAAGGGGCGTGACACCAATTTCCACAAAAATGACAATTTATCCATGTGGAAGCCCGTTTGTTTGACTGACCACAGACTACACACAGCTTCATAATGATTTGAATGGTTGATTTACTGCAATTCTACTAGCAACCTCTTGAATATTCTATTAATAACCTCCTTAAATGAAGCTCTAGCTATATGTATTTCTGTTTCTAACTGTTTTTGTATATTGGACAGCTTACCGTGCACGTTCCTGATTTTTAATGTTTGTGTTTATAAGGGCGCCTACAACCCCATCCGTTTACAGTCTGCTTTATTGTCCAACGAAACCGTTTGAAACCAGTCAAGGGTTCGGACCATCAAGGGTTTGGACCAGTCAAGGGTTCGGACCATCAAGGGTTTGGACCAGTCAAGGGTTCGGACCAGTCAAGGGTTCGGACCAGTCAAGGGTTCGGACCAGTCAAGGGTTCGGACCAGTCGGACTAGTTTCTTTCGCGGAGGGAAAATAAAAAAAAATTCTCGGCTATATAACCCAAGTGCAGTACAACATGTAAACAAACTGAAGCTATGGACTGCCGCACACAAGAGAGAAGAAGAAGATCCTCTCCATCCGGAAGACGGAAGACCACCAGCATCCCACACCCGCGGGGCCAGCTGGAGAAGACCCGGGCCAGAAGTACGGCTAAAAACTCTTATCAACTTGATATATTTACTTGGAATATAGCATCGCTTAAAAAAAGAGCTTATGTTCTTCACGGCATTATCAAATATAATTCCATTGACGTTATATGTTTACAAGAGTGCGGTGTCTCTGAAGAGTACCAGCCCCCTGAATTACCATCATTTATTACATATAACTTGGAATCTACTAACTCGTGTGTGCTCTATGTTAAAAACTCACTTCACCATATACTCCTTGAAGATGAGAAAACAGACGGCCTTCAATATCATGGAGTTAAGATTTATTTTAAGAACTCTGCTCTTAAGTTTCTCAATATATTTAACTTGTATGCCCCTCGTAATGAATTTAATTACTCGGAGCTCCCATTATGTGCTACGTTTCAACCTACTTTTATCCTAGGAGATTATAATGCAAGGCACACCAACATTGGAGACTCAGAGTTTACTAACCGTAATGGCAGACAACTGTTGTCACTTTTAAATAAAAATGATAATGTGCAATTTGTAGGTGACTTGGAGCCCACACATGTCTATGGAGGCATCCTTGATCTGTGTCTTGGTTTTAACCTTGATAATGTCCGCTGTGAGAGTTACATTGTAAAGATTTTACCATCATATATGTTATCAGATCATTACCCAAGATTAACCACTGTATATATTGATAATAACTAATTATTGGTGGTTCCAATATTTTCATTAAAATTTTTTTGTTTAGTTGTAATATAGTGTTTAAAATTCAGTTTTTCGTGTATGATTATTTTTATGGTGTTAGTATTCAAGGTAAAAATTATTGTGAGGGGAGAGATATATTGGATGTTTAGTCAGTTGTAAGATTAATGATAATTTAAGGTGGAAATGATTGTTTATGTGTGTGTGTGTATGAATTTGTATGTGTGTGTGTGTGTGTTTATGTGTGTGTGTGTATGAATTTGTATGTGTGTGTGTGTGTGTGAGAGAGAGAGAGAGACTCAACAATCAACATTTGCACCAATAACTCACTACAGTTGTGACCGGGTGTGGAAGTGTGAATTGCTCATTACTCTAAAATTTGTTCATGATTGCACCCATGTATAAACGTAAGTAACCATTCTTACAGTATTCATTACCTTTGTAACTTGTGAGTTCATTACCTTTGTAACTTGTGAGTTCATTACCTTGTACCTAGTTCAGCCATCAAAACTTTGGAGCCCGGTCCCTGGACCCATTGTGTACCTCTGTAATCTGTAAATACCTTTGTAACTTGTCATGATTGTGACTAGACCTACCTGGAGTTCATTACCTTTGTAAATTGTGAGTTCATTACCTTTGTAAATTGTGAATTCATTACCTCTGTAACTTGCTCAGCTATCAAAACTTTAAGGCCCAGTCCCTGGACCCATTATGTACCTCTGTAATCTTTTGACTACCGCCCACAGGATGGGTATGGGGTGCATAATAAACATATTAAACTAACTAACTGTTTGGCCATGACTACCCTATGCCAGTCTTATTCTCATCTTTATACTAGCCTATTTTAAAGTAATTATTATTAAATCTATTTTTCTTTTAGTATTTTACAAGATTTCTGTTATTAATTATAATAGAGGTGGAGTAAGACTGGTAAATCTTTTCTTAACCTTTGATCTACCTTAATATTCTTTATTTCTAACCTATAACTTCTCTAAACTCCTTTATACTAATACTGTTTTATTAATTATCTACTACTTATGCATAACTATGTGTTATTTTTCTGTAGTTTACCTTCTACCTGTAACTTACCCTTAATTACTTAATTACTCAACTTAACCTAGCTTATACCTATCTTCGCTATCTTTAACAACTATTTCATTTTTTGTTTCTTATCATATTCATGGTAGTCCATGTTTCAAATCTTGTTCTGTGTATTTGCCCAGTTTTTATATATATGATTTGTACTGAATATGTTCATTATTTTGTCTTATAAGTTCATTAAGTTTTGTTGGGTGTTTACTTTATTTCAGCTACCTGTCTTAATTTTTTTGTTACTATAATCTTTTGAGTTTTATAAGTGAATTATATGCCATTTAAGTTTTATAAGTGAATTATGTCATTTTATTGTTTTACGAATGTGGACTACCGTTTTGTTAATTACATAATTTTGTAAGGTCTTTCAGTATTTACTGTAGTAGTTCTTGCTTCTGTATTTTGTGACTAAACCAGAAGATACTCTTATAGGTTTAGCAGCAACCAAGCAACCCTTAATAGATGCCTAAGAATTAGTACTGTATAAGTTTACAGGTTGGCCAAACCAGGCACCCCTGAAGAGATGCCTAAGAGTTAGCAGACTCAACCAGATATACTGAGGAAAGGATATACGTATAGTTACAGTACTAGAGACCTTAAAACTCTAGTCCTGGAGGATCAGACTAGGCTTGTAATTTTGGATTCGGAAGATCTCAGTGGCTGCCTGAAGAAGGAATGTATTAAGGCACTAAACCCAAAAGGGAGGTAACCCAAAAATAGTAGATTAAGGTAAGGGAGTTTCCTTGGAACTCTGTGGAGTGGGATTTATAGTAAAAGTTAGGCATGTTCTAATACTTTTTATGTATTTGATGCTGGTAATTTTTTTTTATCGGGACCCAAAATTTTAGATTCCCTTGTAATGCCTGTCTGTTTATTAAATTGTAAGTTGTTTTATTTGGTTTGTTTTACTTTTCCCCTTTTAGCCATGTATATAAGATCCATTTGTCAGAACTTAAATTGATTTACATTTTTGTTTTTTCTGGAGAGTCAAGCCCCTGATTAGCTGCTTACTGCTCAATTTTCATGGCAAGCTACCTCTTAACCAGTACTTATCAGGATCACTACCTTTTTATAGCTATCCTGTATTAGTTCTCATGGATTTATCCTGCTCTAACCCAAATTCCACGTCTTCCCTTATCCTATGACTAGCTACTTTTACCTCTTCTACTGTTAAGAATAGGTTGGTGGCAGCATATTTCTCAGAGAATAGTGCTAAACCCTTTTTTTCTCTCAAATCCTAGTAATTTTCCCTTTTAAGTGTTTCCCATATTCTCATATTTTTGTCCACTTCGAGTCTCTACCTGAGGGAACAGACAATATGGTATCATCTGGTGCTCTGTCGACCCTAGGGTGGGAGCTGAATTTAACTATGAGTGTTCCTCTGTTGAAACCTTTAACAATGACCCTGTTTACCTGGAGAGAGTTCCGGGGGTCAGTGCCCCCGCGGCCCGGTCTGTGACCAGGCCTCTAAGTAGTTCTGTGAGCAGCATTCAGAACTACTTAGAACCCAACTCCTTTCAAGGGAGGTTCCTTGATGCTAGTTAGGGGCTCTTGATCTAGAGAATTGGATCTGCACTCCTGTTCCCTGAATTAAGCTTAAATACCTTCCATTCCCCCCCACAGGTGCTGTATAATCCTATGGGTTTAGCACTTCCCCATGATTATAATAATCTAAACCCAACTTCCATAATGATCATACCTCCTATAAAAATCATACTTATTACAATGATCCTGAACTTCGAACACAATCTGTGTCAGGGGCCCAAGACTGTTCAACTGCCTCCCAGCATACATACCCCTGGCTGTCTTCAAGCAGGCACTGGACAGGCACCTAAAGTTAGTACAGTGGAACTCCTGTTTTCATACTTAATCCGTTCCAGAAGGTCGGTCTAAAACCGAATCGTACAAAAACCGAATTAATATTTCCCATAAATAATATAAATACAATTAATCTGTTCCCCTCAAAAATATTAACAAAATACATTTTTTCAAGAATAACTATAGTTTTACATACAGAAAACAATGAGAAATAAATATAAATGACTAATTTTAATGATAAATGAACATTACATACCTTTATCGAAGACTCTTCCTCTTCAAGGGGGGCTCCTTGTTGTGGTGAAGAGGCTCTTGGTCTGAGGAATTAGACCTGTCGGTCTCCTTCCTCAGACCGAACCTAATTACCCCTCAATCCCCCCTTCCCTATCCCATCCTCCCCTTTTTCCTTTCCTCCTCCTCCTCCTCCTCCCCACCCCTTCCTTTTGGCCTTGGGGATTTTTTCCCACAGGCACACTAGTTCCTAGGTACAAGAAAGGGTACCGGGGTCCATCCCATTCCTTTGAGGTTCTTGGCAGTGGCGTAGTTTGCCGTGGAATATGGATTGCCTGGGGATGTCCCGATCCCTCTCCGGTATCCCGGAGGGTGGCTTTGGGTGTCTCGGGCGACAGGTGTATCTGTGGAAGCCACCTTTCGGATTCCAGGGGTGGTGGCCGAAGGAGGTATGCTCTGTGGCAGATATCCGGCCGCCCTCTCTTTTGTCCACCGAGGTAGCTTGGCAGATGTGAGGTTGCTATCCCGAATTGCTGGTTTACTGGCATGATGGGTAGGGTATGGCACGGGTTCCATGCTGCATCTGCGCTACTTGCGGTGCTGAGGACCTCTTGGGCATGGAGGGAGATTTCTGGCCCTTTCATTTCTCCTAGGAACTATCCCTCCCTGGTCTCCCCTTTTTTTACTCTTTTTTTATTTCTATTTTCTTTTCTTTCTTTTTTTTCTTAAAAACAAAAAGAAAGAAGTAACCTAACCATGGCAGCCCTAATCCATGAACCTGCTACCCCTGGGCCCCTTCTTGATACTGCACCCCGTTCTGACCCCGCCTCATCTTTGGACCACTCCTCAGACACTCCTCATGCCTCTGTGTCTTGCCGGTGCTGTTTCCTCACCCGCTTCAGGTACTGAGGTCTCGACTGACTCCTTCGATTTATCTGACCTCCGCTCTCCTTTGGCTATGCTTCTGGCCTCTCCCTCTACGGTGCGGCAATTTTCGAATCGCCGGCCCGTTCCACATCGGACCAACTCTGGTCCCACGCCTAAACGTTAACAACAATTACCTGCTGATGATACTTCTGCGCCTTCTCCTTCTTCTCAGAAAAGATCGACACGTCCTGCACTCCCTTTCCACGCTCAGTTTCAGAATGCACAATGGACTAAATTCTTCACTTTACGACCGACTTCCTCTCCTGCCTATCTTTCTGACCACAGTATTGGCAAGGCACTCCTACGCCATATTAGTAAAGATATTTCTTTTCATGCTCTTAAGAGCGGTACGTGCATCATCACCGTACAGAATGCTACCCAAGCTCATGATCTTTCTCTTCTTTCCCATATCGATACTGTTCCTGTCACTATTGAAAAACATCATTCGCTCAATTCTTGTAGTGGTACTGTCATTCTGCCCCATACCATAGTTCAACAAAATTTCCAAACATGTGGCAATGACATTCTTGAACAGCTGGAACTCCAAGATCTCCCAATCCTCAAGGTAGACACTTATGTTCTTCCTGCCCACGGGCGGAGATGATACCCTAGCAATGTGGCTCGTTTAACTTTTGACAGCCGTGAACTCCCATCCTCAGTTTATGTAGCAGGACATCGGTTACAAGTTCGAAAGGTGATCCCTACACTGCAACAGTGTAGAAATTGCTGGCGATTTGGCCATCCAGCAAAATATTGCAGATCTATAGCTGAATGCCCAGTCTGTGGTGCCAATGGCCATTCTAATACGTCTTGCAATCGACCTCCCTTTTGCCTTAATTGTCATGAAGCTCACCCTTCGTACTCTCTCCGTTGCCAAGTCTACTTAAATGAGCGGGAAATCCGTTACCTCAAAGAGGCAGAAGGTTTCCCTTATGCCATGGCAGTTTCTCATCTCCGCCTCCAAGGGAGACTACCTCGTGTTTCTTATTCCCGTGTTTCAAAATGTCCCCCCACTTCTGGGGTCCCATCTTCTGCAGCCTCCTCTGTGGTTACCTCTCCCATAGTCACTCCTGTATCTAATTCTTTTGCTGTCCTAGGCTCAGACGTCCCTACTTCAACGCCTCAGTCTGTTCTCGCTTCTTCGTGTTCTCCCTCACAAGCCTCAGTATCGACGAGATCTCGTATGACACCTCCTCCCAATCGTCCCTCTACTTCTCAGAAGTCAAAAAAAAGGTCCTTTAACCCCTCCTTCCCTTCTTCCACCTCCTCATTTTACCTTCCCTGTCTCTGTACCTGGTTCTTCCCCTCTCACTGGCTCTGTTACAAGTGTAGAGGTTCACCCTCCTCCTCGTACTGTACCTTCCTCCCCTGTTCCCTCCCAAGTTTCTTCCTCTTCTGCCACCTCCCAGGTTTCTGCCTTTTCTGTCCCCTTCCACATTTCTTCTCCAGTTCCCTCCACCCTTTCGCCCCCCCCCTACCTTGGTACAGTCCATTACAGTTCCAATCTTTACTCATCCTCCCCCTACCATCTCCAATATTGTCTCCATACGACATCTCTGAATTCCGAAACACTTGAAGCAATCTCTGAATACAGTGGACCCTCGACCAGCAATATTAATCCATTCCTGAGAGCTCATCGTTCATCGAAATTATCGTTAGCCGAGTTAATTTTCCCCATAAGAAATATTGGAAATCAAATTAATCCGTGCAAGACACCCAAAAGTATTGAAAAAAAAAAATTTACCACATGAAATGTTAATTTTAATACACACAAACTGAAGAAGACATGCACAGTTACATGACACTTACCTTTATTGAAGATCTGGTGATGATTGATGGGATGGGAGGAGGGGAGAGTGTTGATGGTGTTAGTGTTTAGAAGGGGAATCCCTTTCCATTAGGACTTGAGGTGGCAAGTCCTTTTTCGGGGTTACTTCCCTTCTTCTTTTAATGCCACTAGGACCAGCTTGAGAGTTACTGGACCTCTGTCGCACAACATATCTGTCCGTAGAGGCCTGTACCTCCCATTCCTTTATGACATTCCTAAAGTGTTTCACAACATTGTCAGTGTCACAATTAAACACTTGTTCAGGTTTCAATTCTTCACTGTCTATGTACTCCTTGAATTCCTGCGCATATTTTTCAGCTGCTTTTTGGTCCAAACTGGCAGCCTCACCATGCCTTATCACACTATGTATGCCACTACAATTCTTAAATCTCTCAAACCAACCTTTGCTGGCCTTAAATTCACTCACATCACCACTAGTTGCTGGCATTTTTCTAATTAAATCCTCATGCAACTTCCTAGCCTTTTCACATATGATCGCTTGAGAGATGCTATCTCCTGCTATCTGTTTTTCATTTATCCACACCAATAACAGTCTCTCAACATCTATCACTTGCGATCTCAGTTTCGAAAACATAGTTGCACCTTTGGCAAGAACAGCTTCCTTGATTGCCATTTTCTTGGCCACAATAGTAGCGATGGTTGATTGGGGTTTTGTGTACAACCTGGCCAGCTCGGAGACACGCACTCCACTTTCATACTTAGCAATGATCTCTTTCTTCATATCCATAGTAATTCTCACCCTTTTTGCTGTAGGTTTGGCACTAGAAGCTTTCTTGGGGCTCATGGTGACTTATTTTGCAGGTGCAATCACTAAAAAGGCTGTGATAATATGAAATGTTCTGATTGTATGCTTGGAAGCGACTGCGGTGGCTGGCTGGCTTGTAAACACTGGCCAGAAGTGGACGCATCTCAGATGGAACGAATAGTGTTGGTCGAGTTTTTTAGAGCTAGTCGAGGCAAAATTTTTGCGTTAAAATGTATCGCTGGTCGGATTTATCGTTAATCGATGCCATTGTTGGTCAAGGGTTCACTGTGTATATTGCAGAGACCAAACCATCAATGGACACTGATCCACCCTCTGTTCCTTCTCTCTTCTCTCCTCCATCTGCGCAACTCCTTTCTTCACAGCGCACCGTTCCTTCGCTGCTTGAACGTTTTCCGCTGCCTCCGCATGTGGGCTTTTCTAACCCCTCTAGTCCATAGGAACCCTTACCTGCGGATTTCAGGTATCTTTATCATTGCCAATCATGGCCTATTTACAATGGAATATACGCGGCCTCAGGGGTAATCAGGGTGAGCTTCAGTTGTTACTCTCCCAGTTTTCCCCTGTTGGTGTTTGCTTACAGGAACAAAAATTACACTCTGCTGTTATCTATCCCATCTCAGGCTATAATTTATTGTATTCTTCAGATCCTTTTCCTGATGGGACCTTTAATGAAAGTGCCCTTCTACGCACTGATATTCCGTACCATCAGCTATTTGTTCGTACTTCGCTGCATTACACAGCAGGCTGTATCCACTTGCACAAGTGGTATACGCTCTGTTTTTTATATCTCTCTCCTTCTCGGGCATTATCTATTCCGGATATTGCCTTTCTTGTTTCGTCATTACCGCCACCGCTTCTGTTACTTGGCGATTTTAATGCCCATCATTTCCTCTGGGGGGTCTCACTGTGATTCCTGTGGCATTCAGTTAGAGGCTTTTCTTACTACCCACCCCCTCCATGTTTTAAATACAGGTACTCACACCCATTTTGATCCTCGGACTCACACTCTCTCTTGCATCGATCTCTCAGTCTGCTCTTCCTCCGCCGCATTAGACTTCACCTGGTCTGTTCTCCCGGATTTACATGACAGCGATCATTTCCCAATCATTCTTACTTCCCCTTCATATTCACCACCTCTTCGTATCCCACGCTGGCAATTTGATCAGGCAAATTGGAGCCTTTACTCACAACTAACTGTTTTTAGTGAGGTTCCTTCTTCGTCCTCCATTGATGAGCTTTTACATCTCTTCTCGTCCTCCGTTTTACCCGCAGCTTCTCATTCTATACCCCAAACTTCGGGCAGGCACTCTCAGAAATGCGTGCCTTGGTGGTCTCCTGCTTGTGCTCGTGCAGTACGTTTGAAACGCACTGCATGGGGCAGGTACTGGTACAATAGAACCTCGGAGAGACTTCTTGATTTTAAGCAGAAGCGTGCGATCGCTCGCCATGTCATCCGTGACGCTAAACGCACTTGCTGGCGAGATTATGTCTCCACCATCACCTCTGCTTCCTCTATGAGTGCAGTCTGGAAAAAAGTACGAAAACTGAGTGGTAAATATTCTCCTGACCCGGCTCCTGTTCTGCGGGTTGCTAGTGTTGATATAGCAAACCCACTAGATGTTGCCAATGAAATTGGCAATCATCTGGTCCGTATTTCTCAGGGGCTCCATCTATGCCCCTCGTTTCTTTCTTCAAAGTCTGCCAGAGAGTTAGCACCCTTGGACTTTTCTTCTCTCAGAGAAGAACAGTATAATGTGCCTTTTACACTTCAAGAACTGGAGGCAACACTCTCAGCTTGCCGATCATCGGCAGCTGGGCCCAACGACATTCATATTCGTATGCTACAACATTTACATCAGTCAGCCCTTGCAGTCCTATTATGCCTTTTCAATCTTATTTGGTCACAAGGAGTTCTTCCACAGCTGTGGAAATCTGCCATTGTTCTCCCTTTCCGCAAACCAGGCACTACGGGACATGAAGCCTCCCACTATCGTCCCATTGCTCGTACCATTGCAGTTTGCAAAGTGATGGAACGCCTGGTAAATAGACGTTTAGTGTGGTATTTAGAGACACACAACAGTCTCCACTCGTCAATATGGCTTTCGTAAGGGACGTTCTACCATAGACCCCTTACTACGCTTGGATACGTATGTTCGTAATGCCTTTGCGAATAACCGCTCAGTTATTGCCATATTTTTTGACCTTGAGAAGGCATATGACACAACCTGGAGGTATAATATTTTGGCCCAAGCCCACTCCTTAGGCTTCCGAGGCAATCTACCATCCTTCCTTAAGAACTTTTTAACTGACAGGCATTTCCATGTTCGGGTTAATAATGTGCTCTCCCCGGACTTTATCCAAGCTGAAGGTGTCCCCCAGGGATGTGTTCTGAGCACAACACTTTTTCTCCTTGCTATAAATGATTTGGCCTCTAGTCTTCCATCAAATATTTGGCCATCACTCTATGTTGACGACTTTGCTATTGCCTGTGCAGGCACTGACTGTCACCTCATTACAGTTTCTCTCCAGCATGTGGTCGACCGTGTTTCCAATTGGGCCACCACACATGGGTTTAAATTTTCCAGCACCAAAACTCACCAAATTACTTTCACTAGACGCTCTGTCATCTCCAATCATCCTTTGTACCTCTATGGCTCCCGTATCCCTGAACGTGATAGTCAGGTTTCTGGGCCTCCTCTTTGACCGTAGGTTATCCTGGAAACCTCACATTACCTCTCTGAAGGCAACTTGTCACAGCCGGCTGAACCTTCTTAAAACCCTTTCTCATCTTTCATGGGGAGCTGATCGTCGAACTCTCCTTCGCCTACATTCCACCCTCATTTTATCGAAACTTGATTATAGTGACCAGATCTATTCAACGGCCTCTCCTGCTACTCTCTCTAGCCTTAACCCCATTCATCACCAGGGATTACGTTTATGCCTTGGCGCTTTTCGCTCTTCCCCTGTTGAGAGCCTCTATGCAGAAGCGAACGTTCCACCCTTATCCGATCGCCATGATGCCCATTGCCTTCGCTACTATGTATGCTCTCATGATCTCCGCAATCCTTCCATTTATAGAATGGTCACTGATATTAGTAGACATTCTTTATTTGTTCACCGCCCCTGTTTACTCCGTCCCTTCTCTCTTCGCCTTCATTCGCTCTTGTCTTCTCTTCAATTACCACCTTTCTATGTTCATGTAGCATCTCACTTTTCCCTACCCCCCTGGGAAGTTCCAGCTGTTCGAGTCTGTTCTTTCTCTCTCCCTTGCTCAAAAGCCCAACTGTCTATGGTCGCTTCCCGCTCTCTTTTTCTTGACCACTTCTACTCTCATTCTCATGCCATTGCAGTGTACACAGATGGCTCTAAGTCTTCTGACGGCGTAGGGTTCGCAGCAGTGTTTCCGGACAGCGTCATACGAGGGCATTTACTATCTTCGGCTTGTATTTTTATTGCTGAATTGTATGCCATTCTTGCAGCACTTATCTGTATTGCATCTATGCCTGTGTCATCATTTGTGGTTGTCTCAGACTCCCTTAGTGCTTTACAGGCTATACAGAAATTTGATACACCTCACCCCTTAGTCCTCCGTATCCAACTTTGGCTACGCCGCATCTTTACCAAGCAAAAAGATATTGTTTTTTGTTGGGTCCCTGGTCATGTTGACGTACAGGGCAATGAACAGGCAGACACTGCTGCGCGGTCAGCAGTACATGACCTACCAGTTTCATATAGAGGTATTCCATTTACGGACTATTTTGCTGCAATAGCTACCCACCTTCACACCCGTTGGCAACAACATTGGTTTACTATGCTCGATAACAAACTTCAATCTATTAAACCGAGTATAGGTTACTGGCCGTCTTCTTGTCATCAGTGTTGAGGTTGGGAGACTACTCTCTCCCGTCTTCGCATTGGCCATACTCGTCTTACTCATGGATATCTCATGGAGAGGCGCCCTGCTCCTCTCTGTGAGAATTGCCAGGCTCCATTATCAGTCAGCCACATTCTGTTGGACTGCCCACTTTATCAACGAGCACGCAGAATTTACCTCCGTCGTCGTCTTCGCTCTGCTGCTCTCTCTTTACCTTCCCTTCTCGATGATGGACCCACCTTTCATCCGGACTCTCTCATTGACTTTTTGACAACAACTGACTTACTTCACAAACTCTGATGCCTCCAGCCCTTTCTACCTCAATCTCTTGCTACCCTCTACCCCTGCACTATCCCCTGCCCTGCTGTTTTCTGTAACCTACTGATCATCCCTCCCCCCTTCTGCCACCCAATACCCTCTCTTCCTTCCCTACCCTGCAGCGCTGTATAGCCCTTGTGGCTTAGTGCTTCTTTTTGATTATAATAATAATAATAATAATAATCGAAGACTCTTGTAGGCATATGGAAGAAGACGAGGAGGGAAGAGGGAGTTGAGGGTATTGTTTCAAAGGAGAATCCCCCCTCCATAAGAAGGGAGGATTACTTCCCTTCTTTGTCTTTTATTGACACTAGGACCAGCTTGAGAGTCACTGCACCCTGTCTCGCAAAAAATCTGTCCCAGGAGGCCTGTTTCTGTCATCTCTAAAGATTTCCCTAAAATGGGACAAGACATTGTCATTGAACATGTTGCAGAAACGGCTTGCAACAGTGTTGTTAGGGTGATAATTCTCTACAAAACTTCGGTTCAATTCCCGGCGGGGTCTACCTGCTACCTGGAGTCTACCTGGAGGGTATTCCAGGGCTCAACACTCCTGTAGCCTGGTGCACGACTAGGCCTCCTGGTGGATCAGGGCCTGATCAACGAAGCTGTTATTGCTGGCCGCATGCAGTCCAACATACGAACCACAGCCTGGCTGATCCAGCACCAACTTTAGGTATCTGTCCAGCTCCCTCTTGAAGACAACCAGGGGTCTACTGGTAATGCCCCTTATGGCTGGTGGGTGGCAGTATTGGGCCCCAGGCGCTTATTGTATTTCCTCTTAGTGTACCAGTGATGCCCCTACATTTCAGTGGGGGTATATTACATTGCCTACCAAGCTTTTGCTTTTGTAGGGAGTGACTTCTGTGTGCATATTGGGAACCAGTCCCTCCAGAATCTTCCAGGTGTAGATTATGACATATCTCTCTCGTATGCACTCCAGTGAGTACAAGTCAAGTTCTTCCAGGGGTAGAAACATTTTGACACGTTTACTTACACATAACAGTAAATAGGTACCCGAATGTTAGTCAACTGGTGTGGGTCGCATCCTGGGGGACAAGATTGAGGACCCCAGTGGAAATAAAACAGACAGTCCTCAATGGCACACCCTCTCTTG
>NC_069478.1:17892955-17994536 GCF_026875155.1 Cherax quadricarinatus | reverse complement strand
TCCCAGGAGGCCTGTTTCTGTCATCTCTAAAGATTTCCCTAAAATGGGACAAGACATTGTCATTGAACATGTTGCAGAAACGGCTTGCAACAGTGTTGTTAGGGTGATAATTCTCTACAAAACTTCGGTTCAATTCCCGGCGGGGTCTACCTGCTACCTGGAGTCTACCTGGAGGGTATTCCAGGGCTCAACACTCCTGTAGCCTGGTGCACGACTAGGCCTCCTGGTGGATCAGGGCCTGATCAACGAAGCTGTTATTGCTGGCCGCATGCAGTCCAACATACGAACCACAGCCTGGCTGATCCAGCACCAACTTTAGGTATCTGTCCAGCTCCCTCTTGAAGACAACCAGGGGTCTACTGGTAATGCCCCTTATGGCTGGTGGGTGGCAGTATTGGGCCCCAGGCGCTTATTGTATTTCCTCTTAGTGTACCAGTGATGCCCCTACATTTCAGTGGGGTATATTACATTGCCTACCAAGCTTTTGCTTTTGTAGGGAGTGACTTCTGTGTGCATATTGGGAACCAGTCCCTCCAGAATCTTCCAGGTGTAGATTATGACATATCTCTCTCGTATGCACTCCAGTGAGTACAAGTCAAGTTCTTCCAGGGGTAGAAACATTTTGACACGTTTACTTACACATAACAGTAAATAGGTACCCGAATGTTAGTCAACTGGTGTGGGTCGCATCCTGGGGGACAAGATTGAGGACCCCAGTGGAAATAAAACAGACAGTCCTCAATGGCACACTGCCTCTCTTGGGTTATCCTGGGTGGCTAACCCTGAGGGGTTAAAAATCCGAACGAAATCTTATGACCCAGAATGCTACCTTGGGGAACTCCACATGCTATCGGCAGGGGTTCTGATTCTATTTTGTTGATATTGACGATTTGTTTCCTTTCATTTCTCCCAGCATTAGTTGGCCAATGATATTCTGGGACGTGGGTCTTAGTGAATCTGTGGGGTCTTGAGCAGACGGACACCTGAAGACCAAATAAGTCCCTCACTGCATGTAGTGTCCTGAGGGTGAAGGACCAGACGACTCTACACCATCAAGTGAGTTAGTCCTTCATTCGTGCATGCATGTAGTTAAGAATTTCTTGCAAGAGCAGTTGCATGTGGAAATGTGTTATAAAAGTCACTTGTGAGCCTGGGATGACTAATCTCAGGGTGTCTCTGTCAACATATGACCATATGACCTGTCTTTGTAATACTCATTTGTGCTTTATAGTTATCTGTTTACAATAATGTCTTATCACTGATTTCATCATTGCTTAGTTAATCTTAAGTTTATTTTAAGCCAGCCCGTAATGCTATGCATATAAGTGGCTTTGGCATGCTGCTCTTACCTGTATTTTTTTGTACCTCTGTATGTATGCTCAAATTACTAAATAAATAAATAAACAGTACTTGCCAGGGGAGCAGCTCACAATATGGCAGTGCCTCCTGTTAATGGACAATGCTCCTGCTCATCCTTCCAGACTTGGAAGACCAATTGTCTTAGGAATTCAGTTCTGTAACAGTGAAGTTCTTGCCTAATAAGAACATAAGAAAGAAGGAACATTGCAACAGGCCTACTGACCCATGTGGAGCAGGTCCATGTCCCCCCCTCTGGATTAGACCAATGACCCACCCCCCTCTGGATTAGCCCAATGACCCACCCAGTCTGGTCACCTCCACTCAAGGATGGAGCACTGCACCAGACCCAGCAACACAAGCTAGTCAGGTCCAACTCACACCCACCCACACACACTCATGTATTTATCTAACCTATTTTTAAAACTACACAACATTTTAGCCTGAATAACTGTACTCGGGAGTTTGTTCCACTCATCCACAACTTCATTACCAAACCAGTGCTTTCCTATATCCTTCCTGAATCTGAATTTTTCCAACTTGAAACCATTTCCACGAGTCCTGTCTTGACTGGAAATTTTCAGCACGCTATTTACATCCCCTTTATTTGTTCCTGTTTTCCATTTATACACCTCAATCATATCCCCCCTAATTCTACGCCTTTCGAGAGAGTGCAGATTCAGGGCCCTCAGTCTATCCTCATAGTGAAGATTTCTGATACATGGGATCATCTTTGTCATCCTCCTCTGTACGTTTTCCAGAGCATTTATATCCATTCTGTAATACGGTGACCAGAACCGAGAAGCATAGACTAAATGAGGCCTAACCAAGTATTTCTCCAGCCCATGAGCCAGCAGATCATTGCAAACTTCAAAAAACTGTACACCAAAACAATGTTTCAAAAGTGCTTTGACATAACCTCGGACTCTGAATTGACCCTATTTGAGTTCTGGAAGAATCACTTCAATATCTTTCACTGCATAGGCCTTATAGAAAAGGCTTAGCAGGGAGTGACTTCCAGGATGATGAACTCTGCTTGGGGAAAATTGTGGCCAGATTGTGTCTGAAAGAAGGGTTTTGAAGGGTTTGAGGCTGACCCTGTCAACCTTACACCTGTTGTGCAATCAGTCGTGGCACTGGGGAATTCCATGGGGTTGGATGTGAGTGGCCAGGATGTGGAAGAGTTGGTGGAGGACCACAATGAAGAGGTAACCACTGATGAGTTGCAAGAGCTTCATCTGCAACAGCAACAGACCACAGCTGAGGAAATTGCTTCAGAGGAGGAGGAAGAGATATGGAAGAAGGTGTCTTCTTCAAAGATTAAGTAGATTTGTGCAATGTGAACAAAAATGCATTCATTTGTGGAGGAACATCACCCTAAGAAAGCTGTTGCACTCTATGCTGGTGACTTTTTCAATGACAGTGCCATGTCCCATTTTAGGCAAATCTTAAAGACACCAGAAACAGACCTATTTGGATAGATATTTTGTGCGACAGGGGTCCAGTGACTCAAGCTGGTCTTAGTGGCATTAAAAAACGAAGGAGGGAAGTGACCCCAGATAAGGACTTGGTACCTAGTGTCCTTATGGAGGGTGATTCCCCTTCCAAACACTAGCCTATCTTCCCTCTCCCCTCCTCCCTGTCTTTCTTCCAGCAACAACAGTCTTCAATAAAGGTACGTGTCATGTGTAATATTCATTCTTTTGTGCATGTTCGGTACTAGGTACCAAACTACGGTACTAGTCCCTCTAGGATTTTCCAGGTGTATATGATCATGTATCTCTCCTGCCTGCGTTCCAGGGAATACAGGTTTAGGAACCTCAAGCACTCCCAGTAATTGAGGCGTTTTATCTCCGTTAACTAAGGTAAAAAAAATTTTTTTTTGTTGATACTTCTGGGTGTCTGGAATAGATTAATTCCATTTATACTATTTCTTATGGGACTATTTCTTATAGGACTTGGTTTACTTGGTCCCACTTTATGTTTTTGTTATTGAAGTTGAATTTGGTGAATGCTCCCTCGTGACTAATCTCATTATGTTGGTCTGGGGCTCCATGCATACATGTCTGAACCTCAATTATGTTGTGATCTGAGTATATTGTTTTTGATATGGTGACATTTCTTATCAGATCATCATTGTTAGTGAAGATGAGGTCTAGTGTATTCTCCAGTCTAGTAGGCTCTATTATTTGCTGGTTTAAATTGAATTTTGTGCAGAGATTTAAAAGCTCGTGTGAGTGTGAGTTTTCATCAGAGCTGCCTCCTGGTGTTATTACTGCAACAATATTATTTGCTATATTCCTCCAAAGACCTCTTTAGCCTTATCTAAATACTGTTCACTTATATGTTTCACTGTAAACACCTGGTCCACACACCCCCTACCTTTCCTAAAGCCTCCTTGTTCATCTGCTATCCTATTCTCAGTCTTACTTTTAATTCTTTCAATGGTAGAGTTATTATTGAAAGAATTAAAAGTAAGACTGAGAATAGGATAGCAGATGGACAAGGAGGCTTTAGGAAAGGTAGGGGGTGTGTGGACCAGTGTTTACAGTGAAACATATAATGAACAGTATTTAGATAAGGCTAAAGAGGTCTTTGGGGGCATTTAGGTTTTGGAAAAGGCATATGACAGGGTGGATAGGGGGGCAATTTTGGCAAAATGTTGCAGGTGTAGGGGTGTAGGAGGTAGGTTACTGAAAGCAGTGAAGAGTTTTACGAGGATAGTGAGGCCAAGTTAGAGTACATAGGAAAGAGGGAAATTATTTCCCATAAAAGTAGGCCTTAGACAGGGATGTGTGATGTCACCGGGTTGTTTAATATATTTATAGAGGGGTTGTAAGAGAATAAATGCGAGGTCTTGACAAGAGGCGTGGAGTTAAAAGAAAAGGGAATCACATAAAGTGGGAGTTGTCACAGTTGCTCTTTGCTGATGAAAACTGTGCTCTTGGGAGATTCTGAAGAGAAGTTGCAGAGATTGGTGGATGAATTTTGGTAGAGTGTGCAAAAGAAGAAAATTAAAAAGTGAATACAGGAAAGAGTAAGGTTAAAGAGGATAACAAAAAGATTTGGTGATGAAAGTTTGGATATCAATTGGAGGGAGAGAGTAGGAGGAGTGATGTATTCAGATATTTGGGAGTGGACGTGTCAGCGGATGGGTCTATGAAGGATGAGGTGAATCATAGAATTGATGAGGGAAAAGGGGAGTGGTGCACTTAGGAGTCTGTGGAGACAAAGAACTTTGTCCTTGGAGGCAAAGAGGGAATGTATGAGAGTAATAGTTTTACCAACACTCTTATATGGGTGTGAAGCATGGGTGATGAATGTTGCAGCGAGGAGAAGGCGGGAGGCCAGGGAGATGTCATGTCTGAGGGCAATGTGTGGTGTGAATAAAAATGCAGAGAATTCGTAGTTTGGAAGTTAGGAGGAGGTGCGGGATTACCAAAACTGTTTTTCCAGAGGCTGGGGAAAGGGGTTTGTTGAGGTGGTTCGGACATGTAGAGAGAATGGAGCGAAACAAAAATGACTTCAAGATGTATCAGTCTGTAGTGGAAGGAAGCGGGTGGGGTTTCGGCCTAGGAAAGGTTGGAGGGAGGAGGTAAAGGAGGTTTTGTGTGCGAGGGCTTGGACTTCCCAGGCATGCGTGAGCGTGTTTTGATAGGGGTGAATGGAGACAAATGGTTTTTAATACTTGACGTGCTGTTGGAGTGTGAGCAAAGTAACACTTATGAAGGGGTTCAGGGAAACCGGCAGGCCGGACTTGAGTCCTGGAGATGGGAAGTACAGTGCCTGCACTCTGAAGGAGGGGTGTTAATGTTGCAGTTTAAAAACTGTAGTGTAAAGCACCCTTCTGGCAAGACAGTGAAGGAGTGAATGATGGTGAAAGTTTTTCTTTTTCGGGCCACCCTGCCTTGGTGGGAATCGGCCAGTGTGATAATAAAATAATAATAAATTCCTCCATTTTGGGTGCCTTAAGTTGAAATCCCCCAGGAGCAAGATGTTGGGTGCAGGAGCTGGAAGATTTTCCAGACAGTGGTCAATTTTTAACAGCTGTTCCTGGAATTGCTGGGATATTGCATCCAGAGGCTTGTAGACTACCACAATGACTAGGTTTTGGTTCTCGACCTTTACTGCTAAAACTTCCACTACATCATTTGAGGCATTAAGCAGTTCTGTGCAAACAAGTGACTCTGCAATGTACAGGCCACCCCCCCCCCCCCCCTTTTGCCTGTTCACTCTGTCACATCTGATAGGTTGTAACCGGGATCCATATTTCTTGTCCAAGTGATCCTTTATGTGGGTCTCAGTGAAAGCTGCGAACATTGCCTTTGCCTCTGTAAGCAGTCCATGGATGAAAGGTATTTTGTTTGTTTGTTCTGGCTTTAACCCTGTATATTTGCAAAGAAGAATGTCATCGGACTGGTGGTATTGTTGGTACTGGGGGGGGATTTTTTTTCCGGCATTAGTATCTGTATCTGTTGGTTTGGAGTGGAGACCATCGACTGTGGTTCCACTCCAGGAATGACTGGATTTGGTGTACGATTTCTGCCATTTCCTGCCAGTTTTTTTTTCCTTCCTGGCACTAAAAAACCTCTCCCTCTTGAGTGGCTGTGGCTACCCAGGTTTTCACATGGCCTGGATGTTTTGTATCTTTTTGTCCCCTTTAGATGGTGTGCCTGGCAATTTAAGTTATAGCACAGTCTTTCCTGTACTGAAGTGGTACACCTGAATTAAACCCGAATGCTTTCCACATCCCCCCACAGGCGCTGTATAATTCTATGGGTTTAGTGCTTACTTTTGATTATAATAATTATAACACAAATACAATTACATAGATATCATACATAGTAGTGTATATGTAGATATACCTTTGAAGAGTTTCGAGAGTTTATCTACTGTCTGACCCTGGCCATGGGCCAGGCTTGTCTGGTGCTTGCCTGGTCAACCAGGCTGTTGCTGCGGGGGCCTGCTGCCCCACATAATCCAACACATCCTGGTTGATACTTGCACCTGGTGAATAGGTGTCCTAGGGACCCTACACTACAAATAAATACTACTCACCTCTTGCCCTACATTAACCCTTTCAGGGTCCAAGGCCAAAATCTGAAGTCACGCACCAGTGTCCAAGAAATTTTGAAAAAAAAAAAAATTATTTTTCTTAACGAATTAAGAGCATATTTTTTGTGAAGTAATAAAACAAAAAAAATTAGAATCTGATCAGTACTTACCGAGATACATGCCAAGAAGTTGTAGAAAATGATGTGGTGGCGGCAACATCCGACGAATTCCACATACCGTATTAAATTAATTGTGTTGTTTTAGTTGTTTTTTCTTTTCTTTTCCAATTTTTTCTATTCCTACTAACATTTGGGCCCTGAGAGACCAATACTGAATATAAATGATATATATAGTACTCACTGTATTGTACACAATAACCGCACTAAAGTTATTATCCATATTATTGTATTTACCACTGTTGTTAATACAAAAAACATGCACAAACATTGTATAATACTAATGTGTCTATCATATATTTACATATTTATCAATCAGCTGTGACATGGTTTTAGAACTGCATGGGATCAAGTATTGGTGCGGACACAGCCTTGAAACAAGGCACATGCACAAGAGGCACCCTTACATCCTCACCACATAAAGGGGGCCGTATTACTTTGCGTCTTTTGGTATGCCGTCATTTTGTTTGTGCACAGACAATGCCATCAACTTCTGAGCAAATTTCTTTTGAGGTTGAAGGAAGCTGGATAATATGAAATGATCACCTTCTCTTCTCAAACGCTTGGGTATATTGTGATGTAATTCGAGGACCAATGTTGTATTGCAGGTTTGTTGCCTGGTACTTCATTATGAGTTTCTGAGCAACAGACAAACAAAATTCACCATACGTGGTCTGTTACCATTCTTTATTTGTACATATAATATGCATCAACATTTAAATGTCCATAGATGGAAGAAAAGATTCATGTACCATCTTGTAACTCTTGCCCGAACACAGTCAACAAAACCAATCTTCCTGTCACACTTGTCAACCAATGCGCATGTTTTGGTGTAAATCCAATCACTTGTCACTGTATTTTTCGAATACGTTCATTGTCACTCGATCAACTTGGGTCCACTGTCTTGCATTTCATTACGGTGAATGGTTGTCACAATGTGACATCTCGTTTGTCCATGCCACCGTAATGCCATGACGTCATTGGCAGTAAACACCTGCACGTCATCACCACGAACACCTGCGTTGAGCCCTGGGGCACATGTTTAACGATTAGAACGCCCATATCCACACACATCTGTCCTTGTTCACTCGCATGAAATCACTGATAATGTGCCTTGTGTAACCAGTATCGTATATAATGTATGGGCCCTTACCAAGAGAAGAAGTCCATCATGTTTCTCACTACGTCACCTGAACATACCCAATAGACAGAATCTATTTAAGCTTTCATGTTTTACTACACGTGTAACAACAATATCCAACACCAGGCTACTGTCACAATCACAGAGTACAAACAATTTATACCAAAGCGGTTCCTCTTGCTCGGTATATACTGCTTGAATGACAGTCTTCCTTTGACAAATCAAAGACTCGTCAATTACAAGATTCTTGAATGGATAAAAGTATATCCTAACTTTTGTTGAGATACATGAAAACATTTCTAATCTTGTATAACCTGTCACTTCTGTCAGGCCTGTTTTGTGTGTCCGAGAAGTGCAACATACGTAACAGTAAGATAAACCTGTTCACTGGTATTATTTCCACTGAAGGATGGGTACATACTAGCCCGATCTAGGACCAGTATGCATTTATAATATGCTTATAGAACGTGAGGCAAAAGCATTATTGTGCAAAAAGCAAATACATTTCTGCAACGTGTCCCGTCTCTTTCCACCTGTGTAGTCTTGACTGTGGTGATAAGATCGTATTTGCCATGGTGTCTAAAATACTTATTACTTCCCCTGACAATAATTTCCATCAAAGGCTGGTCAAAGAATAATTCAAAGATTCCAGTTCAAGGTCGTGTTTCCAAGGGACAGGTAGGTAGAATTCACTTTGCGATCCATCAAAGTGTGAGGCTGGGAAACACAATTGGATTTTGCTGCCAATCCCAGATACCGGTTTTGTCTTGTGGAATACTGGACATCATAGGCTGGTTGTACGGGTGGTTGTGGCGGGCTGGTGTGGGTGACTCTCCGCTTTGCCTAGAACTGACGAGTCAGCCGCGTGGGGTTCCCGCGTGGCACAGCGAGTCAACGCATGGCGGTGTCAACTACCACCACCCACCCCCCCACAAAACACCATCCACTGAGTCCGTGGCCCAACCATGCCAAGTGTAGCCACATCATCCTCCACTATCACACCTAAAACGGTGTGGTAGGGCCCACGGGATGTACTCCGGGATGTACTCCGGGATGTACCCGTCCCTGGGCACAGCATAGGGTACACTACCCGAGCGCATGCGGCGGGCGGTCAAACCGACGCTTCACTGGTGAATAAGTGTCTCACATCACTACTTCGAATGAATCGTCGAGCTAAAAAAATCACAATCCACGACAGAATCATATTCGTCATTACTGAAGTCAGAGGCCAGGCCACGGGAAAATATTATTTTCTTCTACGTTTAGGAACACCCGACGGTGAGTCACGAGTGCCCACACCAGAGTAGAAGGTTCGATGATTCGTCGGGGTTTTCTGCACTATTAACGATACCTGGTCATTATTTTCGGTCACTAACTTATCAAAGCCGTAGAAATTCGATCATATCATTTCCACTTCCATCATTGTCAGAACTATCAGACATGGAAGAGGAGAGTCCCCAATTTTCCGGGAGTGAGAGCTGACTTACGACGAGGCATGGAAGAACAAGGGTGACTGGCCGGCGTTCTCCACAATGCCTATGCAGGCGCCTAGATTTTTTGTTTACGGCGCACACGCCCGTCCATGGCGAGACCCATTCTCTCATATGTAGGCCTATGAGTCGCCTTCGACTAAATTTGACGGCCGCTAGAAATTTGGGCGTAGATCTACGGTTTGGACACTCACCGACCAGCCGTAGATCTACGGGACGGACCCTGAAGGGTTAAGACTACAAATATTTTAAGGTAAGTAATGAATGGTACTGTGTATTATTTTACATTTTAAGTGTTTTTTTAAATGCCTAGATTCTATACTCACTTAATTTATTTTTTGTAATATTTTGTGGGTGTCTGGAACACGAGAAGGAAGTGTGGTGGGATTTACATTATTACTTCAGTTTTTCATCAGTTTAGATTTCGACCAACCTTCTGGAACAGATTAAGGAGAAAAAGGGTCCACTGCATCTTCCATATCCTAGCATATTTACATGAAATAACTTTATATCCAAAACCCATACATTTAGATGATTCCCAGTATTTTCTAACTAAATTGTTTCATCACATGTATAATAGAAAAAGGATTTCATAGATTACCATTTTGTTTAATTATACAGAAATGAAGTGATACACAAAATGATCCCTAATCCACATTTTCCATACTTTTTGATACTCTATAGATTTCCCAGGAGATGAACACCCCCCCATAGATAAGTGAAACACAATAATTCAGGGAATTCACAATATATAAAACTATCGCAGTTACATTGCTCAAAAAAAATAGGTGAACAGTGGTAATTGACCAGTTTACCAGTTTTAATATATGTGACAATTTGCATCCAGTTACAGTTATTGCCAACATGTGAAGCAGTAGGGAACTGATAACATTTGCGTGAAACACAAAACAATGAAACCTAGCTTAAGATCCCCACCCCCCCCCCCCCCCAAAAAAAAAAAAAAAAAAAAAAAAAACTGAACCAGTGATGTTCAAACTGAGAAATAAGAATTGTAACTAAAAAAAATATATAGCTAGTACAGTTAATTATGCATTACCTCAGTATGGAAATTGCATCACACAAACAGAGGTTGACAACTAGATTATTACACCAAAAGCTGCATCACTGCAAATACATATACGTAGGTCCCTACGTTTTTCGTAATTAAATCCTTCCTGGACCCGTATTTTTTCTATAAACGAAATTTACGATTTTACGAATCACTTTTCCCTATAAGAAATAATGTAAAATACAATTACTCCATTCCTGACACCCCGAAGATAAAACAAAAAAAATTTTTAACAGAAATATACAATGTATACATAAACAATACAATGGGAAATGAGAAGAAACATAACAGCATACACTTACCTTTAATGGAGATTCTACCTTAGTGTCTATGGGAAGACTGGAGGAGGAGAGAGTGGATTGTTTATAGTTTGGAAGGGAATCCCCATCCATCAACACCTCAGGTACATTTGCTTTTCTGGGGTTGCTTCTCTTCTCTGTTTCTTATGCCACTAGACCACCTTGGAGAGTCACTGGAGTCCCGTCTCACAAATAACTGTGGAGAGAGCTCTGTTTTTCTGGCATCTCCTTTAAACTTCCCTAAAATGGCCCAAACTATGTCACTGAACATGTTGCACCTGGCTTGCAACACCTTGTTAGGTGACGTTTCTCCATAAAGCTATCATCTTACCCCCACATAGTAAAATCTCTTTAATTATCTAAAGAAGGCACCTTCCTCCATCTCTCTTCCCCTCCTCTGCAGCAAGATTCTTGACTGCGATGTGTTGCTCTTCCTGCTGAGCTCTTGCAGCTCTCATGGTGAGCTCTTCAATGTGTTCTTCACCAAATTCTTCCACATCCTCCAAACACACATCCAACCCCATGGAACACCAAGTGCCACAATTGTATTTACAACATACCATAGGCTCATAGGGTTCAGTCCCAAATCCTTCAAAATCCCTCTGTTGACACAAATACTGGCCACATTTTCTCCAGGCAAGAAAAGGGGGTAAAGGAGGTGAAAAGGGAGAGTTCAAAGTCCAGGTAGTCACTCCCTCCCAAGCCAGAGTGTCTGTGGTCACAGTCCAGCACCTGTGAAACATTGCGATTTGTGTAGAGTTTTTAAATTTCAATGACCTGCGGTCCATGGTTGGAGGAGAGGAGTGGAATTCGGGGCAGAACTTTACTGTGATGAACCCAAACTCCTCGAAAATTAGTCATCCAAGTTTCGAGGATGAGCAGGTGATTGTCCATTACTAGCAGGCACTTGAGATCCAATTTCTTTTCCAGGAGATACCCATCACACTAGGCCAAACACATCATTGACCACACGACGAAAATATCCCTCGTGCCCTGCCTTACTATTAGATTTCCAAAACAACCACACAATTATACTCTTGCATAACATTGGGTTTTTCCACTGAACCTCTGGGATTTTTCAAAATGGCACACTGAGTAATGGCTCACTTTGAAATCCCCACTAGCATTTGCACAGAACATTACGGTCAGCCTGTCTTTCTAGGTTTGTGTCCTGGCATTGCCTTTCCTCTTGTGTAATAAAAGGTCCTTTGGGCATTTTCTTCCGAAAAAGGCCTGTTATCATCACATTGAACCACTTTTCAGTTTCAGTCCTTCAGCCTCTATGTACTCCAGGAACTCACGCACATATTCTTCATCCACCTTGTGGTCAGAAACTGGCAGCCTCACCATGCCTTACCACACTTGTGTATGCAAGTACGTTCTGTAAATCTTCAGAACCAGCCTTGCTGGCCCTTAAATTCACTCACTTCAACACTATTTGTAGGCAATTTCTTACCAAACTTCATGCAAACTGCCTAGCCTTTTTCACAAATTAATCGAAGTCATAAATATTTCCTGCTAATTGTTTCCTCATTTATCCACACCAATAATAACTTGTCACCTCTTCCAGTACTGGGTGATATCAATTTTGTCAGCATAGTTACGCCCTTTGCAACAACAGCATCCTTTAATTCCTTTTACTTGGGCACTATGGAACATAAGGTTGTGTAGGGTTTTCCCCCTTATACATCCTGGAACAGTACGGCCACACTTGTACCACTTTCATATTGTTTCAATGAGTGGATTTTCTTAAATTCCAATCGTATTCTTCTTCACCTATCTTTACCATCATCCGTGGCACAAGGAGCTTCTTTGGAGCCATGGTACTTATATGATACTTGCAAGCACTAAAAAAATGGAATATTAAGAAATACAGTGGACCCCCGGTTAACGATATTTTTTCACTCCAGAAGTATGTTCAGGTGCCAGTACTGAACGAATTTGTTCCCATAAGAAATATTGTGAAGTAGATTAGTCCATTTCAGACCCCCAAACATACACGTACAAACCCACTTACATAAATACACTTACATAATTGGTCGCATTCGGAGGTAATCGTTATGCGGGGGTCAACTGTATTTCGCTGGAGCACATGAGGGGACCTTCGCTCACTGGTAAACAATGCCAGACTGGCTGCTGCCCCGGCTCACACCATTGGTATGCGTCCTGGACGAATTACGACTCGCGAGTCAACCTATAAAAAGCGAGTCCATGTTTATATGAAAATACCCCTATGATTGGCGAATTTTACGATTGCCGGGAACTACGAAAAGCGGGGGACCACTGTACAGTGGACCCTCGCCTAACGCTATTAATCCGTTCCTGAGAGCTCAACGTTAGGCGAAATTATCGTTAGGCGAATTAATTTTCCCCATAAGAAATAATGGAAATCAAATTAATCCGTTCCTGACACCCCAATGTATGAGCAAAAAAAAATTTTTACCACATGAAATATTAATTTTAATACACACAAACTGAAGAAGACATGCACAGTTACATGACACTTACCTTTATTGAAGATCTGGTGGTGATTGATGGGATGGGAGGAGGGGAGAGTGTTGATGGTGTTAGTGTTTAGAAGGGGAATCCCCTTCCATTAGGACTTGAGGTGTCAAGTCCTTTTCCAGGGTTATTTCCCTTCTTCTTTTAATGCCACTAGGACCAGCTTGAGAGGCACTGGACCTCTGTTGCACAACATATCTGTCCATAGAGGCCTGTGCCTCCCATTCCTTTATGACATTCCTAAAGTGTTTCACAACATTGTCAGTGTAATAGTCACCAGCACGGCTTGCAATAGCTGTGTGAGGGTGATTTTCATCAAAAAAGGTTTGCACTTTAAGCCACATTACACACATTTCCTTAATCTTTGAAGTAGGCAACTTCCTCAATTTCTCTATCCCCTCCTCCGAAGCAGTTTCCTCAGGTGTGGCCTCTTGCTGTTGAAGATGATCTAGCAGCTCATCAGTGGTTAGTTCTTCATTGTCCTCCTCCACCAACTCTTCCACATCCTCCCCACTAACCTCCAACCCCAAGGACTTCCCCAATGCCACAATGGATTCCTCAACTGGCATAGGATTCCCAGGGTTAGCCTCAAACCCTTCAAAATCCCCTTTGTCTACACATTCTGGCCACAGTTTCTTCCAAGCAGAGTGTTCAAGGTCCTCTTAGTCACTTCCTCCCAAGCTTTACCTATAATGTTTACACAATTGAGGATGGTAAAGTGATCTCTCCAAAACTCTCTTAGAGTCAATTGAGTTTCTGAGGTCACTACAAAGCACCTTTCAAACATAGCTTTTGTGTACAGTTTCTTGAAGTTGGAAATGACCTGCTGGTCCATGAGCTGCAGGACAGGAGTGGTATTAGGAGGCAAAAACTTGACCTTAATGAAGCTCATTTCTGCAGAAAGTCGCTCTGCCACGTCTGAAGGATGACCAGGAGCATCGTCTAATACCAGGAGGCACTTAAGGTCTAATTTCTTTTCAATTAGGTAATTTTTCACAGTGGGGGCAAATGCATGGTGTAACCAGTCATAGAAAAAGTCCCTAGTGACCCATGCCTTACTGTTTGCCCTCCACAGCACACACAAATTAGCCTTGAGGACATTGTTTTTCCTGAACACTCTGGGAGTTTCACCTATAAAGGCTTCACTTTCACTATAAAGGCTTACACCTATAAAGGCTTCACTTTGCAATCACCACTAGCATTGGCACATATCAAGAGAGTAAGCCTGTCTTTCATAGGCTTATGTCCTGGGAGTACCTTTTCCTCCTGAGTAATGTACGTCCCGTTTGGCATTTTCTTCCAAAACAGGCCTGTTTCGTCACAATTAAACACTTGTTCAGGTTTCAGTCCTTCACTGTCTATGTACTCCTTGAATTCTTGCACATATTTTTCAGCCGCTTTGTGGTCCGAACTGGCAGCCTCACCATGCCTTATCACACTGTATGCCACTACGATTCTTAAATCTCTCAAACCAACCTTTGCTGGCCTTAAATTCACTCACATCATCACTAGTTGCAGGCATTTTTCTAATTAAATCATCATGCAACTTCCTAGCCTTTTCAAGTATGATCGCTTGAGAGATGCTATCTCCTGCTATGTTTTTCGTTTATCCACACCAATAACAGTCTCTCAACATCTTCTATCACTTGCGATCTCTGTTTGAAAAACAAAGTTGCACCTTTGGCAAGAACAGCTTCCTTGATTGCCGTTTTCTTGGCCACAATAGTAGCGATGGTTGATTGGGGTTTTGTGTACAACCTGGCCAGCTCGGAGACACGCACTCCACTTTCATACTTAGCAATGATCTCTTTCTTCATATCCATAGTAATTCTCACTCTTTTTGCTGTAGGGTTGGCACTAGAAGCTTTCTTGGGGCCCTTGGTGACTTATTTTGCAGGTGCAATCACTAAAAAGGCTGTGATAATATGAAATGTTCCGATTGTATGCTTGGAAGCGACCGCGGTGGCTTGCTTGTAAACACTGGCACCCACGGAACAAGTGAGGTGGGCTCAGGCCGCACGTGGACGCGTCTCGAACGAACCGCATTGAGCGAGTTTTTTAGCACTAGCTGAGGCAAAATTTTTGCGTTAAAATGTATCGCTAGGCGGCAGCAACAGCAGCGACCTCCAAGCTCCGTACTTTTCTCCAACTATCAGAGCCACCAATGCTCCTATGATGACCTAGTGTTCAAGCAAAACTGCACTACCCAACGTAGCACCCAGAATGACCAAAGACTACCAACAGTGAAACCTACAAATCGAAAATAATAGAGATCAACGGAAGACTGCCCTCAAACCCAAAGCAACACCCCGCTGCCAGCCGAACAACGTAACCCTAAGCTTTGTATAACTACAACTTCTTAACTACAACAATTCCTGTAGTATTATGAGGCGCAATGTAAGAGGAAACAGCACCAAGGCCAGCAAGAAAACACCGAAAAATCAACCATTCAACAAGTGTAGCCAGGAAGACGCTGGCCCAGCTACCACCCCTCTCACCACCGCTCAAAGCGACACCACAACAATAACAACAAACATGGCTGCCACCAGCCCATCCTCCCCTCTCTTCCCCGGATTCAACCTACCAAGTAGTCTCTCAGGTATGACCAACGATCCAGATACCCTAAAGTCATGCATCTCCACCTTAGTTATTGAAAATATCAATCTTCGAGAGATGCTAACAAAACAAGACACCAGGATGACACAACTCGAGAACAAAATCCTCAGTCTTGAACAAAAGTTATCAACACCAGGAATGACTAACTGTGGCAAGACCATCCAAACAGTCATAGATAGCCATACAGAACAAATAATATCTCTTAATACAAAGCTTGAAGAAGCAGTAAAAGAATGGAAGAACAACTTAGATAACCAGTTCAGTGACTACTTTGCTCTCCAAGAAGATAAAACTGAACAAGATAAACTATCGGACGCAGTAATAGTTAACAGTCCACTTTTTCCCAGTGATGTGAACCAAACAAACAGTAAAGAAATTACTCTCCAGCTCATAAAGGACCAAACAAGTGTTATCATACCAGAGTCAGAAATAAAGGAAGCCAGGTTATTAGGATCCCATGGTAGAAAAAGTGTTATGCTTAGATTCCACTCACATAACAGGAAAAAAGACTTTAATAATTGCATCTATTAAAGTAAAGAAAGTGGTATACATAAACGAGTGTCTTACCAAAAAACACCGGAACCTCTTGTATAGAGTCAGAAAACTTAAGCGGGAGAATAATGACACAATACACCAATGCTTCACACGGGATGGGAAAATTCTAGTTAGGAAAACGAATGTAGGTCAACTACACAATCACGAACGAGAATGATCTATCACGATTTCTCAGGGATACTAATCTTACAGAGAATAACTAAACAATGTCCAACCTAAAAGCCTACGTAGTGTAGTGTATGTTTTGCTCCATTATTGTTCAAATTTCATAGTACAATCTCTTAGTAATTAAATAATCAACTACCTCATTTTGTGATTTTACTAGTAAGCTCATTCTAGCTCAATACATAGTCAGTACCAAATTCATTATATTAGACCATAGTGCAGTGGTTCCCAAACTGGGGGTAAATTACCCCCTGGGGGTAATTTAGCCATTTCTGGGGGTAATGGAGGGGTGACAGAAAAAAAGTTATGAATTCTGAAAATCAAGAAAACAATGCGGTACCCGGTATGAGGATTATTGTTAACTTTGTCTTAGTATATAAAGTTGTAAAGTAAACCTATTATAAGTAAGTAATAAAGTTAAACCAAATAACAATAAACATCAAAAACTAATATACAGTATTAGAAAAGAAGAAATATATAGCTAAGTGTGTGGAAACCCAAATGTATTTTGACAAGTATGCTTCAGGACAAAAGTCACTCAGTAGCCCAGATCGACCTGTCCAGTACGCGTCACTCACTTCCTGAGGCTGCCTCTATTTCACACTGTCAGTTTATCTGTGAGCATCAGCCGAGGTAGACATAAGCTGGTATGTATGTGTACTGCCCTGTGCAGTATATAGTTAGTATTTACCCACTGTTACTGTGAATTTGTAGCTATTATTAATTTTATATATAATGCATGTGTGGTTCTTACGTTTTCAATGGTTTTGCTAGGATTAGCAGAGTATGCGAGGCTGTATACGTTCATGTTTAGCCATATATATCAATAATAACAACATTTTGTGAAAGGGGTAACATGCTTTATGTGGCATGTTAAATTGGGTAACAAGCTGAAAAAGTTTGGGAACCACTGCCATAGTGCAATTACTAGTGAGAGTCTGGTGCTATTTTTAATTTGTATTTTTATATTATTAGATTAAACCTAGTTGCACTATAGCTCATTCTAGCTCAATACATAGACTATACCAAAGTCATTATATTAGACCTTAGTGCAATTATAAGTGAGAGTCTTGTGCTATTTTTAATTTGTATTTTTATATTATTAATTTATACCTAGTTGTACTTTAGCTCATTCCAGCACAACACATAGACAACATCAACTTCATTATGTGTATTAGTGGCTATGCTCTATATGACCAAAATGCTTTAGCTATGTACTTGTCCAAACTTCCCACCACTACAGATATCAGTACTAGAACTCAACACACAACTCAGGATATAAATAACCATAATTTAAACCTAGAAGATGATTGATCATGTTGACCCTGATCTAAACCTCCATAATCTGACACCCAGTCAAAACCTATTGGAAAGTAACTGCCTTTATTACACAGCATCACAAGCCAGCACTATCCTAAACAATGCTAAAAGTCTATCAGTGCTTAACTACAACATCAGGTCTTTAAGCAAACACTATGATGACCTCCTGGCACTCCTTGAATCACTAAAGACACCCTTCTCCTGCATTATTCTTACTGAGACCTGGCTTAAGCAGGACACAGTAGATATCTACCCTCTACCAGGATACACAGCAATCCACAACTGCAGACCATACCAAGTTGGGGGTGGTATTGCAATCTATTACTCTAACCAATTATCTTGTATTAGCACCACTTGCTTTAGTGATGAATATGGGTAATACATTTTTGCTAATTTTACTGTAAAAAAACCTTAAGACGCCTATAACAATCGGTGCCATTTACCGGATACCTCACACAAACATCCCAAATTTCAGTGAGAAATTAAAGGCACTAATAACAAACAGACAAATGAATAAGCACCACCTTCTCTTAGCTGGAGACTTCAACATCAACCTTGGCCTACTAGATGATCAGCTTGTAACTGATTTCATCAACAATATGAACAACACACTTCTCATACCAACAATAACTAAACCAACCAGAATCACTGAGACAATTGCAACCATAATAGACCACATATGGACCAATATACTAGCCCCCCTTAAATCAGGGATAATCACAGATAGCACTACAAACCACTACCCTACCTTCCTCTTGACAAACATTAGTAAACCACCACTTGAATACAACAAAGTTTCATTTAGACTCCGTGACGAGGCCTCAACAAGGAAGTTCACAGCTGACCTAGAGACTGTTGACTGGCCTACAGAATTCTCCAAGGCCAATGGTATTAATGACTGGACAGACATTTTTCTTAACAAATTACTTAGACTATACAAGAAACATTGTCCAATAAAAACGAAACAGATCACAAACAAACGGCTTGGTTGCCCATGGCTAACCAGCACCATTCTGAAATCCATTGATAAGAAACACCAATATGAAAAGCAATATAGACAGGGCTTAACAACCAAGACCAACATGCTACGGCTACAAAGGGTCCAGAATAGAGCTCTTCGCTTCATTACCGATACCAGGAGGAGAGACAGAGTTAAAAATGGCAGATTTACACATACAAGATATTACTGCTATAAATGTACGCCTCGACACTCTAAAAAAGAAACAACTCTATTCAATGCAAGAACTATACATGCCAGATAGAGAACATCCTATACAAGTGGTAAATACCACGGATTATATAATCAATACTCCTCCTCACAGGACTCAAAGAATGACTCTCCCACAACTCCTCCTCACAGGACTCAAAGAATGACTCTCCCACAGAGGGTCCGTCGTTTTATACATAAAGATGATTACCATCGACCCATGATATTGAGCAACCTCCCTGATGTAGAATGGGTAGCCCCAGAACCCTTCTATGTATACTAAGAAAATCATCGCCCCCAGTTAGGGAGACATCTTATATAACAATCTAATGTAAAAATTATGCTATTTACCATGGCTGGACACCACCTGTAAGAAGCCATTGTCACATAATTCTATAAACTGGCCAGAAAATTATTGCCTTCATTGTCGCATAAATATCCGTTGTGCAATCGCAAAAAAAAAAAAAATTGCAACTTGTATAATTACTACCAATTCAGAGTCATGTACTTATATATCTATTATATCTATGTGACTCTGATGGGTTAGTATTATACCCCTTAAAGAATATCTTATTTCACATACACTTTTTAAATTACACCAAAGTGGTTGGGCCACTTACCTTTTATATCCTACCTCTCTCCCCCCTCACACCCTTTTCCAATATTTCCATCCTTACCCATCCTTCTTCCTTACCCATCTTACCAAAGCTCTGGTCATAAGAAGAAGAAGAAGAACACTTTTCTCACATAAAGTATTAATATGCTGAAGGCACATATCCCTTTATGGCTCCTAAGTACCGTCTATTACATTGTCAGTAATTATAAACATAATACTAATATCTACAAGTGTGTGTGTATATGTGTAAGTGCTCTAGGTAGCTCGTTATGTCTCAAGATAAGACTCGACTTAACCAGTGACTAAATGTCCTCACATAACCTATCTTCCTGATCAACCTGGCAATAAGAACAGCTTGCTTGAACAGTAGGACGTCTGATTTGCCAAACAGCAATATAACAAGCAGCAGCAACACAGTCAGGAACAAGGAGATACAACAATGACCTTAACCGGGGACCATCTGCAGATTATTATAATCAAGGGGGAGCGCTAAACCCGTAGGATTATGCAGCGCCGGTGGGGGAGATGTGGAAGGTATTCAGGCTTAATTCAGGTAACTGGAGCACAGATCCTATTCCCTAGATCAAGAGCCAATCACCAACGTCAAGGAAGACCATCTGCAGATCCTCCACAAAAGTCACAAAACTCCCTTAATACTGAATCTAAGTTCAGCATAACAAAATCCCCGACTGTGACTGCACAGATACCAGAATAAATTAGATCAGAAGCTACAGCTCAAGACCTGAGATAACAGTGTCAGTGGGACACAACCTCAGTAAAACGTCGAAAATCACTAAGTCTAGGCTATGCTTTGAGAGTTACGAGAAGTATGATTCGTCTCACTACCGAAAACATACTCTACCAGAGTCTAAATAACGAAGGAACAGCCAGAGTCAAGATAGAAGGAGAGGGAGGTGTTGATTGAGCCAGCAAGGAGAGGCAGGCAAGGTAGTCTCCCTCAGCTGTGATCACGACACTTATCATGTGATTCTCCTGTGGACTGATCCTGCCCAGCAACCACAGATTATTATTAGTATTATTAGTTTTATCATGGGAGAGCGCTAAACCCGTAGGATTATACAGCGCATGGGGGGGTGGAAGGTATCCAGGCTCAGTTCAGGGAACCAGAGCACAGATCCAATTCCCTAGATCAAGAGCCCCTCACCAGCGTCAAGGATTATTATTATTATAATCAAGGGGGAAGCGCTAAACCCGGAGGATTATACAGCGCCTGGGGGGGGGATGTGGAAGGCATTCAGGCTTAATTCGGGGAACTGGAGCACAGATCCAATTCCCTAAATCAAGAGCCCCTCACCAACATCAAGGAACCTTCCTTGAGGGGCAGCGACAAGGAACCTCCCTTCAGGGGCCAGCAACTGTAGAGAAGCTGGCAGTTACCAAGGTAGTTTGCTAATGCTGGCAGCTACTCAACACTCGAGCAATAAGCACAGAATAATGCGTCAGTGTTACATCCTACCTAATTTTTTTTTATTTATTTATTTATTTATAATTTGAGCACACATACCTAAGTCAAACAATAATATAAAGCAATATATTTACGATTTAGCTAATATCGCAAATATCAGCAATATAAAATTATATGAACAGGTAATATACATTATATACATTGAATAGACATTGTGACCCATTCATTATTATTATAATCAAGCCCCTATCACGAGCCTTTACCATCCTATGGAGAGGGAGCATGGACACGGGGGTCGTCCCACAGTTACTAAAAACAAAATCTGTTATATTTATGTGACTCTGATGGGTTAGTCTTATACCCCTTAAATAAATATATTATCATTTCACGTACACTTTTTAAATTGCACCAAAGTGGTTGGGCCACTTACCTTTATTAAATCCTACCTCTCATCCCCCTCCCACCCTTTTCCAATATTTCCATCCTTACCCATCCTTCTTCCGTCCCCATCTCACCAGAGCTCTGGTCTGAACAAGAACAAGAACAGACATAGCCCCACTCCACGAAGGGGGCAGTAAAGCAACAGCAAAGAACTACAGACCGATAGCACTAACATCCCATATCATAAAAATCTTTGAAAGGGTCCTAAGAAGCAAGATCACCACCCATCTAGAAACCCATCAGTTACACAACCCAGGGCAACATGGGTTTAGAACAGGTCGCTCCTGTCTGTCTCAACTATTAGATCACTACGACAAGGTCCTAGATGCACTAGAAGACAAAAAGAATGCAGATGTAATATATACAGACTTTGCAAAAGCCTTCGACAAGTGTGACCATGGCGTAATAGCGCAAAAAATGCGTGCTAAAGGAATAACAGGAAAAGTGGGTCGATGGATCTATAATTTCCTCACTAACAGAATACAAGAGAGTAGTAGTCAACAGAGTAAAGTCTGAGGCAGCTACGGTGAAAAGCTCTGTTCCACAAGGCACAGTACTCGCTCCCATCTTGTTCCTCATCCTCATATCCGAGATAGACAAGGATGTCAGCCACAGCACCGTGTCTTCCTTTGCAGATGACACCCGAATCTGCATGACAGTGTCTTCATTGCAGACACTGCAAGGCTCCAGGCGGACATCAACCAAATCTTTCAGTGGGCTGCAGAAAACAATATGAAGTTCAACGATGAGAAATTTCAATTACTCAGATATGGTAAACACGAGTTAGTTTTAGTTTAATATGTTTATTATGCACCCCATACCCATCCTGTGGGCGGTAGTCAAAAGATTACAGAGGTACATAATGGGTCCAGGGACTGGGCCTCAAAGTTTTGATAGCTGAGCAAGTTACAGAGGTAATGAATTCACAATTTACAAAGGTAATGAACTCACAATTTACAAAGGTAATGAACTCCAGGTAGGTCTAGTCACAATCATGACAAGTTACAAAGGTATTTACAGATTACAGAGGTACACAATGGGTCCAGGGACCGGGCTCCAAAGTTTTGATGGCTGAACTAGGTACAAGGTAATGAACTCACAAGTTACAAAGGTAATGAACTCACAAGTTACAAAGGTAATGAATACTGTAAGAATGGTTACTTACGTTTATACATGGCTGCAATCATGAACAAATTTTAGAGTAATGAGCAATTCACACTTCCACACCCGGTCACAACTGTAGTGAGTTATTGGTGCAAATGTTGATTGCTGAGTCTCTCTCTCTCACACACACACACACACACACACACACACACACACACACACACACACACACACACACACACACACACACACACACACACACATACAAATTCATACACACACACACATAAACACACACACACACACACACAAACTCATACAACAACAGGCCTAGTGTCTAATCGACTTGTGCCTAGGACAAAATGGTAACACCTACACACCTACAACAGGCCTAGTGTCTAATCGACATGTGCCTAGGACAAAATGGTAACTAACTAACACACACACGCACACACACTCATACACACACACACACTCATACACACACACAGTGGGTGCCTGTGACCAGCAGGGTCCCACAGGGGTCAGTCCTAAGACCAGTGCTGTTTCTGGTATTTGTGAACGACATGACGGAAGGAATAGACTCTGAGGTGTCCCTGTTTGCAGATGACGTGAAGTTGATGAAAAGAATTGATTCGATCAAAGACCAGGCAGAAGTACAAAGGGATCTGGACAGGCTGCAGACTTAGTCCAGCAATTGGCTCCTGGAGTTCAATCCCACCAAGTGCAAAGTCATGAAGATTGGGGAAGGGCAAAGATGACCGCAGACAGAGTACAGTCTATAGGCTAGAGACTACAAACCTCGCTCAAGGAAAAAGATCTTGGGGTGAGCATAACACCAAGCACATCTGAAGTGCACATCAACCAAATAACTGCTGCAGCATATGGGCACCTAGCAAACCTCAGAACAGCATTCCAACATCTTAATAAGGAATTGTTCAGGACCCTGTACACCGTGTACGTTAGGCCCATATTGGAGTATGCGGCACCAGTTTGAAACCCACACCTAGCCAAGCAAAAAAGAAACTAGAGAAAGTGCAAAGGTTTGCAACAAGACTAGTCCCAGAGCTAAGAGGTATGTCCTACGAAGAGAAGTTAAGGGAAATCAACCTGACAACACTGGAGGACAGGAGAGATAGGGGGGGCATGATAATGACTTATACAAAATACTGAGAGAAATTGACAAGGTGGACAAAGACAGGATGTTCCAGAGATTGGACACAGTAACTAGGGGACACAGTTGGAAGTTTAAGACACAGATGAGTCACAAGGGTGTTAAGAAGTATTTCTTCAGCCACAGAGTAGTCATGAAGTGGAATAGTTTGGGAAGCGATGTAGTGGAGGCAGGATCCATACATAGCTTTAAGCAGAGGTATGATAAAGCTCATGGTTCAGCTAGGAAGTCCTCTCTCAATGTGAACAAGGAAAATGATAATAACCAGCAACAATTAATACGTAAATCCAGAAAGGGCAATAAGTGGAGAGAGTAGCATAATTGGGAAAGATAAATGAGACTAAATTTGTGCCTACACGATGGATCTTTCAACCACACCACCTACCCCCCCATAACCCTCCCTCCCTCACACACAAGCACACACTAATCGACATGGGGCCTAGGACAAAATGGTAACTAACACACACACACACACAACAACAACAACAACAGGCCTAGTGTCTAATCGACTTGTGCCTAGGACAAAATGGTAAAAACCTAACACCTGCAACAGGCCTAGTGTCTAAATCGACATGTGCCTGGGAACAAAATGGAAACTAACTAACACACTCATACTCACACACAACACACACACACACCACACACACACACAACACACACACACACACCACACACACACACACACACACACAAACTCATACACACACACGCACACACACTCATACACACACCACACTCCATATCACACACAACACAACACTCATACTCACACACACACACACACACACAAAACACACACACACACACACACACACTCATACACATACACACACACACACACACACACACACACACACACACACAACACACACACACACACCACACACAAAAACACACCACATGCACATATGTGGTAAGCTTTTATTTACAGCTAGCAAAGTCAGGGTATTTCTCCAGAATGGTCTGTAATATACCACTGTGGATAAAATACTTAGGCCTTCTTGAACATTCTGAGTGAGTTGTTTCTAAATTCTAATTTTATCGCAACTCCAGTAATAATGGAACCCGGGTTGTGACAATAATCCATCTGGCCCAAAGTTTACATTTCGTTTGGTCTACATCTGGTGGTGGTGATTTAACCTGCCAAAGATACTTGTAACCCAGCCGGAGCCGGGCGGTAGTGACATCCAAGAGTCTGCTTATTTTGTTGGATGCACCATAGACATGTGGCTCCTCCTGCATGATAGAATGATGGACTCACTGGTGTCAATCTCCCTGAGCCTTAAGCCCAAATAAAATTCAGCTGAAGTTCTTTTCGTATTATTGTTATCAAACTACTACCTGACAAGCCAAGATTGTAATCTACTCCCTCTTTGAAGCATACAGCTTAGCCAATTTATCAGTTCTATCATGCTTTGAAGCCCAATGTGAGATGAATCCACAGCATGTGCACTCTGACTCCACTGTCCACAAAACCTACCATACCCGTGTCTGGCTTCTGACACAAGCAAAGCCACAATTTATGCTTAATGAGTTAGGCATTTATGGATGACAGAGAAACAGTTACAATTAAACTGCCAATCTTTGATAAAATAGATGCATTTCAGTGCAAGGAGTATGGCAAACAGTTCTGTCTGAAGGGTAGAGGGCCCCAATTATTGATGCGTGCTCCAATTTCTTTAACCGAGCCATCACTCTGTACGACAACAGCAGCACTACCAGCTGCACCAATGGATTGGTGAACAGAACCATCAACGTAAAAAATTTGCGAGAGTGTGTGCTGTGTGACTAAGTTTTCAATACACTTAAGGCCTCATGTTTGGCTTCAAGGCGAAGTTTTGGTTGTGATTTAAGAAGTATTTGGGGGGAAATGGGGGAATGGGAGTTGGAATGGGGTAATAAATTTCCCTGGAGCGGAGAAAATGCCGCTGTTTTCCTTACTTGACATAGATCATGTATCTGATTCATGCGGAGGTCGGTTCCAGTCTTTTCGATCCATCTGGAGGAGTGTTCACCAGTGCTGAGGAAAGTTTGGAGGGCTTCTGTGCAGGGGTTTGAATGAGCTTGCCTGAGCATATTAACCCCAATTAGGATATTTCTTTCAGTAACACGATCTCTGATGCTTGGAATATCAAGTTCTTTTTGCATATTTAAAATTTTGGCAGTACGAGGGCATCCTAGGATGATCCTCATTGCTTCGTTCTGCAGTTTTTCCAGCCCTCCAAGCTTCCAGTCAGACACAAGAGCAAGTAGTGGTGCAGCATAATCAACAAATAATTATGTGATTAGTTTTGCTGATGATATAATGATTCACACCACCGGATTCTCCAACACCCAAAACATTCTTAATCATGTACTAGCCTCGTGTCAGGACCTGGGGTTGATAATCTCTACTGATAAAACAAAGATACTCAATAGGCGTCCTCCTAGACAGAGAGGCACAGTTCGTCAGATCCAATTGCATGATGGGTCTCTTCTAGAATATGTAAACACGAGGAAATTAAATCTTCATCAGAGTACAAAACAAATTCTGGCCACAAAATAGAGCGAAACACCAACGTCAAAGACCTGGGAGTGATCATGTCGGAGGATCTCACCTTCAAGGACCATAACATTGTATCAATCGCATCTGCTGGAAAAATGACAGGATGGATAATGAGAACCTTCAAAACTAGGGAGGCCAAGCCCATGATGACACTCTTCAGGTCACTTGTTCTATCTAGGCGGGAATATTGCTGCACACTAACAGCACCATTCAAGGCAGGTGAAATTGCTGACCTAGAAAATGTACAGAGAACCTTCACGGCGCGCATAACGGAGATAAAACACCTCAATTACTGGGAGCGCTGGGGTTTCCCTGAACCTGTATTCCCTGGAACGCAGGCGGGAGAGATACATGATTATATAACCTGGAAAATCCTAGAGGGACTAGTCCCGAACTTGCACACGAAAATCACTCACTACGAAAGCAAAAGACTTGGCAGACGATGCAACATCCCCCCAATGAAAAGCAGGGGTGTCACTAGCACGTTAAGAGACCATACAGTAAGTGTCAGGGGCCCAAGACTGTTCAACTGCCTCCCAGCATACATAAGGGGGATTATCAACAGACCCCTGGCAGTCTTCAAGCTGGCACTGGACAAGCACCTAAAGTCGGTTCCTGATCAGCTGGGCTGTGGCTCGTACGTTGGTTTGCGTGCAGCCAGCAGTAACAGCCTGGTTGATCAGGCTCTGATCCACCAGGAGGCCTGGTCACAGACCGGGCCGCGGGGGAGTTGACCCCCGGAACTCTCTCCAGGTAAACTCCAGGTCCAGGTAAGGGGGAGCGCTAAACCCGTAGGATTATGCAGCGCCTGTGGGGGGGGGGGATGTGGAAGGTTCACAATATGATGGCACGTCATAGGGGCTTCTTGCAGTTCCATGAGTCTGGTCCCCTCAAGGGAGGTTCCTTGATGTTGGTGATGGGCTCTTGATCTAGGGAATTAGATCTGTACTCCAGTTCCCTGAATGCCTTCCAACCCCCCTCCCCACATGCGCTGTATAATCCTATGGGTTTAGCGCTCCTCATGATTATAATAATCCATGAGTCTGGGCCTGGGGGCAGAGTGTATAGGCATGTCATTTATTGCCTTTTCAAAGTCTTGTGGAGTTAGGATAATATCCGAGATTTTTGAAATGACCATCTTATTATTATACTATAAAGGAGATATACTAGGAATAAGGTAAAATGAGTTATTTATATTTAGAAAGTAAGTTTATTTAAGCAATTATCATACATAGTGAAAATTACTTAAGATAACCCCCAAAAAAGTCAGACAAAGTAACTTATATCCTTTATCCCTACATAATGCTCCAATGTATCCCTGAGGTGGTATACAGTTAGGTGATACTGCAGCTTATTAATGATCCTCGTGGAGGCCATAAGCTTTAAATTTGATAAAAGAAGCAGTGTAGTGTGCACACTCACTCCCTCTACGAGGCTCCACCAACACTACTACTCACCAGCTGAAAATAAAGGCAGTATATAATGGCTTAAAGGAGCAGCCTGGCGCTTCATTACCCTCCTCATCACCAAGATGGCAACACTACACTTGGGACTCCGTGTTAACTCCACAAAACTAGAAAAAGTAACGCTTAATAATGTTAATTTAAGCGACACAGTGGATACTATCAGGCAGCAAGCGGCTTCCAAGAGTAAAACCTCAGCAGACAAGATACGTGAGTATTTTAATACAGGGAATTGTTATTTCGGGGATAACTTCGCCATTTTATGGACGTGTGTAATAGTGTTAATCAAATATAAATTGTTGATTGTTCGGCTTTGATTTTCCCCGAGGATTGAGGTGACCTTAGTCTGAGATTTAAAGCATTTTGATGAGGGAGAGAAGGAATCTTTCAGGCATTGTCAGTTACTTAGGTACTGGTACATAAGTACAGTTACACGAATTTAGGTGATGACAGTTATCATATTTATAGTAACATGCGTAAATTACCCACCAGAATAACCCAGGAAAGTTTGATGAAGTGACTTACTTTCATTGGGGTACTTGTAATGTATTTATATCTTAGCAGTAAAGAAACCTCCCTGACATAATCATGTCACAATTAGTACAAACTTATGACGCAGTGTCAGTCAATCTTTCCTATTATCAAGGCATAGATCAAGAAAAAGCACATTAAATCAGAAGACAAGTTTTTAATATTAATATTTAATTGTAATAGTATCATGTAAATAAGTTTATTTATCTACAGGTACACAAGTAGTTATACAAATTTGGGTGATTACTATTATCATGCATAGTAATATGTAAATTACCCACCAGGATAACCCCAAAATAACTCAGTGACTTGTTTCCATTGTGGACCCTGAAGTTCAGCTGAAGTTGAAAACTGTTAAGTATTAGGCTAAGGAAAATATTACTGGTTTTGATTATAAGTCAAGAATCTTTGGAAATGTATGCATGTAGTTGGACAAATGACAATTTTCTCTTATTATGGAATTTGAATAAAGATCAAAAATTGTAATGCTCGTGGCTGTATTTAAGGTGACACAGCAATTGCTGTATTTTTTGTTTCTGTCCGAACCTTACTTAACCTAGCTGGAATGTGAATTATTCTAGTTGGGGTTGAACTACAGTTCACCATTTCGTAGACTAATGTATTTATTATTGAAGGCTATTTTTGAAGGATCAGCTTCCCCATGGCCAGTACCAGTACATGTACAAGGTATACAGATCATAGCTGACATCAGTGACATACTACTATATAGAAAGTTCCTTGTTATGCTGAGCATTTCCCGCAAATTAGATCAGTTTTGTCTCAGGGATGCGACCCACACCAGTCCACTAGCATCCAGGTACCTATTTTATTGATAGGTGAACATGGACAGCAGGTGTCTTAAAGGAAACCACATCCTAATGTTTCCACCCATACCGGGGATCGAACTACGGACCTTAGTGTGTGAGCTCATTGCGCTACCAACCGAACTACTAGATACCTTACTCTCCTATACCAGGCCTCCTGAACTTTCAGTTCTACCAATACAATAAAACCCTATTTCCAGTGTTCATTTGGGCATTAAGTTTCAAGCTGCAACCTCTTGTTCTCTTCCGTGCAGCACTGTATAGCCCTTGTGGTTTAGCGCTTCTTTTTGATTATAATAAAAATTTTCTCTTCCATCCAAATGTAGATTAGTCTCCACTTTGAAATAATTCTGAATATCTTGTAGTATTGTGGTCACTTTCACTCCTGATGCAGAACCTGAAATTGACTTTAAATAAGAAATCTGTGGGCCCTTCAAAAGTATAGTATATACAGTACCTACTGTAGTAGGTGTATATATAATAATTAATTCCACAGTTCTCTTGATAAAATGTAGTTATGAAAGTAGCATTCTGCATTATTTTTGTATACCGGTAATCTTGCCGACATTCTGAAGTCAACTTTTGGTCAGGTCTGATATTTTCCTACAGAAGAGTTCTATTGTAAGATTATTGGCAAGCACTGACCTATCCAAACCTGAATTATATTTTTGGATGACTTGTTACATTTTACGTACTTCTATTTTTTAAAATTTGTAATTTTTTACATAATTTTATCAAACTTATCATGGATGTTAAATGACAATAAAAAATATACTCTATCAGCAGATAAGCAATACTTCACTTTTTGTTATAATCCATAACATTATCCTTATAGATCTTATTCTTTATGTGGATAATTAATATGTGCCCAGAAACAATTTTGGTCTATCTACGAAGATTTATTAATTTCTCAACATTCTTCCATTCTCTAAAGGAATTTGTATCCTTTAGTAAAACATTTAAATGTCAATGGATGCAGAGGATCTTTTGGTTTTTGTTCTTTAAAAGCTCAATGTAATCTGAGAAATATGCCTTATGAGTTATTTGTATCTTTGCAGAATTAATTCACTGTGGTGTAGTTCTCAAAGGTTCTGATACTCTGAAGGATGCTGGAATAACATCGGGGGCTATAATTCACTGCTTGCCTAAGTATGGTAAGTCCAACATCATTGTTTATCTGAAGTGTTTATCTCACTCTTTAATGTTGATTTATGACTACTGTGTATTGTACTAAGTAATAGTGTTATGAATGAAGAAAATTCTAGCACGGGCAATGTTAGAAAGTATAAAGAATGCTACTGTATTGCAAATTTAGCAAGAACTGTTAAATTTTATGCTGATGAATTTTATTGTAAAGATGTGCAAGCATTTTAATACAGAGTACCTCAGGTTTATTAAATTAGTTTCAGCATGTAACTATATAAAAAGATGTAGAAATATTGAATAAACCTTGTTGCATGGTAAGAGGCAGTAATGCAACTTTTATCATTGTTTTGCTTGTCTTAATCCACTTTGCCCAGGACTAGTTTTCTTGCATTATTAATAGGAACAAAATCTCTTTAGGTGTATTTATATTCTTCATAAGTAAAGAACTTCAGTATTGTTATATACAAGGAATACATGAAAGTTATTTAAAGATACAGGAGGGCCCCACTTATACAGCAGGTTATGTTATGGGCTACTTCTGTAAAGTAGCCCAGCATTTTGTGTAATTTTCTTTTCTAAATACTATACATGCACTAGATTCATTTAGTAGGTTGGTAGACAGCAACCGCCCAGGGAGGTACTACCGTCCTGCCAAGTGAGTGTAAAACGAAAGCCTGTAATTGTTTTGCATGATGGTAGGATTGCTGGTGTCAGGTATGTCTTGCTACTTCTACTTACACTTAGGTCACACTACACATACATGTACAAGCATATGTATACACACCCCTCTGGGTTTTCTTCTATTTTCTTACTAGTTCTTGTTTATTTTCTCTTACTTCCATGGGGAAGTGGAACAGAATTCTTCCTCCGTAAGCCATGCGTGTTGTAGGAGGCGACTAAAATGCCGGGAGCAAGGGGCTAGTAACCCCTTCTCCTGTATATATTACTAAAGGTAAAAGGAGAAACTTTCTTTTTTCCTTTTGGGTCACCGTGCCTCGGTGGGATACGGCCGGTGTGTTGAAAGAAAGGTTTTTATAAATAAGTATATATGCATGAAATTCCTTTTAATATTTTCAGAGGAGACTACACCAACTGCAGTGCCACTTAGTCTTCCTGAGGTGCAGTCCTTGCTGGTCTCTCTAAGAAATGTTGCAGCTAGCCCAAATTTCCGTGATTTTATTCAGGTGAGTCTTTATTTTTTTATATTTTATCAGAGCCTTGTTAGGGCAGTTTTTTATTTGCTCATAGCTAAAATTTAATTGTGAAAATTAATAGAATGTCTGAATTATTTTTGTACTAGTACTGGACAGTATTCCTCAAAATAGTGCAGTAATCTTTTCACGAGATGTTCAGATTCAAATTTTTTATTTCGGCATGATACAATATTTACACATGCAAGGTTTCAGGTGCGTCTTGCTACTTCTACTTGCACTTAGGTCACACTTCACATACATGTACAAGCATATATACACACACCCCTCTGGGTTTTCTTCTATTTTCTTTCTGGTTCTTGTTTATTTCCTCTTGCCTCCTTGGGGAAGTGGAACAGAATTCTTCCTCTGTAAGCCATGCGTGTTGTAAGAGGCGACTAAAATGCCGGGAGCAAGGGGCTAGTAACCTCTTCTCCTTTATATATTGCTAAATGTAAAAGGAGAAACTTTCATTTTTTATTTTGGGCCACCCTGCCTCGGTGGGATACGGCCGGTGTGTTGAAAGAAAGATACAATATTTGTACACAGATGGGGGCGACATTTAGGTGTACATGCAGAAGCCCTTGTTATGCAGAGCATTGAATATGCAAACAAATTATGCTGGATATGCCAGGAGTAATGGTAGATGTAGAAAAATTAGGATGTATTCTATTTTCAGAAACTTCGTGGCCCAGAAATGGTAGAGAAGATCTTAGTCTCGTGTCCAGTTGCTCGAAGTGATCCCACAGCTCTGGCCATGCTCCAAGATCCAGAGCTCTTCATGGGCCTTACAAACCCTGATAATCTAAGCACGTAAGTTATATTTTGTTAGTGCATATATTGCAATATCCTTCAATACCATGTCTTCTAGGTGTCATTAAACTATATTGCTTCAAATTAGACCGCATGTCAGTATACTAAAATGGCCTCATTTTTAAGAGAAACCATATTATAACAGCCACTTGCTATTTCTCACATGGAAATACTTCTCAGTCTTGGGGAAGGGGAAGTGAGTTAGAGAATTGCAGAAAATATTTAACCAGGTTCAGCAACCATGACTCCATTAGATCATTTGGCCTGTTGAGAAGGCTTGAAATAGAAATACCACTATACTGTAAGAATATTTTTAATGAATAAGATTAGTTTATCATTTACTAGAAATTACTAATTATTAGAAATTACATACAGTATTTACCTTAACCCTTTCAGGGTCCAAGGCCAAAATCTGAAGTCACGCACCAGTGTCCAAGAAATTTTGAAAAAAAAAAAATTATTTTTTCTTACAGAATTAAAGAGCATATTTTTGTGAAGGTAATAAAACAAAAAAAAAATTAGAATCTGATCAGTACTTACCGAGATACAGTGCCAAGAAGTTTGTAGAAAATGATGTGGTGGCGGCAACATCGACGAATTCCACATACGCGTATTATATTATTTTGTTGTTTTAGTTGTTTTTTCTTTTCTTTTCCAATTTTTTTCTATTCCTACTAACATTTGGGGCCTGAGAGACCAATACTGTATATAATGTATATATATAAACTCACTGTATTGAACCTCCATAACGCACTTAAAAGTTTATTTTCATAATTATTGTTTACCACTGTTGTTTATTACATTAAAAATGCACAAATATTGTATTTTTAATACTAATTGTTTATCATATATTTAGACATATTTACAATCACTGGACATGGTTTTAGGAACTGCTGGAGCTTGTGGAACTCTTGAAATAAGGCACAGCGCACAGAGGCACCTTACATTCCTCCACACATAAACAGAGTGTCTTTGCGTCTTTGTTGCCGTTCGTTTTAGTTTTGTGCACAGACAATGCATCTCTTTGAGCAAGATTTTTTTGAGTTGAAGGAAGCCTGTATTATGATGAAATGATCACCTTCTCTTCTCCAAACGCCTTGGGTATATTGTGATGAATTCGAGGCAGGACCATGTTGTATTGCTTGGTTTGTCTTGTTTACCTGGTCTTTCACTTAATGAGTTGTCTGACAACAGGGACAAAACAAAATTCACCATACGGTGGGTCTGTTACCAGTCTGTTTATTTGGTACATATTATATGCATTCAGCATTGAAATGTCCATTGAGATGGAGAAAAGTTTCTTGTAACATTTTGTAACTCTTACGAACACAGTCAACAAAACAATCTGCATGTACACTTGTCAACCAAGCGCATGGTTTGTGTATAATCAATCACTGCACTGGTTTGCGAATACGTTCCATTAGTCACTCGATCAACTTTGCCACTGTCTTGCAATTTCATTACGGTTGAATTGGTTGTAAACAAACTGTGACATCTCGTTTTTGTAATGCCACCGTAATGCCATGATTGTCATTGGCAGGAGGAGTAGTAAAACAACTGCACGTGAATCCACTCGAACACCGCGTTGGAGCATGGGCAGTGTTTTCGGATTTTAGAAAGCACTGTCGCCACACACATCTGTCTTGTTCACTCGCATGAAATCACTGAGTTCAATCTGAGTAATTGGGGCTTGTGTACCAGTTATCGGTCTATATATTGTATTGGCCCCTTACAAGATCAAGATAATGGTGCCATCATGTTCTCATACGTCACCTGATATACCCAATTAACAATCTTTGTATCTTTCAATGTTTACCTACCCGTGTTAATACAACAAAATCCAACACCAGGCCACTGCTCACAATCACTGTGTACTAACATTTTATAGCCAAGGGGTTGGCTCCTCTTGCTCGGTATTATACTGCCTTGAAATGACAGTCTACCTTTGAAACAAATCAAGACTCGTTCAATTACAAGATTCTTGAATGGATTTAACGTATATCCTGAACCTTTAATTTTGTTTGAGATACTGAAAACATTTTCTAATCTTGTATAACCTGTCACTTCCTGTTCAGGCTGTTTTTGTCAGAGAAGGGCAACATAGGTAACAGGTAAGATAAAACCTGTTCACTGGTTATTATTTCACTGAAGGATGGGGTTCAAATATTAAGCCGTCTCGTGGACCAGTATGCGGTTTATATTTGGCTTAATAGACGTTGAGGCATACGATTATTGTTGCAAAAAGCAAATACATTTCTGCACAGAGTTCTCTTTCCACCTGTGTAGTCTTGACTTTGGTGATAGTCGTATTTGCATTGGTTGGTTCTGTAATAATTCTTATTACCTTTCCCTGCCAAATAGTTTCCCATCAATGGCCTGGTCAAGAATAATACTTCTAAGAATTCAGTTCAGTGGCGTGGTTCCAAGGGGACAGGTAGGTTTTTAGTAGAATTACCACTTTTGCGGAGCTCTTCCAAGTTCGGTGGAGGGCTGGGAACACAATTGGGGATTTTGCTGCCAATCCCAGATACGGTTTTGGATGGGGATACCTGGACATCATAGGTGGTTAGTACGGGGTGGTGGTCGGCGGGCTCGGTGGGGGGTGGACGTTCCGCTTTGTCCTTGAACTGTCGAACCGTCAGCAGCGTGGCGTTCGTTCCCGCGTGGCACAGCGAAGTCAGCATGGCGGATTTCTGCCACTGCCAACTTACCACCACCAGCCCCACTCTAACAACATTCCACTGATGCTCTGTGGCTCATCCATGCAAAGTTGTAGCCACCATTCATCCTCACTATCACTACCTAAAAAACGGGTGTAGAGGCCACGGGATGGTACTCCGGGGTAATGTACTCGGGATGTGAACTCCGTCACCTGGGCACAGCATAGGGTACCCCGTATACACTACCGTGCGCATGCGGCGCCGCGAAACGAAACTTTACCGACGCTTCCACTGTGCTGAATATGTTTCATCACCTATACAATTACCGAAATGATCGTTTTTGGAGCGCAATAAAATCACACAATCCACGTCAGATCTTCGTCATTACTGAAGGTCAGAGGCCACGGGCCGGGGAGGAAAATGGGAAATATTATTTTTCCTTACGTTTAGGAACACCCGCCCGGACTGTTGTGGTCACGAGTGCCCCACACCAGAAGGTAGAAGGTCTGAGGATTCGTCGGGGTTTTCTGCACTCTTTATCATATCTGGTCATTATTTTTCGGTCAGTCATTAACTTATCAATGCCGTTAGGGATTAGTAGAATAGAATTTCGTTTCATGTCCACTTTCCTTCAGTGTCAGAAACTATAGACAGGAAGGGAGGGATGTCCCAATTTTCCGGGGGGGGAACGTGTGAAGTGAGAGATGGACTTGCGGCGAGACATGGTGAACAAAGGGTGACTGGGAGCCGGCCGTTCCCGCATTGCTATGCAGGCGCCTAGAGAATTTTTATTTACGGCGCACACCCACGGCGCAGACCATTCTCTCGTATGTAGTTGTATGTAGGCCTATAGGGAATATGGCGCTTTCGCGCTAAATTTTGACGGGCTAGGCTTAGAATTTTGGCGTAGATCTACGTTGGACACTCACCGACAGCCGTTAGATCTACGGACGGACCCCTAAAAGGGTTAAATTGGGGCTTTCTTACAGTACAACTCGGTAATCTAAATTCTGAAACTTTAAAGAACAAAGATGAAAATTTCCCACATAAATTTTTTTAATTTCATTTTTACAAGCTTTGTGCCTGTTCCCTTTTTTTAATTTCAAAATTCCCCTCTTTTGTTTATATGATAACAAGTGTTTAGTTTCTTGCTTCCTCCATGCTCCTGCATCTGTTAAATCCATTTAGTTTTTATCTTGGACATTCTGATTTTTTCAGTTCCTTTCTTTATCTTGTATATACAGTGGGGCCCACCGCTTTATGATCACTTCCAATGCGACCAATTATGTAATGGTGATATTTATGTAAGTGATTTGTTTGTGTATGTTTGGGGGTCTGAAAATGGAATATTCTAATTCACAATATTCCTTTATGGAAATTTCGCTTCAGTACTGGCACCTGAACATGCTTAGGAATGAATAATTATCGTAAACCGGGGGGCGGTCCACTGTTACACTTTAATTTCATTAAAACTGCACTTTTCATGAGCGCTACTAGGATTTTCTTCTCTCCCAGGCCCTTTTATCTAGTGGAAGTGCCTGTGGTTTTTGCTTTCAGTATGCAGTATTGTTCTTTTATCAAAATATAGACTTTGTGCTCTGACATTTAATTTGATTTACTTCCAAACTGAATTCTTTGATGTAATCTGGTTGATTCATGTGGTATTTCTTTTCCTCTTCTCACCTTCCCTCATGATATTGGTTTTTAAACTGGTCAACTCACTTCATTACTTAAACTTAGTATGTATATGGGGCTTATATATATTATCATAATTATTGTGTTCTAAAAATATTTACTGCAAGATTTACTATTCATATAAAAGTAAAATATAGTTTTCCTTTAAATTGGGAAAGTTATAATTATAGGTTATGGGTGTAGTTGTGTTGATTGCTAAAAATGTTGGAAGCGCCACAGACTCGCTTAACTCCTGGTGATTGTTAAGTACCTTCTATTTTATTACATAGTACAGTGGACCCCCCGCTTTCGATCAAGCTCCCAAATGGACCAATTATGCAGTGATATTTATGTTAAGTGCGTTGTTTGTAGCTGTCATGTATTTGGGGCGTCTGAATGGAACTACTAATCTTATTCACAATATTCTTTAATGGGAACAGATTCGTTCAGTAACTGGCACTGGAAATTCTTCGGAAATGAAATTAATATCGTTAAGACTGGGGGGGGTCTCACTGTAATATACAATGATAAAATTGTTGTTATTTTCTAATTGGATATGTGTAGAACATTCAGGCTCTTACCGGAAGCATTAAAGGATAGACAACGTGGCTTGGCCAGTAAGTTAATTTAAATATTGTCAGACTGAAATAAGTTCATTTATTAAAGACTTGTGCATTCATAAGAGTTATTCTTATGGACATTTCATTGAAGTTTTAATTTTTGTGATTTCATTTTTTGTCACTTGTGTAGGAAATAATGTGAAACTTAATTCACTGTCTCTGAGTTCAGTGACTACATTGATGTTTTTTATAAAAAAAATTAAATACCATTTATGCTCCCATATGCCACACAAGTTTGCTCCAATTGTTCGTCAGTGAACTGCTTTTAAAAATTTATTTATGAAATAAGTTTTGAAGATACGTGATCAATTACATTTTTTTTTTTTTCACAGAGTAGTTGATGCTCAGCCAGCTGTTGGAAGGGTTGCCCAGTATGTAGCATCGCTAATGACCAATGAGAACTCCTCTCCTCGTCGCTCCCACCATGTTTCTTATTCTATGGATGCTCTCTCTGATGACGACGAAATGGATGCTGAGCAGGTTTGCTTTAGATTCCCAGTATGGCTTTTTCAAAGACTCCTCCAAACCATTCGATCATGTGATATTTCTTATGACTTTATTACCTGTGAAAAAATACGTACAAAGTTGTTTATTACACTTGTATGTAAAAAATGTTATTAATCCCACAAAATTTAGTGGGAGATTTTTCAATTTTGTTCAAACAAATGTTCATCTATCATTCTGAAGATACTTCACCCACCTTTCATATTTGCTTAAAGGAGAACTCTCCATTGTACTAAACCACAGTCAAAAAATCAAAATTTTTCTGGGGAAAAAGGAAAAAGTTTGGCAAGAGTGCATTTGTATTTTCAAAAGTCAGAAATTTTATGATGGAGGCTTTATACTTTAATGGACTTGATGAGTCACGGAAGAGAGTGTGGGACTTTCTGGACCCAGCTCTAATTTTCCTTGAGAATTGGGAGCCATTTTCCCTACCTTGAAGGATTTGATAAAAAGTAATTGCCGTATACAAAGTTGTGTTAGTATTTATACAAGATGATGAATATGTCTTCCTTATAAACAGTATTTGTTATAAAGAGGATAGGAGTAACTATTACCTAAATCTCTAATTATAATAGATTTTTTCTACTTACTACCTCATTTGTTACCAAATTTACAGTCCTCCATCATTACTGCTTGGAATCCCTAAACCACTCCTTTATTGCCATTTTCTCTTCGCGGTCTGGAGACTCTGCGGGTGTGGTAGTCGTCGAGCTAGTGGCTCGATGCCATTCCAGCCAATTCGCATGCTCTCAGCTTGCTGCAGCTCTTGCTAGTGACACAGGTTAGTTCAGTAAGGTTAGAGCAAAAATTTAAATTTAGTTTAAAAAATTGTTGAAGAGGCCATGGCAGTGGTTTTAGCGTAATGTTTCAAGGAGTTTTTACATTACTGTCATTATGTGCAATGTAGTGAATTCTCTAGAGCACAAAAAAAAAAAAAAAAAAAAATTGTATTGTTATTGTTTCTGGGAAAAAGTATGAAGGGCAAATACTACATTCTCTCTCTGCAGGTAACAGCAACAATGGTAGCAACAACAGACTACCTTCTAGTGCCCCTCGTAGCATTCCCACTACACCATCTGCTGTTACCACTACACCTTTCAACACTCCAGCCCCTTCAGCTGGTTTGCCCCCTTGCAGCCCAGGGCCCATCACCCATGAAATGTTTAGTAATGCCCTTCAGAATGCTCTGGCTGCTTCTGCAAGTCGGGTCAGTTCAAATCTTTATTTTTTTCAATTATTTACAATGACTTCATAAGGAATGGTAAGTGTGGTTCCCCCACATACTAAATTACAATTTTTTTGTAGGCTTCTGGTTCACCTGCTCCTAATAAATCATTTAAGGATAGTTCTCTTTGTGTCATGTTATTGCTTGCTACTTATGCTCACCAAACCAGGTGTATTGAAGGAGAAATTAATTTTGCCATCTCACTTTAATTTCCACACGATAATAGAAGTGTGAAATGGGGTAGCATTATTATCATAACTAAATGCCTAAACCATATAATGGGTCTAAGTAAAACTACGGTAGCAAGTGTTTGTCTCAAACTTGACCCAATGGATTTGAACTAACCACTAATTACCCTGATGACTTTTGGGTTCAGCTGTTCGTACAAGTGCAGTATAATAATAATCCTTACCAGTAGAGTGTAGACATAGTCCAATGTTATTTCACTAAACTGACATGCCTACCCTGCTTTGGGTGTAGGCACTATATTTATCCTTCTGACAGTAGTCTGGATAGCAGGTTTCCTAAAATCCTTTTAGAAGTTTGATCTTACTCATATTTCAACATTTGGTTCAAACAGATTGCCCATTCACTCTAGTTGAACTGTTTGCATAAACCTGTTGAATGTTCAGTTCCTTACTTCTCAGCACATTGAAACTCTTGAATGCTGCATATGCCTTCCATTCCAGATTATACACCCTATTTGCAAACTTCTCTTAAATTTATTCTTTCTACCTTGACCAAACCAACTTGGCAGCTCTTCTTTCAATTTTTGAATTACGTATTTCATATCATTTGTTTCTTATGCCTTAATTTCTGCCACCATTACATTGCACAACATTGATCTCAGATGTGGATATTTTCCACTGCTCTAACTTTTCTTGCAACAATTTTAATACCATTTTTCAAATACTTACACAAGTAAAAAAACAATATTAGGGATGTTTTAGTTTAATTTCTTGTATGGCTTACAGTATTTTTTCATGCACAAATAGTGTGGTATAATGTAGGTTTGTGTCTGATTTTGTGGGATAATTCTAAGCAGGGTTTTGAAACTTGTGATGTGAAACGACTTTTTAAAATTTGCTGTGGGCCCCCAGTGGGCCCTTGGGACCCATTGTAGGATCAGTTTGCATTATAGACATGTGTAAATGTATACCTGATAATTTTGTTATTTTTTTATATTTGTACCATATTTTATTTGTAACTTGGGTTAACCCTTGTTTGAAAACAGGGAAAAGCCTGATGCATGGCTTGAACCAAGAAGAGTGGAAGAGTTGTCTTCAAAAAATATAATTAGCCATTCAGTAATTGGTCTAAATCATTGTTATATATTTGTAATTATTAAAAGGAAATATTAGGTTATTTATGTAGTATTATGTTTGTAAATTATTAATAAGAATCCATGTACCATCACTGTCAGGTATATTAGTAATTATATCCTCTCTATATCTAGTTAGATATTTGTTGTAGACTTTACATAAGGGTTATTTATTTGAGACAGCACTGTCACATAACTATCCAAGGATAACTTTATAATGCTAAAGTAAAAGGACACAAGTGCAATAATGTGATATTTTATTGTGGCAACGTTTCACGCTCAGGAGCTTTGGTCAAGCCGAAAGTTGTCAAGCAAAACATTGCCACATAAAATGACACATAGTTGCACTTCGTGTCCTTTTTTACTTTAACATATTGTCAGTAATTCTTACCAACTTCTTTTATTACGATAATTTAATACCTGAAAAGGGATTAATGCAGGTTTTGTGTAATATATGTGAGAGTTACACCTGTGTTTTTTTAAATTGGTAATTTAGTCTGTATACATTTGTACTATATTGCAGGTTACTGTATTTGTATTATAGATGTATTATTGTATGTATACTGTGATGAAAATGTTGCAGTGAAGTCTCTTAATTTCCTATGTGCATTTTATATAGCTATGCTTCTTGATTTTTTTTTTTTTTTTTTTAACAGGCATTCTGGTCCATCTTCTCGTCGTCTCATAATCAGGTCCTCCGCATTGCCCGCGATCCAGATTCCCAATCTTGAAGATCTTTACAGCTCATGAGGAAATGGGTATCCCAGATGAAGATCTTAGTCTTCAAGCTTTGAATGCCACAAATGGAGATTTGTCAAGCTGCAGTGAATCTCATATTTGCCAGTGGATGGGCTGATGATTCAATTTTTTTTAACAATTCGTTGTGAATTTTATATTCAGTATATTTTTTATCTTTGTTACTTAGTGATAGATTGCTAGTATTTAATATTTCTTACTATAGTTATATTCAATATATTTATTCACTTACTATTAGTTGTTGTAATGTGTCTTGCATTGTTAAACTAAAGGATAGAAACCAGACTAAAATTTATTAATCTATCAGGATAAATATAAAGAAGTTAATAATAAATTCTTATTTACCCCTCATTTTTTCAGGCATTGAATAGTGCACTGTAACAAATTCATATATTTTTTATATTGTCAGTTGGAAAAAGGCATGTCCCTGCAAGAGAACCATATTACCCTTTATGCAGTGTGTGCTGAGGAGTTTGCCTGAACATTAGAATGTAGAGGGACCCCCAGGAACAGAGTATGTAATTCTGTATTTATTGAAAATTGAAGGTACAGTCAGTGTTGAATGTGAAGTATGGTAGAAAGCAAGGAGTTGAAGTATGTATCACTTCTAATGCATTTTGGAAATCCAAAACTTACAAATGAGCCAGATCATTATGGTAGCAGGTATGATAGAGGTAATTAGTTGCATATATTGTAATTTTCTGGAGGGAAGGAGGGGGTAGGGTTAAGGGTTTCATCCTAGGAAAGGATGGAGAGGGGGTTGGGTTATATATTATAAGGTTATAAGTGGTTGTTGGTGTGCAAGGGGCTGGACATGCAGCAGGCATGTGTGAACGTGTTCGGAGTGAATGGAGACGGATGGGTTTTGGGACGAGCTGTTGGAGTGTGAGTAGGGTAATATTTTGTGAAGTAATTCAGGGAAAGGGAGGAATGGTTTTAGACAGACTTGAATCCTGGAGGTGTGAGAAGTACAGTGCCTGCTCCTTTTTGGAGAGGTTTGGGATATTGGCTGTTTGGAGTGACACCTAAACTGTCATATCTGGGCGCCTCTGCAAAGACAGTGATTGTGTGTGAACGATGGTGAATTTTTTTTTTTTTTTTTGTCACCCTGCACTGTATAGTCCTTGTGGCTTAGCGCTTCTTTTTTATTATAATAATAATGTCACCCTGCATCGGTAGGAGACGGCCAACGTGCTAAAAAAAAAAAAAAAAAAAAAAAAAAATCCTGCAGTCCAGTCTGAAATTGTATGAATAGTTTCCAAAGCTAAATACAATGTGAATCGAGTAATTAGTTAAATTCTAAGTCATCTTCAGCATTTGAATCATATGACACTTGTTATTCTACAATATTGTAGTTTACCTGGTGCTGTGGTCAGTTTTGCTAGTTCTATTATTGCAGCCCAAACTGAGGCAAGGTTGCCTTATGCCCTGCTCTGTGGATCTCCTTTTATACAAGAAAATGTTTCAAATGAGGTATTAACATTTCTGTGAAATATAGCTGAATAAAATAAAACTGCTCTTTATTAATAGTTCGATATCAGCCAAGTGAATACAGGTAATGAACAGATATTAACCCTTTCAGGGTCCAAGGCCCAAATCTGAAGTCACGCACCAGTGTCCAAGAAATTTTGACAAAAAAAAAATTATTTTTTCTTACAGGGAATTAAAGGAGCTATTTTTGTGAAGGTATAAAACAAAAAAAAAATAGGATTCTGATCAGTACTTACCGAGATTACAGGCCAAGAAGTTTTGGAGAAATGATGTGGGTGGCCGGACAATCGCGAATTCACATTACGCGTATTATTTATTTTGTTGTTTTAGTTGTTTTTTCTTTTCTTTTCAAATTTTTTCTATTCCTACTAACATTTGGGGCTCTGAAGACCAATACTGTATATAATTTTTATATATAAACCACTGTAATGAACCACAATAACCGCACAAGTTATTATCAATATTATTGTTTACCACTGTTGTTTATTAATAACATGCACAAATATTGTATAATACTAATTTTCTATCTATATTCTACATATTTGACAATCATGGACATGGTATTTGAGCTGCTGGAGCTTGTGGAACTCTTGATACAAAGGCACCATGCACAGAGGCACCTTCATTCCTCACACATAAACCGAGTGTCTTGCGTCTTTGTTGCGTCGTTTGTTTGTGCACAGGACAATGCATCTCTTCTGAGCCAAATTTCTTTTGAGTTGAAGGAAGCTTGTATTATAAATGATCACTCTCTTCTCAAACGTCTTTGGGTATATTGTGATGAATTCGAGGACCTTGTTGTATTGCAGGTGTGTTACCTGGTACTTCTTATGAGTTTGTCTGACAACAGACAAACAAAATTTCCTCGGTGGTCTGTTACCAAGTCTTTATTTGGACATATTATATGCATTCAGCATTTGAAATGTCATGAGATGGAAGAAAAGTTTCATGTACCACTTGTAACCTCTTACGAACACAGTCAACAAAACCAATCTGCATGTCACACTTGTCAACCAAGCGCAGTTTTGTGTATTATCAATCACTGTCACTGGTTTTTCGATACGTTCAATTAGTCACTCGATCAAACTTTGCCTGTCTTGCATTTCATTACGGTGAATGGTTGTCAACATGTGACATCTCGTTAGTCATGCCACCCGTAAATGCCATGCTGTCAATTGGCAGTAGTAAACACCTGCACGTCATCACCCGAACACTGCGTTGAGCCTGGGCATATGTTACGATTAGATCGCACTGTGCCAACACACATCTGTCTTTTCCAACTCGCATGAAATCAATGAGTAATGGGCTTGTGTAAAGTTATCGGTATATAATATTGGCCCTTACCAAGATAAGTTGCCATCATGTTTCCACTAGTCAACTGATATACCCAATTAACATCTTGGTATCTTTTCAATGTTTTATACCCGTGTATTACATCAATACAACACCAGGGCCACTGTCACAATCACAGCGTACAAACATTTTATACCAAAGGGTTCCTTCTTGTCGGTATATTACTGCTTAATGGAACAGTCTACCTTTGAAAAACAAAATCTAAAGACTCGTCTATTACATGATCTGGATGGATAAAAGTATATCCTGAACTTTTGTTTGAGATACATGGAAAAAATGTCTAATCATGTTTAACTGTCACTTCTGTCAGGCTGGTGTTGTCAGAGCGAGACCACGTAACAGTAAGATAAACCTGTTCACTGGTATTAATTTCACTGAAGGATGGGGTACAAATGAGCCGATCTCTGTGGACCAGTATGCTTTTTATATGCTTAATAGACGTGAGGCTACAAGCTTTATTGTTGCAAAAAGCAAAACATTTCTGAACAGTCGTCTCTTTCCACCTGTGTAGTCTTGACTGTGGTGATAAGAGCGTATTTGCCATGGTGTACTGAAAATACTTATAACTTTACCTTGACAAATAGTTTCCATCAATGGCTTGGTAAAGAATAATTTCAAAGAATTTCCAGTTCATGGCCGTGGTTCCAAGGGGACAGGTAGGTAGAATTTCACTTTGCGGAAGTCGTCAAAGTGTGAGGGTGGGAACAAAATTGGGATTTGTGCCAATCCCAGATTACGGTTTTGCTGGTGGATACTGGGACATCTAGGCTGGTTGTGGAGTGGTTGTGGGGGCTGGTGGGGTGACGCCTCCGCTTTGTCCTTGAACTGACGAGTCAGCAGCGTGGGTTCCCGCGTGGCCCACAGCGAGTCTCGCATGGCGTGCCACTACCACCACCGCCCCACTAACACCATCCATGATGTCTGTGGCCCATCCATGCCATGTGTAAGCCACATATCCTCACTATCCCTACCTAAAAGGTTGTAGGGCCAGGATGTACTCAGGGATGTACTCCCGTCCCCTGGGCCTAGCATAGGGTTTAAACTACCAGAGGCATGCGGCGGCGCACTTAGATGCTTCACTGGTGAATATGTTTCCTCCACTATCACTACTCGGAAATGATCGTCGAGCGCAATAAAATTCACAATCCACGTCAGGAATCATCGTCAATTACTGAAGTCAGAGGCCAGGCCACGGGGAAAAATATAGTTTTCTATTACGTTAGGAAACACACGACCGTGAGTACGAGTGCCACACCAGAGGTAGAGGTCGAGGATCGTCGGGTTTTTTCTGCACTATTTATCGATTATCCTGGTCATTATTTTCGGTCACTAATTATCAAAGCCGTAGAATTCGTCTTCATTTCCACATCCATCAGTGTCAGAACTATCAGGACGGAAGAGGAGGAGTCCCAATTTTCGGGGAGTGAGAGCTGACTTGCGACGAGACATGGTGAACAAGGGTGACTGAGCCGGCGTTCCCACAATGCTATGCAGGCGCCTAGATTTTTTGTTTACGGCGCACACCCACGGCGCAGACCCATTCTCTCATATGTAGGCCTATGAGCGCTTTTCTGCGCTAATTTGACGGCGCTCTAGTAGAATTTTGGCGTTTTTTTTTTTTTTTTTTTTTTTTGTGTTTTTTTTTTTTTTTTCATTTTTTTTTTTTTTTTTTTGTCTCGGTTTGGACACTCACCGACCAGCCGTAGATCTACGGGACGGACCCTGAAAGGGTTAACAAGCATTTAATTGGTAGTTTAATTCTCCACAGCTAACATTATCAATGAGAAGGCATTAAACCTACAAGGGTCATACAATGCCACATGAACAGGTGACAAGGATAGAGATGGTGTAGATGCTGAGGAGGTATGGTAATTGGTAGAATGAAAGGATAATGGAGGACCTTGTTTTCTAAGACCACCACCAGTGTTAACACTGGCATGAGAAGGGGCAGCATCGACTAGCATTTTCAGTAATGGTGATATCATTAACAGCAGCATCACAAAAATATTTGTCTGAAGCAAGTCATAAGTTACATTCTACAGCAAACCCTGACAAATGGGGACTATTAAAATAGGTGTGAGCACTAAACTCATGAGGTCATGCAGTACATGAGGAATGAGAGGCAATTAAATTCAATCCAAGGAAGGGGAGGTTAGGTTCACTTCCTCCAGATCAAGAGCCCCTTACCAGCATCACAGTACGGTACCTTCCTTGAGTGACAAATATGGAAATGTATCTGCTACTTTTGGGGGGGAAAGGGTACTCAGGTTTGGCCTGAGGGAAGCCTGAGATTCCTCCGACCAGAACCATTCACCTTGGCAAAGAAACCACTTGCATGGTCTCATAACCAAGTGACAAAACAACAAATTACTGATTATGGTGTGAACTGCTAAAACTATCTACCATTTACTAAAAATTGTGAAGTGTTAGTCTATAACAGTAGGTAATGAATGTAACCGGAGGAGATAGGCATTTGAGAAATGGAAATAAACTTAAGGGAACAGGACTAATATGCTACTCCAATATAAGGTAGCACTTGAATCTTATTACCCTCTCCTTGGATCAAACCTGATTACCTTTGCCCGGCATATTGCCGGGTACACATACACACTCGCATCTCCCTTGTCTTAGTTGACAGGTTCGAACCTGAAGCGTTAACTTTCCATTCCCCCCAGACACTTGTGTAATAAAAATAGTTACATAAACACAGGGTAGATTGTGTAACTACATGTACAGTAGTTCCATGATCAACACTAGGAAAAAATTTGCTGTATAGCCCTTGTGGCTTAGTGCTGCTTTGATTATAATAATAGGAAAAACTTGCTAGTTAAACTTGTATGTAATACTGTATTATATACAACTTTAATAGAATACAATTCAGTAAAAAATTTTTACCCTAAGTATTGTGCCAAAGTAATTGATTTGGGAACATTAATTACAAACCATTCACAGCCAAGTTTCCATATGATCATCTGTGAGGATAACAAGTGGGTACAGTAAATTTATTCTATGGCATTAAATAAACTCGCATGGAGACAAAAAAAAAAGAAAAAATATCCTGAAGATCGGTCACAGTGCGAGGCCAAAATGTGCATTACTCGCAGCTGTTGCTTTGTCATCTCTATATGGGTTAGTTTGTGACTGACCATTGTATAATATAATGAATTCGTGATATGCTTAAAATAAAATTTTTCCCAATATGTCAGAGCTTGAAAAACATTAAATCTGGATACTTTATAGTATTTCCGAGTCACTCACTGTAACAACACTTGCTGCCGTAAAGCTACACTACTGTGCTGTATAAATAGTACACTAAGTATTTTAAGTTTTTCAAAATAAAGTAGCTGTATAGTCCTTGTGGCTTAGTGCTTCTTTTTGATTATAATAATAATAATAATCAAAATAAAGTATATTGCTTTGATATGTACAGTACTGATTAACCCTTTATGAAGGTTCCGATTACAATTTTGGACAAGGTGAGAAAATATTCTTGCCCATAATTTATGTAGTCAATAGTTTTTCTGCACTATCCACTGCCCTGCTGCACTCCATGACAATCCCTCTCCCTCTTGCTACCCAATACCCCTGCACCTTCCCTGCTCTGATGCGCTGTATGACCCTCGTAGATTTAGCACTTCTTTTTTATTATAACAGTTTTTCTAATCACTTTCATTATATGGTGATGAGTCTTATCTTTGTCTTATCACTGCTGTTTATATATATTTTTTTCTGTAATTACTGTGTGTTGACAATAATTAGAATATTCAGTTGTGCAGTGCTGTATGACCCTTGTGGGTTTAGCACCTGGTTTTGATTATAATTACTGAGTGTCTTTGCCTGCTCTGTTCCCATACTCATTATCATAATATCGTCTTTTCAATGTCCTATATTTGCGTAGCATATACAATGCCTCTATCTCCTTGATCACAAACTCTCCTCGTCCAATCATCATCTTGATTTGCTCTGGATCAGTGAATCCTTATTTGAGAAAGGATTCTTGAGCTTCTCTCTGAAGTACTCATACCCCATGGGATACTCTCGGCCAAGATACAGCAACTGAGGTGTAATAGAGATTTATTAAGAAGTCATTTGTGTTAAAATTCATTTTTAAAAACTGTTTGCATAAACCTGTTGAATGTTCAGTTCCTTACTTCTCAGCACATTGAAACTCTTGAATGCTGCATATGCCTTCCATTCCAGATTATACACCCTATTTGCAAACTTCTCTTAAATTTATTCTTTCTACCTTGACCAAACCAACTTGGCAGCTCTTCTTTCAATTTTTGAATTACGTATTTCATAACACTAGTCTTCTAATGCCTTAATTTTCTGCATAACATAGCAACAACATTCATCTCAGATGTGATATTTCCACTGCCTCTAACCTTTTCCTGCAACATTTAAATACCATTCTTCAAATACATACACAAGTAAAAAACAATATTAGGGCTGTTTTATTTAATTTCTTGTATGGCTACAGTATTTTTTCATGCACAAAATAGTGTGTATAATGTAGGTTTGTGTCTGTATTTTGTTGGATAATCTAAGCAGGGTTTGAAACTTGTGAAACGACTTTTAAAATATGCTCGTGGGCCCCCAGTGGGCCCTTGGCCCATTGAGGATCAGTGCATTATAGACATGAGTAAATGTAACCAGTTATTTTTTATATTTGTACCATATTTATTTGTAACTTGGGTTAACCCTTGTTGAAAACAGGAAAGCCTGTGCATGGCTTGACCCAAGAGTGTCTTCAAAAATATAATTAGCCATTCAGTAATTGGTCATATGTACATATATTTGTAATTATTAAAAGAAATAATTAGTTTTTATGTATTATATGTTTTGTAAATTATTAATAAGAATCCATGTACCATCACTGTCAGGTATAGTAATTATATCCTTCTACTATCTAGTTAGTTATTTGTAGACTTTACATAAGGGTTATTAATTGAGACAGCAGTCCACATAAACTAACCAAGGATAACTTAATATGTAAAGTAAAAGGACACAAGTGCAACTAATGTGATATTTTATTGTGGCAACGTTTCACTCTCCAGGAGCTTTGTCAAGCCGAAACGTTGTCAAGCAAAACATTGCCACAATAAAATGTCACATTAGTTGCACTTGTGTCCTTTTACTTTACATATTGTCAGTAATTCTACCAACTTTATTACGATAATTTAATACCTGAAAAGGGATTAATGCAGGTTTGTGTAATATATGCTGAGAGATACACCTGTGTTTAAATGAGTAATTTATACTGTATACATGTACATATATTGCAGGTACTGTATTTGTATTATAGATGTATATTTTATGTATACTGTGACTGAAATGTTGCAGTGAAGTCTCTTAATTTCCTATGTGCATTTTATATAGCTTTGCTTCTTGATTTTTTTTTTTTAACAGGCATCTGGTCCATCTTCATCGTCGTCATCATCAGGTCCTCCATCTGCCAGCATCCAGATTCCCAATCTTGAAGAGTCTTTACAGCTCATGAGAGAAATGGGTATCCCAGATGAAGATCTTAGTCGTCAAGCTTTGCAAGCCACAAATGGAGATGTCCAAGCTGCAGTGAATCTCATATTTGCCCAGTGGATGGCTGATGATTAAATTTTTTAAACGTTTGTGAATTTTAAATTCAGTATATTTTTTATCTTCTGTTACTTAGTGTAGATTGCTAGTATTTTAATATTTCTTACTATAGTTATATTCAATATATTTATTCACTTAATATTATTTTGTAGTAATGTTTCTTGCATTGTTAAACTAAAGAAAACAGACTAAAATTTATTGATCTACAGGAAAAATAAAGAAGTTATAATAAATTTCTTATTTACCCCTCATTTTTCAGGCATTGAAATAGTGCACTGTAACAAATTCAAATTATTTTTTATATTGTAGTCTGAGAAAAGGCCATGTCCCCTGCAAGAGAACCATATTCCTTTATGCAGTGTTTTCAGAGGAGTTTGCCCTGAACATTAGAATGTAGAGACCCCCAGGAACAGATTATGTACTTCTGTATTTATTGAAAATGAGGTACAGTCAGTGTTGAATGTGAAGTATGGTAGAAAGCAAGGAGTTGAAGTATGTATCACTTCTAATGCATTTTGGAAATCCAAAACTTACAAATGAGCCAGATATGGTAGCAGTATGCATAGAGGTAATTAGTGCATATATGTAATTCTGGAGGGAAGGAGGGGTAAGGGTCATCCTAGGAAAGGATGGAGAGGGGGGGTATAAGAGGTTGTGTGTGCAAGGGGCTGGACATGCAGCAGGCATGTGTGAACGTGTTCGGAGTGAATGGAGACGGATGGGTTTTGGGACGAGCTGTTGGAGTGTGAGTAGGGTAATATTTTGTGAAGTAATTCAGGGAAACTGGTTAGCCAGACTTGAATCCTGGAGGTGAGAAGTACAGTGCCTGCTCCTTTTTGGAGAGGTTTGGGATATTGGCTGTTTGGAGTGACACCTAAACTGTCATATCTGGGCGCCTCTGCAAAGACAGTGATTGTGTGTGAACGATGGTGAATTTTTTTTTTTTTTTTTGTCACCCTGCACTGTATAGTCCTTGTGGCTTAGCGCTTCTTTTTTATTATAATAATAATGTCACCCTGCATCGGTAGGAGACGGCCAACGTGCTAAAAAAATAAAAAAAAAAAAAAAAAAAAATCCTGCAGTCCAGTCTGAAATTGTATGAATAGTTTCCAAAGCTAAATACAATGTGAATCGAGTAATTAGTTAAATTCTAAGTCATCTTCAGCATTTGAATCATATGACACTTGTTATTCTACAATATTGTAGTTTACCTGGTGCTGTGGTCAGTTTTGCTAGTTCTATTATTGCAGCCCAAACTGAGGCAAGGTTGCCTTATGCCCTGCTCTGTGGATCTCCTTTTATACAAGAAAATGTTTCAAATGAGGTATTAACATGTGAAATATAGCTGAATAAAAAAAACTGCTTTAAAATAGTTCAGATATCAGCCAAGTTAATACAGGTAATGAACAGATATTAACCCTTTCAGGGTCCAAGGCCCAAATCTGAAGTCACGCACCAGTGTCCAAGAAATTTTGAAAAAAAAAAATTATTTTTTCTTACAGAATTAAAGAGCATATTTTTGTGAAGGTAATAAAACAAAAAAAAATAGAATCTGATCAGTACTTACCGAGATACAGTGCCAAGAAGTTTGTAGAAAATGATGTGGTGGCGGCAACATCGACGAATTCCACATACGCGTATTATATTATTTTGTTGTTTTAGTTGTTTTTTCTTTTCTTTTCCTTTTTTTTTTCTTTTCCCTCAACTTTTGGGGCCTGGAGCCCAAATACTGTAATAATTTTATATATATAAACTCACGTATTAACACAATAACCGCCTAAATTTTTAAAATCAAAATTATTTTTACCACTGTTGTTTATTACAAAAAACAGCACAAATTTTGTATAAAAAAAAGTTCATCAATATTTACATATTTACAATCACTGGACATGGTTTTAAATGTGGAGCTTGTGGCCCCTTTGAAACAAGGCCCATGACAGAGGCACCTTAATTCCTCACACAAAACCGGTGTTTTGGTCTTTGTTGCCGTCGTTTTTTTTTGTGCACAACAAGCATCTCTTCTGAGCAAATTTCTTTGATTGAAGGAAGCTGATTATGAAAGACACCTTTCTTCTCAAACGCTGGGTATATTGGTGAATTTCGAGGACCATGTTTATTGCGGTGTTTTTTCCCGGTTTTTCTTTTGAGTTAGTCGACAACAGCAAAAAAAATTAAACCATAGGTGGTCTGTTACCAGTCTTTATTTGGTACATTTATATGCATTCACATTAAAAGCAGAAGGAAAAAAGTTTCATGTACCACTTGTACTCTTACGAACCAGCAAAAAAACCAATCTGCATGTCACACTTTTCAACCAAGCCCCATTTTTTGTGAAAACAATCATGTAAAAGGTTTTCAAATTCGTTCATTAGTCCTCGATCAATTTCCCACTGTCTTGCATTATTACGGGAATGGTTGTCAACAAGTGAATCTCTTTTTGTCATGCCACCGTAATGCATGATGTCTTGGCAGAAAAACACCTGAAAACGTCATCCCCACGAACACCGCGTTGACCTGGGCAATGTTTACGATTAGAACGCACTGTCCCACACATCTTCTTGTTTCACTCGCATAAAATATGAGTAAGGGCTTGTGTACCAGTTACGGAAAAAATGTATGGCCTTACCAAGAAAAGGGTGCCATCATTTTTCTCCTCGTCACCTATTCCCCCAAAAACATCTTGGATCTTTCAATGTTTTACTACCCGTGTAACAACAATATCCAACACCAGGCCACTGCCCAAAAATCACGAGACAAAAAATTTTTTACCAAAGGGGTTCCTCTTGCTCGTAATACCTTGAATGCAGTTACCTTGAAAAAAAATAAAAAACTCTCATTCAAGATTTTGAATGGTTTAAAAAAAGTATATCCAAACTTTTTTTTGAGATACAGAAAACATTTCTAATTTTGTATAACCTGTCACTTCGTCGGGCCCTGGTTTTGTCAGAGAAGGGAAACAAGTAACAGTAAGTAAACCCCTGTTCACGGGTATTATTTCATGAAGGTGGGGTACAATTAGCCGATCGTGGACAGAGTTTTTATTTTTTGCTTAAGACGGAGGCATAAGCATTATTGTTGCAAAAAGCAAATACATTTTCTGCAACAGTCGTCTCTTTCCCCTGTGTAGTCTTGCTGTGTGAAAAGATCGTATTCCAGGGGTTTTGAAAAATTTACTTTTATTTCCCCCTGACAATTTTCCATAAAGGGCTGGTCAAGAATTTTCAAAAAATTCCAGTTCATTGGCCGGGGTTTCCCAAAGGGGGACGGTGGGGTAGAATTTCCCTTTGCAGTCATAAAAGGGGTAGGGCGGGGAAACAAAAATTGGATTTTGCTGCCAATCCCAGATACGGTTTGCGGTGGATACTGGCACATAGGCTTTTTTGTGGGGTGGTTGTGGGGGGCGGGTGGGTGACGTTCCGTTTGGGTCCTTGAACTGACAGTCGGGCAGCGTGGGTTCCCGCGTGGCACAGCGAGTCACGCATGGCGGTGCCATCCCACACCAGCCCACAACACCACCCATGATGTCTGGGCCCATCCATCCAAGTGTAGCCACTCATCCTCACTATCACTACCTAAAACGGGTGTAGGGCCACGGGATGTACCCGGGGTCCCCGCCCCGGGGGCATAGATAGGTACACTACCCCGAGGCCATGCGGGGCGCACATACCGATGCTTTCACTGGTAAAATATGTTTCCTCACTTCACTACTCGAATGACGTCGAGCGCAATAAAATCACAACCCAGTCGAATCATCGTCTTTACTGAATCGGGGCCCGGCCAGGGGAAAATATATTTTTCTCTTACTTTAGGAACCCCCCGACCGTGAGTCACAGTGCCCCAAAAACCCAGAGGTAGAAGGTCGAGGAGTCGGGGTTTTTTTCTGCACTATTACGATATCCTGGCTTTTTTTCGCACTAACTTTCAAAGCGTAAATTCGTCTTCATTTCCACTTCCATCAGGTCAGAACTATCAAAAGGAAAGGAGAGTCCCAATTTTTGGGGTGGAGCTGACTTGCGAAAGACTGGTGAACAAAGGGGGACTGACCGGCGTTCCCACAATGCTATGCAGGCCCTAGATTTTTTTTACGGCGCACACCCACGCGCAAACCCCTTCTCTCATATTTTGGGGCCCATGGCGCTTTCGCGCTAAATTTGACGGCGCTAGAATTTTTTCGTAATTACGTTTGGACAATCACCGACCAGCTAGATCTACGGGACGGACCCCAAAGGGTTAACAAAAATTTAAAAGGTAGTTTTTAAATTTCCACAATAACATTTCAATGAAAGGGTTAAACCTACAAGGGGGTTTACAATGCCACATGAAAAAGGTACAAGGATAAGATGGGGTAGAGCTGAGGAGGTATGGTAATTGGTAGAATGAAAAAAAATGGGGGGCCTTTTTTTTTTAAAACCACCCCCATGTTAAAAAACGGCATGAGAAGGGGCGCATCGACTAGCATTTTCAGTAATGGTGAAACATTAACGCAGCATCCAAAAAAAATTTTTCGAACAAGTCATAAGTTACATTTTACAGAAACCCGACAAATGGGGGCTATTAAAATAGGTGTGGCACTAAACTCATGAGGTCATGCAGTAATGAGGAATGAGAGGAATTTTAAAAACAAACCAAGGGAAGGGGGAGGTTTGGGTTTACTTTCCTCCAGATCAAGAGCCCCCCCTTTCCAGCATCACAGTACGGTACCCCCCCTTGGTGACAAATATGGAAAAGTATCGGGTACTTTTGGGGGGGGGAAAGGGTACCGGTTTGGCCTGAGGGAAGCCTGAGATTCCTCCGACCAGAACCATTCACCTTGGGAAAGAAACCACTTGCATGGTTCCCTAACCAAGTGACAAAACAACAAATTACGATTTGGGGTGAATGCTAAAAAAATACTACCATTTTTCTAAAAATTGTGAAAATGTTAGTCTATAACAGTAGGTAATGAATGTACCGGAGGAGATAGGCATTTGGAAAGGAAATAAACTTAAGGGAACAGGACTAAAATCTACTCCAATTTAAGTAGCACTTGAATCTTTTTACCCTCTCCCCTTTGGGTCAAAACCCTTTTCCTTTTTCCCCGGGATATTGGGCCGGGGAAACATACACACTCGCATTCCCTTTTCTTAGTTGACAGGTTCGAACCTGAACGTTAAATTTCCATTCCCCCCGAATTGTGTAATAAAAATAGTTACATAAACACAGGGTAGATTGTGGAAATACATGTACATAGTTCCATTTATCAAAACTAGGAAAAAAAATTTGCTGTATAGCCCCTTGTGGCTTAGTCTGCTTTGATTATAATAAAGGAAAAACTTTTCTATTAAACTTGTATTTAAACTGTATTATTCAACTTTTAAAAATCAATTCAGTAAAAATTTTTTACCCTAAGTATTTTCCAAAGTAATTGATTTGGGGGAAAATTAATTACAAACCCCTTTACAGCCAAGTTTCCATTGATCATCGTGAGGGTAACAAGTGGGTACAGAAAAATTTTTTCTTGGCATTAAAAAAACTCCATGGAGACAAAAAAAAAAAAAAAAAAAATAAACCGAAATCGGTCACAGTGCGAGGCCAAAATGGCATTACCCAGCTTTGCTTTTCATCTATAGGGTTATTTGGACTGCCATTGTATAAATAAAAGAATTCGTGATTGCTTAAAATAAAATTTTTCCCAATATGTAGAGCTTTAAAAACATTAAATCGGTACTTTATAGTATTTCCGATCACTCACTGTAACAACACTTCTGCCGTAAACTACAAACTGTGCTGTATTTAAAAATACACTAAGTATTTTTAAATTTTTTTAAAAAAAAGTAGTGTATAGTCCTTGTGGCTTAGTGCTTTTTTTTTGATATAAAAAAATAAAAATAATCAAAAAAAAGTATATTGCTTTTATAGTACATATGATTAACCCCTTTTTGAAGGGTTTCCATTACAATTTTGGACAAGGGAAAAATTTTCTTGCCCATAATTTAGTACATAGTTTTTTTTTTTGCACTACCCTGCCCTGCCGACTCCCTGACAAACCCTCCCCTTGCACCCAATCCCCCCTGACCCTTTCCCTGCTCTGGCGCTGTAAAGACCCTCGTAGATTTTGCACTTCTTTTTTTTTATAACAGTTTTTTAATCACTTTCTTATAGGTGATGAGTCTTTCTTTGTCTTATCACTGCTGTTTATATATATTTTTTTCTGTAATTACTGTGTGTTGACAATAATTAGAATATTCAGTTGTGCAGTGCTGTATGACCCTTGTGGGTTTAGCACCTGGTTTTGATTATAATTACTGAGTGTCTTTGCCTGCTTGTTCCCCTTCATTTTCAAAATCTCTTTTCAATGTCCTATATTTGCGTAGCATATACAATGCCTCTATCTCCTTGATCACAAACTCTCCTCGTCCAATCATCATCTTGATTTGCTCTGGATCAGTTGCATCCTTATTCTTGAGGAAAGATCTCTTGAGCTTCTCTCTGAAGTACTCATACCCCATGGGATACTCTCGGCCAAGATACAGCAACTGAGGTGTAATAGAGATTTATTAAGAAGTCATTTGTGTTAAAATCATTTTAAAAACTGCTGATAAGAAATTTACATACAAATTATACTTTATAACAATCTTCAGTACTTACCCTAGCAAGGACTAATATTCTAGACTGATGTATATCCTGTACTATTAATTTACTCTCCCTTGTCTTGATGCTGAAGGGCTCTTGATCCAGGAATTAGAGCTACCCTCCCACCTTTAGATCAGATATGATTACTTCCCATTTGCTCTTTGGGTTTACCATTATAATAAATATAATACTGTAATAATATAATGCAAGAAAATACACATTACAGTTGGGAAGAAATAAAATAATTGTTGCAAGCAAGCAAAATATAAGATAGTTGGTACACACACTACTGATTACTGCCCTTCAAATAGCTTTGCACTGATGCTAGGGAAGGGACCTTAAACCCAAACAGCTGAAGTTAACCTCCCCTTCCTTGGATCAAACTTGATTGCCTCCAATTCCCCAGGCACTGTGTAAGTTAGTTTAATATATTATACACCCCATACCCAACCTTTGAGTGGTAGTCAAAAAGATTACAGAGGTACGTAATGTTTCCAGGGGCTGGGCCCCAGAGTTATAATAGCTGAACAAGTTACAAAGGCAATGAACCATTCATAGGTCCACACCTGATAACAATTGCAATGAGTTATTAATGCAAATATTAGCTTTATTTACAACTAAAGCACTGTGTAACCAACCTGTGTTTGGTACTCATTAAATGCTTTGCTATGTAATAGTAATACATAACTGGCTTTCTCCTATGTTACAAACTTCTCTTCAGCTACCCCTCAAGGGAGGTTCCTTGATGCTGGTGAGGGGCTCTTGATCTAGGGAATTGGACCTGTGCTCCAGTTCCCTGAATTGAGCCTGGACACCTTCCATCCCCCACCCACATGCACTGTATAATCCTACGGGTTTAGCGCCCCCACGATTATAATAACTCTTCAGCTACACATTTAAGGGTACCAACCTCTGGCTCCCCATTCCTATAAACTATTTACTCATTCAGTAATAAGGTTTAGAAAAAATTTCCTCTTTCAACTCACATTTTTATACAGCTGTATTACTTGTGGTCTCAGTGACATGGCTGCTGCTAATTTTTGACCTGGCCGAGTTGTAGCTGGAAAAAAAGTGGAAATAAATATATACATTTTGTATGTGTGTATACTTATCTATATGTGGTTGCAGGAGTCGAGTCACAGCTCCTGGCCATGTATGTATGTACTCACCTGTATGTGGTTGCAGGGACCAAGTCACAGCTCCTGGCCCTGTGTATGTGATTGCAGGGGTCAAGTCACAGGTTCTGGCCCTGTGTGTATATACTCACCTGTATGTGGTTGCATGGGTTGACTCACAGCTCCTGGACTGAACCTAATTGCATCTCCTTCACCCAAGCACTGTATGACTCCTACGAGTTTAGCACTTCCTCTCTAAATACAGTAATAATGTAATCCCTGTAAATTTCTATGCTGCTAACCTTACTTAAAACTGAACATACTAGTAATACTTGACACCCAAAAATAAAATGATTTGTGCTAGATAATGGAATAAGTAAGTTTATTTAGGCACAGGTACACATAAGTACAATTATCCTACATAATGTAAATTACCCACCATGATAAAACAAAAAAATGTCAAAATGACATATATATGTATTTACAATGGGGTACTTAGAGTTGCAAGCTGTATGGCCCTTGTGGGTTTAGTGCTTAGTTTTGATTGCTGGAGATAGACTTTTCCACTCACTCTCACCCCCCCCCCCTCTCTCTCTCTCTCTCCTCTCTCTCTCTCTCTCTCTCTCTCTCTCTCTCTCTCTCTCTCTCTCTCTCTCTCTCTCTCTCTCTCTCTTCTCTCTCTCTCCTCTCTCTCTCTCTCTCTCCTCTCTCTCTCTCTCTCTCTCTCCCCATCTCTCTCTCTCTCCTCTCTCTCTCTCTCTCTCTCTCTCTCTCTCTCTCTCTCTCTCTCTCTCTCTCTCTCTCCTCTCTCTCTCTCTCTCTCTCTCTCTCTCTCACCTCTCTCTCTCTCTCTCCTCTCTCTCTCCTCTCTCTCTCCTCTCTCTCTCTCTCTCTCTCTCTCTCTCTCTCTCTCTCTCTCTCTCTCTCTCTCTCTCTCTCTCCTCTCTCTCTCTCTCTCCTCTCTCTCTCCCCTCTGGTAACATGGAAATACGCATTACTGAAGCTACAGAAAGGAAGGAGAATGATTTATTGTACAACTAACATTGCAAGCTGATCCTCTCTTTAATGTAAATAATTCAGCAGATCTTATTCCTAATATATCTCATTTTGTTGTAACTGATTTTCACTCATTTAAGTTACTTAGCTGTTTAATATTAATAAATATTTCTACCAGTACATGTACAAGGTATACAGACCATAGCTGACATCACTGACATACTACTATATACAAAGCCCCTTGTTATGTAGAACATTTCCCGTAAATTAGGTCAGTTTTGTTCCCAGGATGCGACCCACACCAGTCCACTAATAAATAAAAATAAAAATAGGTGAACATGGACAGTAGGTGTCTTAAAGAAAGATGTTCTAATGTTTCCACCCGTACCGGGGATCGAACCACGGACCTCAGTGTGTGAGCTGAATGCGCTACCAATCGAGCTATAGGACTTTTAAGGTTTAAATAACATATTACAAGGACCACCATGAAAATAAATAACTTTTTCGGTTATCCTGGCAGCTAATTTACCCATATATTAATATGTATGAACCCCTCAAGGAAGGTTCCTTGATGTTGGTGAGGGGCTCTTGATTTAGGGAATTGGATCTGTGCTCCAGTTCCCCGAATTAAGCCTGAATGCCTTCCACATCCCCCCCCAGGCGCTGTATAATCCTCCGGGTTTAGCGCTTCCCCCTTGATTATAATAATAATATGTATGATAATTTATGTAACTATGTGTACCAGTACCAATGGAAATAAGTCACTCTGTCTGACTTTTTTGGGTTATCCCAGGTTCTCTACACATATGCTGCTATGTATGATAATTCTATGTAACTGTATTTGTGTATACCTGAATAAACTTACTTACTTACTTATTCTTTCCGTCCAGGTTTGCTGTATAATCCTTCGGGTTTAGCGCTACCCCCTTGATTATAATAATAATAATCCGTCCAGGTTTTCCGTCCGTCTCTTGTTTGACGGAAAACAGCTGATGTGAGCCAGAGGTGCTGCTGCCACCTGGTGGCAACTTTCACAACCACCAACGAAAACAAGGCGTCGTCATGGCAACTATGACGCTAACGCTGCACTACTCGCCTACTCGTGGTTACTGGGGTCGAGACTCAGCTCCTGGCCCTGCCTCGCAGTAAAGGTTCTTGTGGGGTTATAGTAAATTTATTCATGTACATTACACAGGCTTAAATATTTACAATGATTTTTACATAGTAACATATTATATGTAAATTACCTAAGATTAGCTAATAAAGTCAAATTGACTTGTTTTCATTGGGGTTCTTGATGGGTAAACGTGTGAGTGATGGTGAGATATAAGCGTGAGTAATGGCGAGGCACAGATGTGAGTGATGGTGATATATAAGAGTGAATTAAGAGAAGGTAAGAAGTGGTGCTGGTGCGGTACAAGTGTGAGTGATGGTGACGTACAAGTGTGGGTGATGGTGATGTAAAAGTGTGGGTGCTGGTGAGGTACAGGTGTGGGTGATGGTGATGTAAAAGTGTGGGTGCTGGTGAGGTAGAAGTGTGGGTGATGGTGAGGTAGAAGTGTGGGTGCTGGTGAGGTACAGGTGTGGGTGATGGTGAGATACAGGTGTGGGTGATGGTAAGGTACAAGTGTGGGTGATGGTGACGTACAAGTGTGGGTGATGGTGATGTAAAAGTGTGGGTGCTGGTGAGGTACAGGTGTGGGTGATGGTGATATAAAAGTGTGGATGCTGGTGAGGTAGAAGTGTGGGTGATGATGAGGTACAAGTGTGGGTGATGGTGAGGTACAGGTGTAGGTGATGATGAGATACAGGTGTGGGTGATGGTGAGGTACAAGTGTGGGTGATGGTGAGGTACAGGTGTGAGTGATGGTGAGGTACAGGTGTGGGTAATGGTGAGGCACAAGCGTGAGTGCTGATGAGGTACAGGTGTGGGTGATGATGAAGTACAAGTGTGGATGATGTTGATACATTACTTATAATTTTACAGTTTACTCATTACTCATATTAACCAACCTCTCTCTCTCTCTCTCTCTCTCTCTCTCTCTCTCTCTCTCTCTCTCTCTCTCTCTCTCTCTCTCTCTCTCTCTCTCCATTAAAGTTAATCTATAGGAGAGTGTCCATCAAGTGTTCCAGAGCTAGAGAGAACACTGCCACACCCATGCAGTGTCAGAGCTAGAGAGAACACTGCCCACCTACACCATCAGTGTCCAAGTGTTCCAGAGCTAGAAAGAACACTGCCCACCTACACCATCAGTGTCCAAGTGTTCCAGAGCTAGAAAGAACACTGCCCACCTACACCATCAGTGTCCAAGTGTTCCAGAGCTAGAGAGAACACTGCCCACCTACACCACCAGCATGCCACCCAAGGTCAGCTCATTCTACATAAATTTCTGTTATACTATCTACTACAAAAATTCATTTAGATACATCATAGAGATGTTGATATTCAAAGTTACTCTTCTTCTGTCCCCACATCCTCGCTCTCTCTTTACCAGCGAGTTAGCTATTATTATTATTATTATTATTATTATTATTATTATTATTATTATTATTATTATTATTATTATTATTATTGCATTCATGGAGGGGAGCCCTAAATCTGTAGGTGTCGTACAGCGCCCGGGAGAATGGAAGGAGTTCAAATTTAAGGAACTGGAGCACTGGTCTAGTTCCTATATCAAAAACCCCTCACCATTATCTAGGGGTGTCTTAAACTTAGATGTTCTTCAGTCTTTTAAAATATTACTGTATTAATCAGAAAACTGCAAACTTGTAAGAGTTATACCAGGTTTGATCCGAGGAAGGGTTGTATTCAGGAACTTCAGGTCAACTAGTCCTCTAAGCTTCTGATTTGCTTTTTGTAACAGGCGACTCCAGGCTGGTAAATATCGAGCAGACATTGTATCCTCTGCACCACCACTCTACAGAAAAGCATTTGACAATATATTTCAATTGATTTAATCCATTTCTCGAATGCATTCAGTGGTCGGCTGGTCAAACTCGCAGATCCCGTCAGGGATATCAAGTGCCCAATACCAGGAGGTATTGCCCAATACCAGGAGGTATTGCCCAATACCAGGAGTTATTGCCCAATACCAGGAGGTATTGGGTCCCTGACAATCCTGACGAGCCGCCATCATTTCAACCTTGTACCATTACACGTTCATACACACATTTTTTTATTATAATAAGACATGAGAGTATCTAAATAAATTATATTTTATGTTCCTTTTTATTGTTTTCCTTTTCGTCATGTTTAACGAATCTTTATATCATATTATTCCAAAGTTTAGGACAATGGAAATAAATTTTGATTATGTTCGCCACAGTCACCTTACTTTTCAGCAAGCTCAAGGTGCCACCAGGAAGCTCAGTAAGGAAGAGCGGGAGAAGCTGAGACAACTGGAGCTGGAGAGGAAGCAAAGGGAAGCTGAGGAGGCCAGGTGAGTGTGTTAGGTGAAAGGATTGTAGTGATTGTATGACTGGGAGGCGGAAAGACGTTCAAGTTGCGCTTGTCAGTGTTATAGAGAGATGCACTGATTTGTCAATAGAGTTGTAGATGAGTGGAGCAAACCCCCAGGTAGTGTCATTGAGACGAGAACTGGGTAGTTTTAAATGCAGGTTGGACGGGTTTATGAGTGGGTTGAAGTCATACCTATCTAGCATGGGTCAATAGGTTTGCTGCAGTGCTCCTTTATTCATACATTATGTTGATTTCCCCGTCAGGATCCGAGAGGAGGAAGAGGAAGCAGCGAGGAAGGAGAGAGAGGCGGAGGAGGCGGCGAGGCGGGAGGAGGCGAGGCTGGAGCAGCAGCGGCAGCGGCAGGTGCAACTCAAAGCTACCATCACCGTTACAACACAGCTCGATCTTACCATGGACCTCACAAGGGACCGTCTTAAGGACAAAGAAGAGGTAAACACGAGCAGAAAGGCAGGGAAGGTATAAACGATATAGGGGCATCATGACACGGAGGTACCCACTAGCAGGGCAGATTTTACTCGGATTATTAACCCGGAGAAATAGTAACTCAGGGGAGCTCAGTCAAGACACTATTTCCATTGATTCTCTTCCCCCATATTGCGACCCACAACAGCCGGCTGACACAGTTTCGTACTTACTGCTAGATGAACAGGAAAACAATGTTAGGAAACAGGCTCAATGTTTTCGCTTGTTTTGGAATCGAACCCAGGTGCTTAAGTTTTGAGCTGAAGGTGTTATCATGTAGTAGTAGTTCATGCAGTAGTTCACTCGAAATTGTGCGACACAGACAATACAAGAACTATTCATATTATGGGCTGTACATAAAATTATAATTCCATTTTTTTGGGGGGAGGGAATAAATTATTTAATGTTTTTAGTGCTTGTCACCCTTTTAATACCTAAGGGTGGTATTAGATCACGTAACACAGTTCTCATACCTAGGTATTCATACTAGATCATCTGGCACTATTCTATGCCCAGAGGACGACAATATATCTTCTACCGTCCTTATTATAAGGAGTAACAGGTCATTTGCCCCAAATGAAAATAAATACTACTGTCTGACTTGATTTGTTTATTATACTGTAAGTTAAACCTATATAACATACCATTGATGTAGACCTGCAACATATATGTGTGTCAGAACCATTGTACAAATATATACTACTATGTGTCAAATCATTACTGGATTTCCTGGATGAAGTTTCATATTTATACTCAGTGGGAGCGGATGATGAGGTGTGATGGCTTGCCTGACCCGACTAGTGTGCCAGAGATGAACAGGTACTTGAGCCTATGGCGGGCTGACCCAGACACAGCTACATTACATGGAGCTTTGGCCAAGACAGACCAAGTCATTCATGTGAGTACTCTCATAATTCATACCACTAATAAATGCTTCGATACTGTAAATTGCATATTTATATATGAATAACTCTCTGTGGTCAGGACCTGGGGATTGCCTTGAAGACTTTACGAGCGTCATTAATAGACCCTGTATTTCACGGTAACTCATGGACTAAATTTTTTACTCTTCAACCAACGGTACCTACGAACCCTATCTCAGACCACAGTATCAGCAAAGCACTCTTGCAACATGTCGGTATTGTATACCATTGCCATATTCACAGTCAGACACTGCAACACAGCGGTATCTTGGTATTGAGGACAATTTTTCGGTTGCAAGTGACATTTTCGATAATTTTGGCTGACCTCTGGTTGCGAAGAGACAAAAACCGGTGATGGACATTCTCCCACCTACGTATCGGACGCAACCATCTTAATCATGGGTATCTCATGAAGAAACACTTACCACCGCTGTCAAGTTCCGTTGTCGGGCATGCAGAATTTATCCCCGGCGTCGTCACCACCCTAACGCATTTGCTTCTGACCTTGCTGACAACCCCACCTTTGACACAGACTCCCTCTGTCTTTTTGTCAGCAATTGCTTTATTGCGCCAACTCTGATTATATTTTCCCTTTAGTGTTCCCCTGCCACCCCCAACTAACTCCGCCTCTTGCATAATCCTAACTCACTAGTCTCTGATCTTCGTATATTTCATCATTAGCACATACGATTCTGCAGCGCTGTATGACCCTTGTGGTTTAGCGCAACGTTTTATTGCAATTAATCTTATGTTCTGTAGCATATATTTAGTCACTTAAATCCATAACTTGATATGTTGCACATGTCAGGTGATCTCGGAGCTGGAAGGAGTTGTGGAGGAGACCAGAGACGCTACTGAGAAGCAGCTCAGGGACTGGAAGGAGGTAAGCAAGCATGGGAGATTATTAAGAACTTTATAAGTTCGACGTTCTACTTTCATAAGGCTTTACCAGGTACTTAATAACCACTAACTTGTAGGTACCTATGGCAGGCTGGGGGTTCTTTTTGATTATAATAATAATAATAATAATAATAATAATAATAATATGGCAGGCTGGTGGAGCTTCGCGTTACTAGAGGGAAATAAATATGAATTCCCAGCATAAATACGTCAGAGTATTAGGATTACAGAGAAGTGGGATGATTTGTAAGATTATACGAGGAAGCGAGGTGAGTTAGGTAATTTATCAGGCTGATTGAAGGTGAAAATACCATTTTCAGTAAAATTGTAGCCAGTCGCCAAAATTTTGGCAACCTATGTGTCAAAATTCTCTAAATTGTATGTGTGAGTAAATGTTATTTCATTATACTTAAGTTTGAGCTAGGCTATGTGCTGTGAGTCTGCGCTAGGCTAATTTCTGTGAGCCTGACCTAAGCTGAATGAACTAGGCTGTGTTGAATGTTGGTTACAGATCTGGTTGGAGCTACAGGAGGCGCAGAAGGAGAAGTTGAACGAGGCTACATACCACCAGCTGCTGGACCTCCGTCCTCATCTCGACCACGAAACTATGGTATTTCACCTGCTCTCCCTCCTACCTACCCAATCTCTTACATTTTTCCCTCCTTCCCACTGAAGTCTACCAACTCCGGCTGACATATTTCAACACCTTGTATGAGCCCCATCCTGCGTGATGGAATATGACAGGGAAACAGTTATTTTTTGTTCTCACTGTTTAATTATCATATAAAATAGGGCAACAGCATGCTGTTGATGTATCCATTCCAAATTCATGCCAAAAATAAAAAATAATAAAGTTCTTCTCAGCGAAAAAATCACGATAATGTAAATTGTGTCGTACAGTACTACTGCTACTGCAGTTTATTGGATTACAAGATAAATTAATCCATTGCTCTTGACAAAGAAAACACCAGACAGTCACCAAACTATTTATTTAATTATTAACCTGGTGTCACTGACAGGTGTATTCCTTCTTCACATCATCACCCCTGGTGTCCCTGGCTCTCTGGAGCAACACAACTCGTTCTCCCAAGAACAACTCTCATGAGGTATGTACCAAGACAGCAGAGAACAACTTAGCCCTTCACTTTCCAGTAATTTTCTAAGATATTTTTGACTGTGCTGTTAAGCAGTGACCAAAGGTAACACCTGACTGAAGAAGTCTGTTCACTTTGCAGCTGTCTTTTTCAACATATTGGATAACTTTAAAAATAAGATGGACAGATATATGCATGAGAAGGGTCGAGTTTGATAGAACTTGACTAATATGAACCAGTAGGCCTGCTGAAGTCCTCTGTTCTTATGTTGTAATTGTATGGTTCAGGTGACGGAGTTGGGGTTCACGTTCACTCTACCAGGTGACCTCGTGGAGACAGAGTGTGTAGTGAGGGTGATGAGGACTGAATATGACCATTACTCAAAGTTTGCCAGGACATACAACCCACCAGTGGTGCCCGAGGAACAAACTACACTCCTAGGTGGGTGGACAACTCACTCGCCCACAAGAATAGCCTGATAAACCAATGGAACCCAATGACAATAAGTAACTCTAACTTTTTTGGGTTATCCCAGGTTCTTTACACGTATGCTGCTATGTATGATAATCTATGTAACTGTATTTGTGTATAATTGAATAAATTTACTATAAATGTTCAATTTTAAACATTCTTTGCTTTTTCTCGGCTACTTCGTTGTCACGTTTCATGGCAGTTTTTCCTAATTTGCTGCTCTGTAGCTAAATAAAATTTTTTATAGGTTTATTTATCTAAACCTAATCCAGTCTGATTAAAATTAAGTTTTAACTTATATTATAGAAAATAATAGATGTAAAAAAAAGTAAAATCGTGTAGATATTGACGTTGGATACTACCAAAAAAATTAGCATGTTAAAATGATGAAGGTCTCTTGATCCAGGGAACTGGAGATTCTTTCCTTCGTTGAATCACATCTATTTCAAATTCTTCTTAAATATAATGTATAATAATAATTTACTGAGAATTCAGGTTAAAAATTCTAAACCTAAAATTCTTTCGCAAAATAGCCTAAATTTTCCGTATCTAAAATGTGGTTTATACATTCAGTAAAAAACTTTTATGGTCTTATGGATTATATTTATCCATTTCAGGTATATCTTGTTCTTTCTTAACTACCACAATGATTAATAATGTAACAAAAAAAAGAGAAAGCTAAGTAGAGTAAGTCTTTATGATGTGATGTTCCACCCTATTGAGTGTTTTGTTTAGTTAATGTAAACCTGAGGAAGCATTAGTGCTTTCTCAGGTTTAGTGGTTTATTTAAACTTGACTGAGAACCATTTAGTGTTTTATGAAGTCTATATAGACCTGATATAACACTGCTTGCTTAATAAAGTCAATATAAACCCGATACAGTACTATTTAGTTAATAAAGTCAATATAAACCACAGTACTATTTAGGTAATAAAGAAATATAAACCCGATACAGTACTATTTAGTTAATAAAGGCAATATAAACCACAGTACTATTTAGGTAATAAAGTCAATATAAACCCGATACAGTACTATTTAGTTAATAAAGTCAATATAAACCAGATACAGTACTATTTAGTTAATAAAGTCAATATAAACTGGATACAGCATTATGTAGTGTTACAAAGTCAATGTAAATCTGTAACAGTACTATGTCTAACAACAATATCTGGCTCTTGTTACTGTACCTGTGTTTAGATAATCGAGCCTCCACCATTCCTTGTGCGTAATGACCCCCATCCCCACAAGGGTTTAGCGCTTCACGTGAATATAATAACATTATTTCAGAGGACGGGGGAGAGGAAGAGGAGGTGGAGCCTGAGGAACAACCTCCTCCCAAAGAGGTGAGGTCCTTCATGGTATGATGTCAAAGAGGTGAGGTCATTCATGGTATTAAAATGATGTCAAAGAGGTGAGGTCCTTTATGGTATTATAATGATGTCAAAGAGGTGAGGTCATTCATGATATTATAAGGATGTCAAAGAGGTGAGGTCCTTCATGGTATTATAATGATGTCAAAGAGATGAGGTCCTTCATGGTATTATAATGTCAAAGAGGTGAGGTCTTTCACGATATAATTGTTAATGATGTTAAATTATATTGATTATATTCCACATAAAAACGGTAAACTAATAATATTAAATAGGTTTTTTGTGTCCTCAGGGCGGAGGAAAACCAGAGGGAAACTCCAAGGAAAAGATGGGTAAAGAAATCTTATTGTGTTTGTTATTGTTTCTGGAGATCAGTGGTATTACTTCCAATTATTATTTATGTGTGGGTGTTACAGGAGCACCGCCGGTGATGGCGATACAATGTGTGGGTGTTACAGGAGCACCGCCGGTGGTGGTGAAGAAACACAAGCCAGTGCACCTGACGGAGACGGCGCCGGGGGAACTCAATCTTCGACGGTACCGCATCCAGGGCGGCGTGTACACCATCGACCTGCTGGAGGTACCACCACAGCCTCGTGTTATGGCTGATTGTACCATCACACAAGGTCAGTACACAGCTGGAGTAATTTGTAATTACTTATTTTATCCAGCTATGGTTGTGGTGTCCCGTTTTATTTCGTGCCGTCAGAGGCTAGGCTATAGTGGAACTACAAAATAGAAATAGGTCACAGAATTCACAATGGGTCTTGGTCAGGCACCACTGGGCAAAAGTCATCGTTATAACAAATGATGTACCCAAATTACAATTTTAACTAAATAGTTCAATCATCTACTTGGTGCAGTGTGAATATAGTGTCAAGATTTCAGATATATAGAGGCCTGACAATAAAACTGGAAGAACTTACGCAAAACTCAACTTCTAAGGTCATTAATGCATGAACAGATTTCGTTTCCTTGTGAACCATTCGTCCTGGATTCATTCCAATGCCTCAGATTCATTCACCGGTTCCCTGGATTCATTTGCAGTTCATTCTGCTTCCGAGTGGATATCCTTTAGACGTTTTTCACCACACTCATCATCTGCATAACTCCTAAAAATTATTATTTCAATGGCTGCGGCTGACGGTGGACATCATAGTGGAGGAGGTGTGCACTGTGTCGCGGGTTCACTGGGTGGCACAGTACAACCCGCCAGCGGCACCAGAAGCGGCTGGCCAGCGGCGCCGCGACCCCGAGGCTGTAGAACAGGAAATGAGACAACTGGAGAAGGAACTGCAGAAGCTTCTCCTCATTACCATCAAGTATGTGAATAGGATGGGTGCGTGGGTGGATAGAACCTGTAATTCACTGATATAGCGTTCGGTTCACAATCGAAAGGATTAGGGTTCGACTCTCGGGTTGTTGTCTGTTCACCTACTGTAAATCAGCATCTGAGTTACAATCACTTATTGTAGGTGGCATCCTGATGGGTGGGGTGATCATATACCTTAGATAGGTCTGGGCTTTAAAATAAATTAAGGTACATTAGCCGAATCCTGCTTGAAAAATTGTGTAGCTGACATCTACATATTGGGGATGAAATATGTGACGAAAGTTAATAAGATAATACATCTCTTACTGTTATGTGTTTTTTTTCCGTTACACATTTTTAAACATTTGGTTGTTGAAAGGTTACCGGATTCTGCGTTTTGGTTCGAGCCTCCGCAGATGGTGCTGTGGGATGAGAAGAAGAGGTGCTGGTCCAACGAGTACTTCCATGATGTCAAGTATAACGAGGACCAGTGTGTCATGCAGGTGTGTGTGTTTATCATTCAGATAAATAAGTGCAGCAAACTTTATAGCCTTCCAGAATGCAAATACTCTCATACATAACCAGTCTGTACTGAAAAATAGGCAAATTATCCCAACTCGCCGAAATTAGAAAATAATGGAATGACAAGCATGTTAATATAAAAAATATAAGCCAATAAACCCCTGGCTGCCTTCAAGAGAGAGCTGGACAGATACCTAAAGTCAGTGCCGGATCAGCCGGGCTGTGGCTCGTACGTTGGACTGCGTGCGGCCAGCAGTAACAGCCTAGTTGATCAGGCCCTGATCCATCGGGAGGCCTGGTCATGGACCGGGCCGCGGGGGCGTACATGCACAGAGGTGCATGTACACTTCACTCCTTGTGTAGGGGATTATAGTATTTTTGATGCTAGTGTACCCCTCAAGGAAGCTTCCTTGATGCTGGTGAGGGGCTCTTGATCTAGGGAATTGGATCTGTCCTCCAGTTCCCTGAATTAAACCTGAATACCTTCCACATCCCCCCACAGGCGCTGTATAATCCTGTGGATTTAGCCCCTCAAGGAAGGTTCCTTGATGTTGGTGAGGGGCTCTTGATTTAGGGAATTGGATTTGTGCTCCAGTTCCCCGAATTAAGCCTGAATGCCTTCCACATCCCCCCCCAGGCGCTGTATAATCCTCTGGGTTTAGCGGTTCCCCCTTGATTATAATAATAATAATGTGGATTTAGCGCTTCCCCCTTGATTATAATAATGATGCTAGTGTACACGTGAAATGCGGCTTGAATTATTCATATGCAGTTGATAGCAATAGCGCCTTCGGCTCACAAACGAAGGACCAGGGTTCAATCCTGCGGAGGGCAGCATACTGGGAATGGAGGGATAGTATGCTTGGACACAGATGAAGTAGAATAATGGCTTTATAGTATAAATTCAGCGGTGTAAAGCACTACTAACTAAGAACGTGTGTGTGTGTGTGGCAGGTGCGGACGACACGGCTAGGTGTGATGGGACTGGCTATGAACAGGTTCGCCAATCTACCCTTCCAGAGTTGGGAACTGAAGCCTGAGGGAGGCCATGCTGTCACCCTCACTCTCATCGCAGCTGTGGTCGTGGCTGACTTCACTATCATGGTAAGCTCACTATTCATGAACTAGGACGGAGGTTCGAGCCTCCACCATTTCACTATCATAGTAAGTTCATTATTATTGTTGATGTTTCAGATGTAAACAAGCTTGCAGATGTTTGACTTGTAGGTGAAGCATTAATACTTGTGTTTGTTTACAGGAGGAAGGTCAAGTATGCTTGGCCAACCTACAGGATGGCGCCCGCACTGCTCTCTCTCACCTCTACGGCAAGCCTATGAAACCCAACGCTCTCATTAAGGTATATGCACACAAGCCTATAAACTCCAACGCAGTTAATAAGATAAGCACACACACTACTTGGTTGTTTTATTAGGTTTAAATTTTAGCTTGTCGACTACATAATGATCATTAGGCTACATGTCATTTGTACATTAGTCAAGGATACTTTAATGCCTAAAATAAGGATTACAGGAAACCCTCGGTGTATACATTGAAGAATACTTACCTTTAAGTATATAATGCTATCTTAAAAAAATAGAAACCATTTGGTGTAGGGGAGTGCCGTTGAAGGGCTCTTGATCCATAGAATTGATGATACTTTCCATTTCCATGGATCGAATTTAACTACACGCCAATCCTCCTGCGGATTTAGTGCTCTCATGAAATAAAATGAATATTTGTCTTGCGTAAATATTTTCAACGTAAGAGATCTTAGTGACAAATATACCTTCTGAAAACATTATTGTATTAAAATATATCTGGTGCTCTGAACTTCCACAGACGCTGCAGTTTTACGGGATCAACTTGTTTCCTGACCGCGACTCTTACTGTTACATGGACGGTCTGCCCACCAAACACAGGGTCACCGAGCAGCACTTGTACCGCTGTATGGCACTTGTGGCACCTGCTCTACACTTCGCCTGGAGTCGCTGGAACCTCCTGGCTGGCAAGACAAAACTGGTGTTCCAGATGAAGACAAAGATACTGTCTGCTGATGACACACAGGTCTGTCTCTCTCCCTCTCTCTAGGAATGTAGGCTTGATTTGTTGATATTAGGCTAGTTACTCGTAATTGAAGGTCCTTGGTTCGAACCCTGCAAAACTTTGGATGTGCTTTCTTACACTTGTTGCCCTGTTCACCTAGCAGTATGTATCTGGATGTTATCCGACGGTTGTGAGTCGCATCCTGGGGAAGAGAATCGAAGGATCCCAATGAAAAGGAAGTTATACTGGTTTTCTACAATTATCCTGGGTTACTAACCCTCCGGGTTATCCTGGGTTACTAACCCTCCGGGGTATCCTGGGTTACTAACCCTCCGGGTTATCCTGGGTTACTAACCCTCCGGGTTATCCTGGGTTACTAACCCTCCGGGGTATCCTGGGTTAGCAACCCTCCGGGTTATCCTGGGTTACTAACCCTCCGGGTTATCCTGGGTTACTAACCCTCCGGGGTATCCTGGGTTACTAACCCTCAGGGTTATCCTGGGTTACTAACCCTCCGGGTTATCCTGGGTTACTAACCCTCCGGGTTATCCTGGGTTACTAACCCTCCGGGGTATCCTGGGTTACTAACCCTCAGGGTTATCCTGGGTTACTAACCCTCCGGGTTAGTAATAACAATAAGCTCTTCTCGTTGCAGGTAGGTCAGCCGCTGGTTTTAGTGACGCCTCAGAGAACAGCAGTACTGGAGTGTTCGGAGATCTCTCAGTCTTTCTCCACTGCTGAGGAGGAACCAGAAAAGGTTAGACCCACCTCCCTCACCTCAGCTCAGGTCACTCGGCCTCTCCTGAGGAAAACGTGCGCTTTTCAACGAAGCAGATAATTTCTTGCCAAAAACTTGATATAGGTTCACGAAGAGCATATTATTTTTTAATGTTTTCGAGTTCATCGAAATTTGCTCTTTTCGTGTTTTTTTTTTTATGACACGTAATTTCTTTTACGATTTGACGTGCTATTGGAGTGTTCGATTTCATTAAGTTTAAATTGTTGTAGTTTATCTGACTAATTATTCCACGTTTTGGGGCCTTATAGCTGTGTTGAGTTTGTATAAAGATTCAGGCAGACATAAGGTCTGTCAGAGATGTGTGCTTCGAGGGTTGATGTCAGTGTTGATTCATATGTTGATGTATTGATACCTGTGTTGATATTCGTAATGAAGCTTGTATTGATATGTTGATGCCTGTATTGATGCTTGTATTGATGTGTGTGTGTGTGTATGTGTGTGTGTGTGTGTGTGCTAAGGGCATTGATTGATTAATATTGATGTGATAATGGCGTATATGAAGTGATTAATAATACGATGCTAACGTTCGTGATTAATGTGATGAAAATAACTTCGCGTACCGCCAGTGATGAGCTGTAACTCTGTTGATGTCTTTACAGTACTACGCTGATCTATACCAATTAGTGCTGGGAGAGGCTGATGACGGGGCGAAGCAGGTGCTGCAGGAGGCGTCACCAGTGTTCATCCACACCATTCATCACATGCTCAAGTCTGCCTCAGTCATTTCCTACTGCTGACCTGCCCTAATGCTGCTGCTGCTGCTGCTCCTGTTGGTTGTTATTTATGGTGCCGTTGCTGTTATTTATGGTGATAGCGGTGGTGGTGTTACTACCAGTGTTGCTATGCTTCTCAAGTCTCTATCACCTACTGTTGCTTGCACTTCTAGTGGATCAATAGCCCTTCACCATAATCAAGGCACTTCCTTGAAGGGACATCATTAGCAAAACGGAGAAACAGCCTCTGCTGTTGCTGACACATGATCTGACTCCTGTCAGATCATGTCTGTCAGCAACAGCAGAGTCTCCACTACAGAACCTTGCGTACCTCGCTTCCTTTTGTAATTTTTGCTGTGACCTAATTCATGTCTGTATAAATAACTCATGATTGTAACCAGATATAAACATGTATAGTTTATTACCACTGTAGCTTGCTTAGCTATCAGAATTTTGCGGTCCAGTCCCTTGACCTATTATGTGCCTCTGCAGTCTTTTAGACTACCTCCCACGGGATGAGTATGGGGTGCGTGAAAGATATCTAACTAACCTCGCTTCCTCCCTCAGTTACTCTGTCAGGTCTACCAGATACTTCCTCATCCACTTGGGTTCCCTTCCCTTTATTCCTGCCTGTTCTTCCTCTTGGGGATTAACGTCTGGTATATGTGTGCTCATCGAGTTGTTTCCGGGGGTCGAAACTCAGCTCTTGGCCCCGCCTCATAATATTCATTATTGGTTCCTGGCCTCTAAGGGCTGTATGATATCCGTTTTGAAACCGTGTATTAGTTTGTCTTTTCCACTTTCTCATATTAGTTCATTCTACATATTTACCACATTTTTTTTGTGTGCCCACCTTTTAACGAGAGTTCCATGGATTAAGAGGCTCATAAAGCAACTCTCATATCCTAGTCACGGCGGAACACTAGCTACAGAAAAACGATGTGTGAAACCAATTGGTTCTGCGGGGCGAGGAAAGAGGCCAGGTTGTTGCTGAAACAAACGTTCATTTTTCCAAGTCATCCTTGATCGTTATGTCCAACACATTGGGTCATAACTAGGAAGTTTCAGTGTATCAATTATCCTCATACGACTGATCCTGCCTTTCTATGCGATGCACAAAACGTGATTCATCCACCCGTAACTGATCTTACTGCATCTGACATCACTCGATTCGCCTGACCTTTGTTTCACTATGATAACCCCTCAAGGAAGGCTCCTTGACGCTGGTGAGGGGCTCTTGATCTAGGGAATTGGATCTGTGCTCCAGTTGGATCTGTGCTCCAGTTCCCTGAATTAAGCCTGAATGCCTTCCACCCCCCCATAGGCGCTGTATAATCCTACGGGTTTAGTGCTTCCCCCTTTATAATAATAATAATAATAATTCACTATGATAAAGCTCCACAGGGAAAAAACGTCTTTCTGGACGATTGTCCACGTCCTATTCTGCCCGTTAGGTACGTCAGAGGCGGGGACCCAATTCATCAGCTCCACTTTTCCGTTCCGGATATTTTTTGGGTTGTAGGGTTAAACTAGTTGCTGGCTCGGGTAAAAATGTTTACGTCTTCCTTTGCTTAGGTAAAGGAGCCCAGCTGATATAATTGGGAACTTCTAGTTTCTGTTTTCAGAGGAAAAGCCTGATCATTTTACTTTCACCGCCCAGTTTTGGAAAGATAACTTCCAGGACACCAAGAAACAGGGCTCAATACCGCTCGAGCCGTTTGTGACCGTATTAACTCCTTCAACAGGCTACGGCAACGGCTGTCAGTGGCCCTTTAAACCCAACAAACACAAAAATCACGCTTCAATTCAGTCTGGATCACACTTCTGCGCCAGCCTTCGTAAAGTAGGTGTCTCGCTCTACCTCTGCCTGGAGCATGTGTTAGGAATTTCAATGATTTTCTTCCCGGAAAGCTTGTCGTCATCATAAGCAACTGGGCAATTGGTCGGGACGACATGAATAACTTTCGGGGAAATCTGTTGTTGTTGACTCAGCGTTCAGGGTTCAACCATGGGGGTCCACCTTACCTAATTTGGAATATATTTTTTCATATTTTGAGGAAACTTGTCTCCTTTCCATTACCTGCCCAGATCTGGGCAGTCGTTGCACCCAGTAATAATAATAATATTTATTTCTACAAGTACGTGGGCTGTATAATCCTCCGGGTTTAGCGCTTCCCCTTTGATTATAATAATAATAATAATCTACAAGTACGTGCGCTGTATAGTCCTTGTGGCTTAGCGCTTCTTTTTGATTATAATAATAATTCTACAAGTACGTGCTGTATAGTCCTTGTGGCTTAGCGCTTCTTTTTGATTATAATAATAATAATAATACAAGTACGTGTACAGACCTAGCTGACATTCAATATAGAGAGCACCTTGTTATGCAGAGCATTGCTGTATAGCCCTTGTGGTTTAGCGCTTCTTTATTATAATAATATGCAGAGCATTTCAGGCAAATTAGGTCAATTACGTCGCCAGGATGTGACCCACACCAGTCCACTAACACCCAGGTACCTGCTTACTAACTATGTCACTACAAATCAATACTACACTACCATACACGTTACAGTGTCACCATAAGGCACTACCATACAACACTACAATACACGTCACCATATAACACTACACTTCACCATACATCACTACCATACACGTCACCATACAATGCTACCATACACGTCATCATACATCACCATACAACTACCATACACGTCACCATAAAACATTACCATGCACGTCACCATACATCACTACCATACACGTCACCAAACAGCACTACCAAACATGTCACCATACAATACTACCATACACATCACCATACATTACTACCATACACGTCACCATACAATGCTACCATACACGTCATCATACATCACCATACACGTCACCATACAACTACCATACGTCACCATAAAACATTACCATGCACGTCACCATACATCACTACCATACACGTCACCAAACAGCACTACCAAACATGTCACCATACAATACTACCATACACATCACCATACATTACTACCATACACGTCACCATAAAACACTACCATACTCGTCACCATACAATACTACCATACACGTCACCATACATTAGTACCATACACGTCACCATGCAACACTACCATACACGTCACCATGCAACACTACCATACACGTCACCATGCAACACTACCATACACGTCACCATGCAACACTACCATACACGTCACCATGCAACACTACCATACACGTCACCATGCAACACTACCATACACGTCACCATGCAACACTACCATACACGTCACCATGCAACACTACCATACACGTCACCATGCAACACTACCATACACGTCACCATGCAACACTACCATACACGTCACCATGCAACACTACCATACACGTCACCATGCAACACTACCATGCACGTCATTATTTCTAAAGCACTTAAACTGCACTATTCACACAGTCAGACTCCAATATATATTTATTATTACTATCACCTCAACTAAAATCAGTCCTTTCACTTAAAAAAATAATAATATTACCTTCTTTAAAACTTAAAAACAAATCAACTTTTTAATTCGTGAAAATATCCTCATATACTTGGTGGTCTTCTTCAGTGGATGTAGTTCTTGCTTGATCACTACGAGTGATGGCGTCCCTGAAGGTCCTGAACGATTGGTTCAGGGAAGGAGAGCATCTAGGTCGATATTATACTCTGTTTCCCAGTCAAAGATATCCTGTACAGACTCTGCCTTTGTCTCCAAGTAGGTAGGTGGAGTAGTTTCTTGATGGTTTGATAACTCAAGGTAGAATCTTGATCCTGGGTTTCATAACTCAAGGTAGAATCTTTATCCTGGGTTTCATAACTCAAGGTAGAATCATGATCCTGGGTTTGATAACTCAACGTAGAATCTTGATCCTGGGTTTCATAACTCAAGGTAGAATCTTGATCCTGGGTTTCATAACTCAAGGTAGAATCTTGATCCTGGGTTTCATAGCTCAAGGTAGAATCTTGATCCTGGGTTTCATAACTCAAGGTAGAATCTGATCCTGGGTTTCATAACTCAAGGTAGAATCTTGATGTTGGGTTTGAGAACTCACCATTCTCTGATGTTTTTGTCTTGTATGATATATCCGCGAATTTCTTTTAGACGAGTTTTATCATCTTTAATTTTCATCTTGTAAAGTTTGGGTTTTAATGTTCTATCTACTGCGAGACCGAGGTCAATAAGATGCGCTACATAATCCTGACCTTGTTTTCTAATCATTATATTTGATTCTGTTATGTCATTATGGGCAAAACCGGTCTGGTGAAAATCCATTAATGCTCTTATAGCAGCTTTATATGCCTTAAAGCAATCTTCAGCGGAATTTTTTCCTATAAATTTTGCGAAAGTTACTCCGGGGCAGCGGGACATGACAATAGCTAAAGGATCGTAAATGATGCCATAAAGTTTGGGAGCTCCACCGGCGCCATCAACCTTGAGAAGAGCTCTGGCTTCCTTAACAGCTTCTTTCAGATAAACGTCGTCGAAGAGCTTCTTGACGACGACCTTGGTAGCGGAGCCATCATCTTGTTTTAAGAGAGCTGCCCATGCCTCTCCATATGCCCCTCTACCAAGTTTTGTCTTCATGTCAAGGCTGCTCCAGGATAACACGGGGATAACAGTATCGCTAGAGGTGTCTCCACCTGTTTTTGCTTCACTGTCTGGGGGACAGCCTTGCTTCCATGGTTCGGTACTCTTCTCGTGGAGGACATTCTCATCCAATTTTGGCTTTTTGGAAGGTGGAGTGAGAGGAGGAGTTGTGGAGCGAGGTCTCTTCATGCCACCAGACAGTTCTTGTCCATTGGCAGCCATAGCGAAGTGATCGAAGTCTTCTTTAAGTCCTTCCACTTTTGTCATCGAGAAAACCTTTTCTTTCTTCTAGAAAAATACACTTAAGGTACTAGGAAAAAGCCGCGAGATTGTTAATATAGTTACTCTGACGAGACTCGTACCTTAAATTTGTAGACGGTACGACCAGTATTATAGTTAAGTTAGAGGATACCAATAATATACTTAATATACGGGATACCAGTACTTAATATACGGGTTGACCAATAATATAGTTAAGTTACAGAATACCAATAATATACTGAATAGGCGGGAAGATCAACAATATAGTTAATATACGGAATTCCAGTAATATGCTTAATATACGGGTTGACCAATAATATAGTTAAGTTACAAGATGACCAATAATATAGTTAAGTTACAGTATACCAATAATATATTTAACACACAGGATGACCAATAATGTAGTTTATATACGGGATACCAATAATATAGTTGACATACGGGATACCAATAATACATTTAACACACGGGATGACCAATAATGTAGTTGATATACGGGATACCAATAATATAATTAATAGACTGGATAAACAAAATTAATAGACGGATAAACAATAATGTAACTGAGAGATAATATAATATGGTTAGTGAGAAAGTGTGAGACTTACTAGTAGTGATTATTATAATTGAAAATGAAGCGCTAAACATACAAGGGTCATACAGCACTTACTAGTATAGAGATGATCATATAGTGTGAGGTGTACTAGTAGACAGGTAGTCATATGTTATAATGAACTCAAGACTAAGATTAGATTTCGTTCGGATTTTTAACCCCGGAGGGTTAGCCACCCAGGATAACCCAAGAAAGTCAGTGCGTCATCGAGGACTGTCTAACTTATTTCAATTGGGGTCCTTAATCTTGTCCCCCAGGATGCGACCCACACCAGTCGACTAACACCCAGGTACCTATTTGCTGCTAGGTGAACAGGACACAAGGTGTAAGGAAACGTGTCGAAATGTTTCCACCCGCCGGGAATCGAACCCGGGCCCTCCGTGTGTGAAGCGGGAGCTTTTAGCCACCGGGCCACTTAGACTAGGGAATTTTTCCCTCTCTACATCTTTTGTTAAACCATGGGCTCTTTGTTATTATTACCTCTGTTTTATAAATAATGAAAATTGTTGTTATTGGTATACAATTAGAAGTCTGAGTAAATCTATAACCCACTATGATAACATGGACGTAGGCAAGTATGTTTATTGAGCAACTTGCAATGTGAACACTGACCGATGTTGTAGTGGTCAGGCAAGTACTTCTGGCAGTTTAGAATCACAGATGTTGATCAAATTAAATGCAAATTATGTGGTCAGGCATATGGTCACTGTCTTGAAAACTATGTACCTAATTGTCCACTTATTGAGGAATACAGAGATAGCCGGTATAATAACCTATGTGACATATCAAGATATTAATGAAAATAGGATACCAGATATACTAAGCAAATTTCCTAAATTTGCTTCCAACAGATAAGTGAACTGTAGATGTGTAGATATAAACCCATATGTACACCTGTTAACACTTTTGGGGCCTAGTTCCTAGGCCTTTTGTGTATCCATATCCTCTTCCGCTACCGTCCACAGGGTGGATATGGAGTGCACAATAAACTAGCCACTTTAGTGGCAAAATCTAAATCTAATCTTCTAGGATCTAGGTGAACATAGACAGCAGGTGTATTAAGGAAACACAGGTACACATAAGTACAATTATTATAGTAAGTTTATTCAGGCTCAGGTACACATAAATAGTTAAAGACGGTGCCGGATCAGCCAGGCTGTGGTTCGTACGTTGGATTGCGTGCGGCCAGCAGTAACAGCCTCGTTGATCAGGCCCTGATCCACTGGGAGGCCTGGTCGTGGACCGGTCCGCGGTCCACGACCAGGCCTCCCGGTAGACATAAATTATCATACATATCAGCATGTTTAGCTTATCTAGGATAATCAAAAATTTAGACAAAGTGACTTATTTCCATTGGTGTCCTAGTAATATATGCGTAAAATAAAGAATGAGACACTTGTGTAACACAAAAATCTCTATTAGGGAAATGTTTCGGCCGCCAGTGACTTCTTCAGTCCATTACAGAGAAGAACAGCGGAAGATAAGGAGGTCGAACCTCAAGTAAGATGTATTATTATTATAATCAAGGGAAAAGCGCTAAACCCGTAGGGATTATACAGCGCCTGTGGGGGTGTGTGGAAGGTATTCAGGTTTAATTCAGGGAATTGGAGCACAGATCCAATTCCCTAGATCAAGAGCCCCTCACCAGCATCAAGGAACCTTCCTTGGGTCAAATAAGATGAAGTTTCAGTGACCTTCAAAACTCCCAACAGCAATAACAACCGTCATGAAAAATTTACTGTAAGTATCGTGAAGTAGATGATTATTATTATTACTACAATCAAAACTAAGCTCTAAACCCACAAGGGTCATACAGTGCTGCATCGTGAAGTAGAGGAAACTTATTTATCCGGAGGAGAAGAAATAACTAAATGCTGACACACATCGTGAGGAAGAAACACTGTACTCGGACCAGATTTTACAGTACAAACACAATTTTTTTTTGTAAAGGTACATTGTTAAACTAGTTACTGATGAAGTGCCGCAGCTTCCACCACAGTCCCACCTTAGGCTGAATATCAAAATGGTGTACAATACCGACAGGTTGGTAGGTAAGACACATAGGCAACAGTTAAGCAATTTCATTCCGAAACGTTTCGCCTTCACAGTAGGCTTCTTCAGTACTCGACTGAAGAAGCCTACTGTGTAGGCGAAACGTTTCGGAATAAAATTGCTTAACTGTTGCCTATGTGTCTTACCTACCTTAGGGTGGACAAAGCACCAGACGATGCCATATTGTTTGGTCCCTCAGGTAGGGACTCGGAGTGGACAAAGGTATGGTAATATTGAGGACAAATAACAAGGGAAAATTACTAGGATATGAGAGACTAGAATTATTATTATAATAAAAAAAGCGCTAAACCACAGGGGCTATACAGCGAGAGAATAGAAGGTAGCGCTCTATTCTCTGGGAAGTATGCTGCCACCACCTGCTCTTTTAATAGTGGAAGAGATAAAAGTAACTATAGGCATAGGAGAAGAGAGGAAAATACGGAGTTTGGGTTAGAGCAGGAGAAAACCAAGTGAGAAATACCACCATAATGAAGACATATATCAGCTTATTACAGTAGTCATCATTCAGGTATCCTTGACGCTAGTTAATGGATCTTGATATAATGAAATTAAGCTTCCCTCCCCTTCTTGGGATCATAACTTACTCTTGGTAACTCTGCAGTCGATTCATTAACAACTCTGGGTTCCTGAAGCAGTTTCGAGTGATTGAACGAGGCTCAGTCAACCTAACTGCCAACGCATTATTTTGTTTCATACAAATCTGTTTCATTGACCTTAGGAAATATATAAGAATTTCCGTGTTATCTCGAGTAAAACACTGAAGAGGTTTTGAATAAAAGCAATTTCTGGTGTCAGTAGCTTCACTGTGTTAATAAACCATCTTTTATAAATGACAGTGTGGACATGCCAGTGAACAGAGACACGAACATGGACCTACAAATAACAAAAAAAGGCACAATACCGTGACTGGAACGATACACAAATAACACTTTGTAAATGGTCCAAGTCGGACCGAAACGTCGTCGTAAGCTTCTCTCTTTTATGTGCGGGTTATTTGTGTATGGACCTACAACTTTGTTATCCCCGTCAACAATCTCACCCTTCTCCCCCTCCTCCAACCTGGAGGGAAGGGGAAAGTCTTGCTGGACGGGAGCTGAGGTGTTTATGCAGGTGGCTACAGTAAGAACCTACACTTCTGTTTCGCCAACCTCCCACTGCATTAACAGACGGGCCAAAGAGCTGTGACTCAACCCTCTGTATAGCCCTTGTGGCTTAGCGCTTCTTTTTTATTATAATAATAATGTGACTCAATCCCAAGGACGGAGCCAAAAACTGTGGCTCGAATCCTGCAAACAACTTAGTGCTTGAGATTGGTGCCGTGGTCCACCTCTGGCAAACAATGTGTTTTAGATTTGCTTGAAGGTAAAGTCTCCTTCGTAAAGTTGTAGTTTTGTACGTTGCTTTGTACCTCTCCAGTTGCATAATGTTGTAACAGTGGATCATACCCGCACATAAGACACAACATAAAGGAATTGATAGATCCCTTGGCAGTGAAACGTCTCCTTAATGAAAGTCCTACTACTACATTTGTGTCATACATAACATTGATGTCTCCCTAAAACAGGCTTTATCATGTGTACACATACGAGGCTTTGTACAGACTATAGACTTGACAAATTCCTCTTTGTTTAGGACGAAATGTTGTGAAAAAAATACAGGTTCTAAATCAGGGGTACTTAGTAAGTAAGTTTATTCAGGTATACACAAATACAGTTACATAAAATTATCATACATAGCAGCATATGTGTAGAGAACCTAGGATAACCCAAAAAACGTCAGACAACGACTTATTTCCATTCGGGTCCTTTCCACTGGGGTCCCATTTTTAGATTAGAGATCCCCAATGGATTGCCTAATATGTACCCATACCGCCTTTGCCATGGTCGAAATCCTCACCAGTCCTATTAGTTACCAGTATGACTACAAAAGATGTCAGTAGCTTGCTTGGTTTTACTTTGCGTATGCATACCTAGGAACAGAACAGGTGATAATTTATTCTAATTAACAGAGGTCGGGTCCATACGCCCATTATTTGGTTCCAATACCCCCAAGGGGTATTGGATACCCCACGTTAAGAACCCCTGCTCTAAATTATAATTACTAATGTGCCACGGTGACAGTTATTCCCTTGAGGTATTCCGAGACTGGTTGTGGTACTGCCATTAATGGTAGGTATATACCTGGAGGTTACCTGGAGGTTATTCCGGGGATCAACGCCCCCGCGGCCCGGTCCACGACCAGGCCTCCCGATGGATCAGGGCCTGATCAACTAGGCTGTTACTGCTGGCCGCACGCAGTCCGACGTTCGAGCCACAGCCCGGCTGATCCGGCACCGTATATATATATATATGCCATTCAAAATAATATTCCCATATAAAAGTAATTTCTGGTATTCAAAGTATGCTGTATTAGGTTGGTAATTTGATTGAAAGGTTAAGTAAATTTAGGTTACTCTACAGTATGGTAATATAGACTAGGTTAGGATAGATTTAATATAGACTAGGTTAGGATAGTTTAATGTAGGCTAGATTAAGTTAGGTTTAATATGGACTAGGTTAGGATAAGTTTAATATAGACTAGGTTAGGATAGGTTTAATATAAAGTTAGATTTAATATAGGCTAGGTTAAGTTAGGTTTAATATTGACTAGGATATGTTTAATATAGGCTAGGTTAAGTTAGGTTTAATATAGACTAGGTTAGGATAAGTTAATATAGGCTAGGTTAAGTTAGGTTTAATATAGACTAGGTTAGGATAGGTTTAATATAGACTAGGTTAGGATAGGTTTAATATAGACTCGGTTAGGATAGGCTTAATATAGACTAGGTTAGGATAGGTTTAGTATAGACTAGGTTAGGATAGGTTTGATATAGGCTAGATTAAGTTAGGTTTAATATAGACTAGGTTAGGATAGGTTTAATATAGGCTAGGTTAAGTTAGGTTTAATATAGACTAGGTTAGGATAGGTTTAATATAGACTAGGTTAGGATAGGTTTAATATAGGCTAGGTTAAGTTAGGTTTAATACACATGTATAGGCTAGATTAGGTTAATCTAGACTAAATTATGTTAGGATAGGTTAGATTACATTACATAAACCTATAAACACATGTTTAACCATAAATAAAAATGTTGAAAAAACCACCCAACCGAGGCGATTGTGTTGTGTAGATGTGCACACACTGATACACCGACACATCTCTCAAACTTGTTCTCGTATTATTACGTTAATGTTCTTGGAAATAAGTCACCGTCTGACTCTTTTTGGGTTATCTTAAGTTCTTTACACATATACTGTTATGTATAATAATCTATGTAACTGTATTTGTGTATACCTTGAATACACTTTCTAGCTTGTACTTACAGGAGAAAAGATATATATATATATATATATATATATATATATATATATATATATATATATATATATATATATATATATATATATATATATTTAACAAGACGTCCGACTCCCACCGAGGCAGGGTGACCCAAAAAGAAAGAAAATCCCCAAAAAGAAAATACTTTCATCATCATTCAACACTTTCACCTCACACATAATCACTGTTTTTTGCAGAGGTGCCCAGAACACAACAGTTTAGAAATATATATGTATAAAAAATACACAGTATATCCCCCCAAGCTGCCAATATCCCAAACCTCTCCTTTAGAGTGCAGGCATTGTACTTCCCATTTCCAGGACTCAAGTCCGGTTATATAAAATAACCTGTTTCCCTGAATCCCTTCACTAAATATTACCCTGCTCACACTCCAACAGCTCGTCAGGTCCCAAATACCATTTGTCTCCATTCACTCCTATCTAACACGCTCACGCACGCTTGCTGGAAGTCCAAGCCCCTTGCCCACAAAACCTCCTTTACCCCCTCCCTCCAACCTTTTCGAGGACGACCCCTACCCCGCCTTCCTTCCCCTACAGATTTATACGCTCTCCATGTCATCAAATTCAAAGTTTATTCTCTATAAAGATTACAATGCTGAGTTTACATAATTTGGTTATTGTGTGGTTTACATGTAGTAAAATACTAATTACAGAGGGGGCCACTAGAACACCTAGCATGGCTAGGCATTTCGGGCAGACTTAGATTAATTCTTAACTTTAAAATACTTTGATCAATTCTCTCTAAATGACCAAACCACCTCAACAAACACTCTTCAGCTCTCTGACTAATACTCTTATTAACTCCACACCTTCTCCTAATTTCCACACTCCGAATTTTCTGCATAATATTTACACCACACATTGCCCTTAGACAGGATATCTCCACTGCCTCCAACCGCCTCCTCGCTGCAGCATTTACAACCCAAGCTTCACACCCATATAAGAGTGTTGGTACTTCTACTTTCATACAGTCCCATGTGACTCTGATGGGTTAGTCTTATACCCCTTATAGAATATCTTATCATTTCACGTGCACTTTTTAAATTACACCAAAGTGGATGGGCCACTTACCTTTTATATCCTACCTCTCTCCCCCCTCCCACCCTTTTCCAAAATTTCTATCCTTACCCATCCTTCTTCCTTACCCATCTCACCAAAGCTCTGGTCTGGACGAGAACGAGAACATACAGTCCCTTCTTTGCCTCCATATGTATAATATATATATATATATATATATATATATATATATATATAATATATATATATATATATATATATATATATATTATATATATATATATATATAATATATATATATATATATATATATATATATATATATATATATATATATATATATATATATATATATATATATATATATATATATATATATATATAATATATATATATATAATATATATATATATATATATATATATATATATATATAATATATATATATATATATATATATATATATATATATATATATAATATATATATATATATATATATATATATATATTATATAAATTTTCGATCATTTCAGCACGTACTACATCCTTTTGTACTTTTTTCATTGATTTCCCACTGTGTAGAGAATTTCCTAGTACGAAAACAATCTTCTTTGGTATGTTGTACTGCGAGTGGAAGTATGAGGAGTTGTCTCTTCGTAGTGCTGTTATTGCTGTGCTTTTCGTGTCATGTGTGACGACTCTCCGCGCATCATCACAGCCTTAATAATCTTCCGCATAACTGAAGCCTTTCCCCACCCGTTCATTATCCTTCCTCTTCGGCTTCTTCAGCTTCCTTCCTCCAGTTAGTCTGTCTTCACCCCGCTGACCCTCCCTGCACCCCTGGCGCTCTTGAATGTCTACGCCTGTCGACGTCTCTCTCTTTCATACTCTCTTTATATTGTTCTATACAGCTACAATATTTTTTCAGATTATTAACCAATGGTAACCCATGAGTCAGGTAGTCGGACTAATTTTGGTTTGGGTACTTTGAGCCTGTTCGCCAGGATGCAACCTGCAACAGTCGACTTGTTCCTAGGTATCTGCTTGTTGTTGGAAGTTTTCAAATTTTTTTATTTCTTTGCAAGTAGTGCATTGAGATTATATTTTTTACAATAATGGGTTGCAGTGCAAAGAGAGCCTCTATTAGGCCTAGGCATTATGGTTTAGTTTAATATGTTTATTATGCACCCCATACCCATCCTGTGGGCGGTAGTCAAAAGATTACAGAGGTACATAATTGGTCCAGGGACTGGACTCCAAAGTTTTGATAGCTGAGCAAGTTACAGAGGTAATGAACTCACAATTCATTACCTCTGTAACTTGCTCAGCTATCAAAACTTTGGAGTCCAGTCCCTGGACCAATTATGTACCTCTGTAATCTTTTGACTACCGCCCACAGGATGGGTATGGGGTGCATAATAAACATTATGGGCCGACTTAATTTAATGGCTTACTGACTACTTAACACTAAAGAAATTTATTATAGTTGTACAGTAGCTCTATTAATTATAAGTGAATCTAATTATAAGTTAGACTTGCCCATATTGTCTTGTCCTTCATGGATATCAAACCCAGGTCCTTTCGTTTGTAAGATAAACGCTCTTCCACTAAGCAACTATCTTCTGCAAACAAGCTGCTGTTGTTGTGTATGTTGCTGTACTGCTGTTATTGCTGTTGTTGATGCTACTGCTGTTTTCTCCTCAAGGGAGATTCCATGATGCCGACCAGAGGAGCTAAGGAACTGGTCCTGACTTCCCCTTCCTAGAATCTCAGCCTATATGTACTGGGAGATATACACCTCAGTAAATATGCCTCAGATATATATACCTCACAGTGATATACAAATCTTGTTATATATACACCGAAAGATATACGTCTCAGTGAATATACAGAGCTATCACTTCTCGGTGTAAATACCCTGTTGAGAATCACAACAGTACTAGGAATCTAGATACTAGTTAGTAATGGCGTTACTTTCTAGACAGTGACCTTGATGCTGGTGAAGGACTTAATCTAAGGAAGTGGAAGCTACAACTCTCTCACCTGGATCGAACCCGTAGCTCGATTGCTACGGGTTCGATCCAGGTCCGGAGTTCGAATCTCCGGTACGGCTTGAAAACATTAGGGACGTGTTTCCATAAGACACCTGCTGTCCCTGTTCACCCATCAGTATAAAATGGGTACTTGGGTGTTAGTGGACTGGTTTGGGTCGCATCCTGGGGCAAAACTGACTTAATTTGCCCGAAATGCTCAGCATAATAAGCGACTTTCTATATAATAGTATGTCATTGAGGTCAGCTAAGTTTGTATACCTTGTAAATGTACTTGTAGAAAGATAAATTATTTCCTCCCATTCCCCAGGCGCTGTATGACCCCTACGGGTTTAATGTTTTATTATAAAATAATATTAATTAAATTAGATATCAGACGTTGCAATTAAACTTTAAGTCACACAGAGGCAGACAGAGAGAGAGAGGAATGAGGGAGAAAATTATGTTGGGGAGGGTAGGGGAGCAATGTTTACCCATGTGGCATGGAGTCGGGAATGGGTAGGAAGAGGGTGAGCGATGGGGCTTGATGGAGGGTGGGAGGGAGGAGGAAGGGAGGGAGGGAAGGAGTGACAGGCATGTCGGGGTCGACTGCTCGCCCTTCTGATGGCTTTACCAGGCCTCAACCCCCAATCTCTCCCTCCCTCTCTCTCTCCTCTCCTCTCTCTCTCTCTCTCTCTCTCTCTCTCTCTCTCTCTCTCTCTCTCTCTCTCTCTCTCTCTCTCTCTCTCTCTCTCTCTCTCTCTCTCTCTCTCATAAGATGCAAGTGAACAGGCAGGGGCCGGGAACTGAGACTCATCCCTGTAACCATAAACAAGAGTACAAATAGGTGAGTACACCTCCAGTAAACAACAAAATAAGCAAGTACGCACGGTAACTAATCTTCAATTAAAAATCCCACAAGGTACTGTAATGAAGAATTAAAAAACCAAACCCACACAAGTCACAGAGAGGTAGCAGGAGTGAGAGTAACAATCGTAGTGCAGAAAGGCTGGCTTCTTGTACCCGCACTGTTGACTGGGTCATCCAAGCAGTTGGTGGACCTGGAATGGTATGCAGATACCAACAAAATGGGTTAAATGGCACCGAGGTACCGTTGACGAGTGGAAACGTTAGGTATGTTTCTTTGCATCTGTTATAAACTTATAGGTACGATAGGGCCCACGAGCCTAAGAAGGGGTTACTCTGAAGAGTGACAAGTTAAAAGGCAGGGCCAGGAGCTGAGAATCGACCCTCTGAAACAGAAATAGGTGAGTACACCCTGTCACAAATTCTCACTCTCTCTCTCTCTCTCTCTCTCTCTCTCTCTCTCTCTCAGAAACTCTTCGAAAAAAATCACTCGCATATCAAATGTCCCAACTCTTCTCACAATGTCAAGTGTTTCACATTTTCCTAGTAAGACCCACTCACCATGTTACCCCATCAACAAGCACACACACTGAGATTATATGGAGCAATGTACTGGTAGGGCCTGGCGTTGCCTCAATATATACTCTGTATTTATATAGTATATATATATATATATATAATATTATATATATATATATATATATATATATATATATATAATATATATATATATATATATATATGTATATATGTCGTGCCGAATATGTAAAACTGGTCAATTAGCAAGAACTCATTTAAAATTAAGTCCTTTCCAAAATTTTCTCTTATTTATTTATTTATTTATTTATTTAGTAATTTGAGCATACATACAGAGGTACAAAAAAATACAGGTAAGAGCAGCATGCCAAAGCCACTTATATGCATAGCATTACGGGCTGGCTTAAAATTAACTTAAGATTAACTAAGCAATAATGAAATCAGTGATAAGACATTTTTGTAAACAGATAACTATAAAGCACAAATGAGTATTACAAAGACAGGTCATATTTACCTGGAGTTTACCTGGAGAGAGTTTCGGGGACCAGAATTTGTTTTGTACTCTGATGAAGATTTAATTTCCTCATGTTTACCATATCTGAGTAATTGAAATTTCTCATCGTTGAACTTCATATTGTTTTCTGCAGCCCACTGAAAGATTTGGTTGATGTCCGCCTGGAGCCTTGCAGTGTCTGCAATGGAAGACACTGTCATGCAGATTCGGGTGTCATCTGCAAAGGAAGACACGGTGCTGTGGCTGACATCCTTGTCTATGTCGGATATGAGGATGAGGAACAAGATGGGAGCTAGTACTGTGCCTTGTGGAACAGAGCTTTTCACCGTAGCTGCCTCGGACTTTACTCTGTTGACGACTACTCTCTGTGTTCTGTTAGTGAGGAAATTATAGATCCATCGACCGACTTTTCCTGTTATTCCTTTAGCGCGCATTTTGTGCGCTATTACGCCATGGTCACACTTGTCGAAGACTTTTGCAAAGTCTGTATATATTACATCTGCATTCTTTTTGTCTTCTAGTGCATTTAGGACCTGTCGTAGTGATCCAGTAGTTGAGACAGACAGGAGCGACCTGTTCTAAACCCATGTTGCCCTGGGTTGTGTAACTGATGGGTTTCTAGATGGGTGGTGATCTTGCTTCTTAGGACCCTTTCAAAGATTTTTATGATATGGGATGTTAGTGCTATTGGTCTGTAGTTCTTTGCTGTTGCTTTACTGCCCCCTTTGTGGAGTGGGGCTATGTCTGTTGTTTTTAGTAACTGAGGGACGACCCCCGTGTCCATGCTCCCTCTCCATAGGATGGAAAAGGCTCGTGATAGGGGCTTCTTGCAGTTCTTGATGAACACAGAGTTCCATGAGTCTGGCCCTGGGGCAGAGTGCATGGGCATGTCATTTATCGCCTGTTCGAAGTCATTTGGCGTCAGGATAACATCGGATAGGCTTGTGTTAATCAAATTTTTTGTGGCTCTCTCATAAAAAATTCATTTTGATCTTCGACTCTCAGTCTGGTTAGCGGCTTGCTAAAAAACTGAGTATATTGGGACTTGAGTACTCACTCATTTCCTTGCTGTCATCTGTGTAGGACCCATCTTGTTTAAGTAGGGGCCCAATACTGGGCGTTTGTTCTCGATTTTGATTTGGCATAGGAGAAGAAATACTTTGGGTTTCTTTCGATTTCTTATAGCTTTTATTCTTCCCGCGATTTCCTGATTCCTAAAGGATTCTTTTAGCTTAAGTTCGATGCTTGCTATTTCTCTGACCAGTGTCTCCCTGCGCATTTCAGATATATTGACCTCTTTTAGCCGCTCTGTTATTCTTTTCCGTCGCCTGTAAAGGGAGCGCCTGTCTCTTTCTATTTTACATCTACTCCTCCTTTTTCTTAGAGGAATAAGCCTTGTGCATACATCGAGTGCCACCGAGTTAATCTGTTCTAGGCATAAGTTGGGGTCTGTGTTGCTTAGTATATCTTCCCAGCTTATATCGGTTAGGACTTGGTTTACTTGGTCCCACTTTATGTTTTTGTTATTGAAGTTGAATTTGGTGAATGCTCCCTCGTGACTAGTCTCATTTTGTCGGTCTGGGGCTCCTCGCATACATGTCTGAACCTCAATTATGTTGTGATCTGAGTATATTGTTTTTGATATGGTGACATTTCTTATCAGATCATATGGTTGCATGCATTGCTGTACATTCAGTAGAATGGAGTATTCTGTTAGATTGGGTTTTAGGTTTAACATTTTTGTGATATAATTGTGAGAAACATTTAAGATATACAATTTATAAGGTTCAGTTATTCAGTATTTATTTGGTTTTGGGTGAGTAAGTGATCTTTGAGAAGAGACTTGAATTTATAAACAGGTAGTGTTTCTTTTATATTTACAGGTAATGAATTCCAGATTTTAGGGCCTTTTATGTGCATTGAGTTTTTGCATAGCGTGAGATGGACACGAGGAACATCAAAGAGTGATCTGTGCCTTGTGTTATGGTCATGTGTTCTGTTGAGGTTGGCAAGGAGATGTTTGAGGGGAGGGTTAATATCAGAGTTCAGTGTTCTATGTATGTAATAGGTGCAATAATAAGTATGGATGTTTTGTATGGTGAGTAGGTTGAGTGTTTTAAATATTGGTGGAGTGTGCTGCCTGTAGTGAGAATTTGTTATCATTCTAACTGCAGCCTTTTGTTGGGTAATTAGTGGTCTGAGATGGTTAATTGTTGTTGAGCCCCATGCACAAATTCCATACCTGGAGTTTACCTGGAGAGAGTTTCGGGGGTCAACGCCCCCGCGGCCCGGTCTGTGACCAGGCCTCCTGGTGGATCAGCGCCTGATCAACCAGGCTGTTGCTGCTGGCTGCACGCAAACCAACGTACGAGCCACAGCCCGGCTGATCAGGAACTGACTTTAGGTGCTTGTCCAGTGCCAGCTTGAAGACTGCCAGGGGTCTGTTGGTAATCCCCCTTATGTGTGCTGGGAGGCAGTTGAACAGTCTCGGGCCCCTGACACTTATTGTATGGTCTCTTAACGTGCTAGTGACACCCCTGCTTTTCATTGGGGGGATGGTGCATCGTCTGCCAAGTCTTTTGCTTTCGTAGTGAGTGATTTTCGTGTGCAAGTTCGGTACTAGTCCCTCTAGGATTTTCCAGGTGTATATAATCATGTATCTCTCCCTCCTGCGTTCCAGGGAATACAGGTTTAGAAACCTCAAGCGCTCCCAGTAATTGAGGTGTTTTATCTCCGTTATGCGCGCCGTGAAACTTCTCTGTACATTTTCTAGGTCGGCAATTTCACCTGCCTTGAAAGGTGCTGTTAGAGTGCAGCAATATTCCAGCCTAGATAGAACAAGTGACCTGAAGAGTGTCATCATGGGCTTGGCCTCCCTAGTTTTGAAGGTTCTCATTATCCATCCTGTCATTTTTCTAGCAGATGCGATTGATACAATGTTATGGTCCTTGAAGGTGAGATCCTCCGACATAATCACTCCCAGGTCTTTGACGTTGGTGTTTCGCTCTATTTTGTGGCCAGAATTTGTTTTGTACTCTGATGAAGATTTAATTTCCTCATAGGTGAGATAGGGGTAAATAAGAGAGTGATATAGGGCCAGGAGGGCTGACTGTGGAGCATAGTACCGTATCTTCGATAGTATGCCTACAGTCTTGGAAATTTTCTTAGAAATTTGTTGTATATGTGTATGAAATTTGAGTCTATTATCAAGGTGGATTCCTAAGAATTTTCCCTCTGTTAGCTTTGTGATAGGTGATCCGTTTATCATTATGTTAAGAGGGACATCTGTAGCTCTGTTACCAAACTGAATGAAGTAGGTTTTGTCAATGTTTAGTGTAAGTTTGTTAGTCCTCATCCAGGTAGATATTTTCTGTAATTCGGTATTTACAATATTGGCTAGCGTGACTGGGCTCGGGTGAGAGAAGACGTATGTAAGTGTCATCTGCAAATAGTGTGGGTTTGAGTAATTGCGAAGCATTTGGTAGGTCATTTATGTATAGGAGAAAGAGAAGAGGGCCAAGGACACTTCCCTGTGGGACACCAACTGTAATTGGTTGTGCGGAAGAGCTTGCCCCATTTGCGTACACATATTGGCTTCTGTTGCTGAGGTATGACTTGAGGTATTTGAGGGAGTGCCCTCTTATACCATAGTGTGACAATTTTACGTGGAGCAAGTCATGGTCAACTGTATCAAAAGCTTTACGTAAGTCAATGAAGATCCCCAGTGGGACTTCTTTTTTCTCTATTGCAGTGTATATATGTTCTAGCATGTGTATAATAGCATCATTAGTATTTTTATAAGGCCTGAATCCAAATTGGCAGGGGTTGAGTATGTTTTGGGAGATGAGGTAGGAGTAGATTCGTTTATGAATTAATTTTTCGAAGATTTTTGAGAGAGGGTGTAAATTGGATATTGGCCTATAGTTATTCAACTCTGGTCTCCTCCTTTATGGATCGGGGTGACCCTTGCTATTTTGAGAACTGTAGGGAAGGTGGAGAATTCAGTGGATTTGTTAAAGAGTGTTGCAATGATTGGTGATAGCACTTGTGACACTTTTTTGTATATAAAGGGTGGCAAGGTATTTAAATCTCCTGCCTTGTTTTTTAGTGCGTTGATAATAAGGGAGACTTCGTATGGATTAGTCGGAGTTAGGAACAGTGTGTTCGGGTAGTTGCCAGTGAGGTAGTCATTTGGTGGGGTATCTGAGCTTGGGATTTTATTGGCAAGGTTTTGTCCTATAGTGGAGAAGAAATCATTGAGTCTGTTTCTCTGTTGGGAGTTGGGGTTCATCTGATTTTGCTAATTTTATTTCGTTATTTCGTGATATCTTTTTTGTTCCCAGAATTTCAGATAGGGTTTTCCAGGTCTTTTTTATATCACCTCGTAATTGGATAATCTGTTCTCATAATACAATTTTTTTGCCCTTCTTATCAGGCTGGTTAGGATTGACAAGTAACGTTTTGTTTGGTCTCTGGTTATGTGACCCATTCTGTACTGTTTTTCATATCGGTGTTTTGTATTTATGGATTTGAGAATGCGGGGTGTTAGCCAGGGACTGTTCAGTCTCTTAGCTGTCATCTTTTTTAGTTTTTTAGGGCAGTGCTTGTTTAGAGTATTGGGTCTTTTTTAAAAAATTTAAATTAAAACATTCGTCAATATCGTATAAAATTTCTAGCTCAGTGTGCCAGCCCAATGTTTGTTACTGTGTTGTGAAGTTATTAATGGCTGCCTCATTGTGAAGTCTGAAGGTGACTTTAGTAGTGTCTGGGGTATTTACCAAGAGTTGTTAAGAGGAAAGTAGGGTATTGGCTGGGTATTACTGTAATTATGCTGATTTTAAAGGGGATAATGGTGTTGGTCCAGATGGGTCAAGTGGGGAAACACTAGTCTCTGTAACTCTTGTAGGTTGTTACTGTTGGTAACAATCAGTACTCATTGTGTTTGTGAATTCAGTAACGTAGGGGTCCTGGTCTTGCAGGAGATTTATATTGAAGTCCCTGAGAGTAGTAAGTGATCTTTGTTCATGCGTGCATCAGTTATCATACTTCCTAGGTTTTGACTAAAATGGCTAATGTTTGATTGTGGAACTCTGTAGATGTTTATCACTGTGAGAGGTTTTTGTAGGTATTTGGATTGAATTTAGCTATTATATTTTTCCCCATGTTCAAACCCTTGTGCAAGTATTAGTGATACATTCTAGTTGGTTTTGAGTAGTATATAAACATGCCCACCCCCTTGTTGGTCTGGCCTACAGTTGTGTATGGCTGTGTAAACCAGGAATGGCATAGACATCTGTAGTATCAGGCTTTAGGGAGATTTCAGTTAGTGTAATGATGGGACAGATTGGGTGCAAGGGAAATTTTGTAAGCTATGAAAGGGCATCGTAATGCTTGCTTAAAGATCTGAAATTGTAGTTAAAGACAGTTATGTTTTGTTGGCTCTGAGAAGTGCCTTTGATTGTTAGCTGTGATAATTACAGTAACTGTTTGATTCATTTAAGCATTCAATAAGAGGTTGGTATCAGGATCAATGCTTTTAATCATAAGATTTGTAAATGAATCTATAGTTAGAATTTAAATATAAAACAAAGTAAATCTTCTAAAGCTAAAAAAAGCACCTGAAATTATTTAACAAATGAAAAAAAATGAGCTAGGTAGTTTTTTTTTTAAAGCTAAAATAAAGAGACAATATAAAGGGACTAAAATAATTTGTGGTGAACAAATAAAGTGATGAACAAAAAATGGAGCTTGAAATATGAAAAGTAGGTAGTACTTTAAAGGTAATTCTTTAAAGTTAAAATTATAATATAAAATTATAATATAAAAGGGACTAATATAAGTTGTGGTGAACAATAAATTGGTAATCAAATAAATGAGCTTTGGAATATAATGGCAAAATAGTAAACTTATTACACTTTAGCACCTGAGAATAGCACCTTGATTATTTTTAACAATTGTGGAATATATGAACTAAGGTAGTTATATAAAGCTAAAATAAAGGAAAAAATATATAAGGGACTAAAATTAAGTAATGGTAAACAAAGTTAAATGGCCGGATAGTCACTATGAAATAATATTGGTTTAGGAGTAAGATCTGATTTGTAATATTAAATAATTTGAGCAGTTTATTGCACAATAAAAAGTAAAAAAATGAGGTAGTTGGTACTAGCTACAAAAGATAGTTTAGGTACTTGCAAAAAAGTAATTTTGGAATATACACTAATGCACACACAATAAAAAGTGACTAAAAAATGTTTTGGTAAAAAAAAAAATTAAATGGACAGGTAAGAACAATGAATAATATTAATTTGGAGTAAGAATTTGACTTTTAACTTAAAATTATGAGCAATTAATAGCAGTAAGAAAGAAGTATATAAGTATTGAGTAGTATAGCATTAGCTAGTTGAAGAAAAAAATAATAAAATTAATAATGCACAATATAATAGTAAGGAACACTATATGCAACCATCACGTATATATGTGTATTAGGGCAACTAATCTAATCTGTACAGAAATGTCAGCATATTAAGGAAGTTAGAGAAATCGTGTTCGTTTGAGATAGTATATTGATTCCTGTTTGAAGTTTTTCCTACTATAGTATTTCCCATCTCGCGTGAAACACTGATGAATTTTGATTCCTGATTAAGTTTCTCAGTCCTGAAACAGTAGGTTTTGACGTTTTCCTTGATAGACACTCAATTATGTACACTACTCCATTTTTTCATTTGAAATTGCTGATTTAATTAGGTCCTTTCTTTTATCGTATGAATGAAATCGGATCATTATACTGTGTTTACTTCCTGGTTTTCCTAGCAAACGTGTTTCTTTGATTTCATTGTTTTGCACGATGTATTTTTAAAGATATATTTTTTCATTAATATTAATGTAAAAATTTTTAATTTTGCACCAAAAGGAACTTAGAAAACTTACCTAACCTGATTATAACAAGCGCAATTTATTTTAGCCTAGCCCAACTAAATATATTTTAGATTTGTTTACAGTAATTTAATGCTAAACAAACACAATGAAATATATTTTTTTCGTTAGGTTCAGAATGATTTTGGCGAAATTATTGCATACACAAATTTTCGCTTGTCCTATATGGCAAGATGATCGTTGCTATTTAAGCCAAGATCGCAAGTTCTGCCTATTCGGCACGACATATATATATATATATATATTATTTATATATATATATTATATATAAATATATATATAATATATATTATATATATATATATATATATATATATATATATATATATATTTATATATATATAAGCTTTTAATCGTGTGTTCATCCAGGGAAAGGAGCTACGTAGGCTCGATACACCGTCCCTCAACCCCAAGACACTGTACCTAACTGCATCATCCCACTGCCTTAATTACTGAGCTGAAAATTAAGTTTGTGCAGCTTTCACAGGATCATGCGACTTTACTACATAACCCTGTACATCTCTACTACATAACCCTGTACATCTCTACTACATAACCCTGCACATCTCTACTACATAACCCTGTACATCTCTACTACATAACCCTGCACATCTCTACTACCTAACCCTGTACATCTCTACTACATAACCCTGTACATCTCTACTACATAACCCTGCACATCTCTACTACATAACCCTGTACATCTCTACTACATAACCCTGCACATCTCTACTACATAACCCTGTACATCTCTACTACATAATCCTGTACATCTCTACTACATAACCCTGTACATCTCTACCACATAACCCTGTACATCTCTACTACATAACCCTGTACATCTCTACTACATAACCCTGTACATCTCTACTACATAACCCTGCACATCTCTACTACATTACCCTGCACATCTCTACTACATAACCCTGCACATCTCTACTACATAACCCTGCACATCTCTACTACATAACCCTGGCCCGGTGGCCTGGTGGCTAAAGCTCCCGTTTCACACACGGAGGGCCCGGGTTCGATTCCCGGCGGGTGGAAACATTTCGACACTTTTCCTTACACCTGTTGTCCTGTTCACCTAGCAGCAAATAGGTACCTGGGTGTTAGTCGACTGGTGTGGGTCGCATCCTGGGGGACAAGATTAAGGACCCCAATGGAAATAAGTTAGACAGTCCTCGATGACGCACTGACTTTCTTGGGTTATCCTGGGTGGCTAACCCTCCGGGGTTAAAAATACGAACGAAATCTTATCTCTTATCTTATCTCACATCTCTACTACATAACCCTGCACATCTCTACTACATAAAACTATACATCTCTACTACATAACCCTGCACATCTCTACTACATAAAACTATACATCTCTACTACATAACCCTGTACATCTCTACTACATAACCCTGTACATCTCTACTACATAACCCTGTACATCTCTACTACATAACCCTGTACATCTCTACTACATAACCCTGTATATCTCTACTACATAACCCTGTATATCTCTACTACATAACCCTGTACATCTCTACTACATAACCCTGTACATCTCTACTACATAACCCTGTACATCTCTACTACGTAACCCTGTGCATCTCTACTACATAACCCTGTACATCTCTACTACATAACCCTGTACATATCTACTACATAACCCTGTACATCTCTACTACATAACCCTGTATATCTCTACTACATAACCCTGTACATCTCTACTACACAACCCTGTACATCTCTACTACATAACCCTGTACATCTCTACTACGTAACCCTGCACATCTCTACTACATAACCCTGTACATCTCTACTACATAACCCTGCACATCTTTTACTACACTGAACATCTTCACTAAACCATTAACGTTCACTACTATTTCTGGGCTGTGGTTCGTACGTCAGTTTGCGTGCGGCCAGCAGTAACAGCCTGGTTGATCAGACCTTGATCCACCACTAGGCCTGGTCTCAGACCGGGAATGATTTTCTATTTTTTAGCTAACATACGTGTAAATTGTACCTTATTCCTAGTAATGACCCTCGTATTGTAGATAGTCTTAATGAGCCTCGTGTAGTAGATAGTCTTTTTAGTATGATAATAAGATGTTATCTTCATTGTAGAATAATAAGAAAATAGTATAACCTTTATATTATAATAATAAGGTAAAAGGACCCCAATGAAAATAAGTCACTGTGACTTTTTTGGGTTATCCCAGGTTCTCTACACATATGCTGCTATGTATGATAATTGTATGTAACTGTATTTGTGTATACCTGAATAAACTTACTCTCCAGGTATACTCCAGGTACTCACCTTCGCTACTATACACCTGAATATCCACATTTCAGAGCATCATTCACCTTCACTACACATCCCTGAAAAACTGACAAATACCAAACCCACGGTAAGCAGCTGTCTAGACCATAAACTACGGCACGTCACGCGCGTAAAAATATTTCTTGGCCATTAAAATTTATGCATTATGGTTTTTATTTGGGTTGGAACATCGACATAAAATATTTTTGTTTATTTTTTAGGGGAAGGTACAACATAACTCTACACATTCTCGGGGTTCGAAAGATTTGCTGTGTAGAATTTCGTCAGCCTGGTAGGGTATAATTATTATTATAATAAAAAAGAAGCGCTATGGTAGGGTATAAGGTTCGTCAGGAAACAGGACAAGTGTTTCCTGACGCGGATCTTAGTCATCTGACGACCAGCAGCTGGAGCTTTTGGTCATCTGACCGAGGCCTTCTGATTACTAATCGTAGTTAAGATTAAAGTCAACCTGGCTTCCCTGTCCCTATTTAATTAAATTATAACTGGGCGCGCGCGAACAAACACACACCACACACACACACACACACACACAATGGAGTGGAGGCAGGATCTGTACATAGCTTTAAGGAGAGGTATGATAAAGCTCATGGAACATGTAGAGTAAGTAGTGACCAGTGAAGAGGCGGGGCCAGGAGCTGAGACTCGACCCCTGCAACCACAACTAGGTGAGTACACACATGGAGCAGAGAAAGAGTGGACCTAGTAGCGACCAGCGAAGAGGCGGGGCCAGGAACTGTGAATCGACCCCTACAGCCACAGATAGGTGAGTATACACACACACACACCTATTTTGTACTCACCTATTTGTGGTTGCAAGGATCGATTTTCAGATCCTGGCCCTACCTCTTGCTACTCCTCGGATTCACTCCCTCTTAGCCTCTTGGGCCTTATTGTACCTGTTCTTAAAACAGTGCATGGAGCCTACCTCCACCACTGTGTGATGTGTGTGTATGTGTGTGTGTGTTAGTCAGGCAGCAGCACCTGTCACCCAGTATAATATCAAGTGACATAATCAAAGTGATGAGTCAGGTGGTGTTGATCTTCTCTCCCTCCCTCCTCTTCTTCCCTCCTACCACACCTGTTCTTATATCTCTCCCCCTCTTCTCTCCCACATTCTCTCTGGCCTTAGTAACTGCTTTAATATAGAGTGTCCAGAGAGTCCTTACTTAAAGGAAACTATCAATATTTATGCCAAGTGCCAGATCGACCAGGCTATGATGGATATGTGGGGCAGCCGGCCACCAGCAGCAACAGCTTGGTTGACCAGATAATCACCAGACAAGCCTGGCCTAGGGCCGGGCTGCTAGGAGTAGGAGACCTCTCGTAACTGGTTACAGATGGTCGATAGACCCAATAAACCAATCAACAGTAAAATAACACCCAGGCCTGGTCACAGACCGGGCCGCGGGGATGTTGACACCCGAAACCCTCTCCAGGTATTATTGTACCTACTACTAGTGAAGACAGGCAGTTAAGACTAGCTCATACGTTTCGCCCAGCCCGTGTATTCAACACGGGTCGTTCCGGATATGAGCCAAATCTCCGGCCTTCACTAGTGCATGTTATTCTTGTTTCAAGCTCACAAGTAGCCTGTACTGGTAATGACCTGTTTGTAATTACCTATTTGTACAGGGTACTTCACTCGTAAGAGGCCCCGAGTTGGTACTCCCGTAGTTACACCCGTCTTGTTTGTATATTATGTCTGTAGTAAACGATAACTCGGGGGGAGGCCCCGAGTTAAGTTTACTGTAGACATGATATACAAACAAGACTGTTACAACTACGGGAGTTGATAAATTAGACACATGTGCAACACTTTGGTGTCTTTAATGAGGAAACGTTTCGCCACACAGTGGCTTCATCAGTCCATATAAATCAGAAGGGTGTAAGGAGAGGAGTTTGAAATAATCAGTCCCTCAGCCTGGAGTCGACGTAATCAGTCCATTATTCTTTTCAAGATTGATGGACTGATTACATCGACTCGAGGCTGAGGGACTGATTACCTCAAACTCCTCCTGCTCTTCACGATTCTCCTTTGTCTGGACTGATGAAGCCACTGTGTGGCGAAACGTTTCCTCATTAAAGGTACCCAAGTGTTGCACATGTGTCTAATTTATCAACTTGTCGGTTGTCTGAACCATTCATCTACAACTACGGGAGTACCAACTCGAGGCCTCCTACGAGTGAAACATCCTGTAGCTACAGGATCGTATGCTCGTCCTGTCCCGTCTTCAATTACTCAATCATCACATAATTTTATTTCCAATGGCTGAAATACTTACTACATCTTGTAAATCATTCCACCGATCTATCACTCCGAAGAAAAAATTGTAGTATCCCTTCGACTCCACCACTTACGGTAGATGAGAGATAGTATGGTCTCTTAGGCCACCAACAGCCTAGTTGGTCATAGATCATAATGGTTTTAGAGCTATGTGAAATACAATTTTGTGCTCTCATTATTATATTCATTGGAGCACTAACTCGTAAAGTCATATAGAGCCTGGAAGAATGGGAAGCAATTATATTCAGTCCAAGAAAACGGAAGACAAGTCTAGTTCCTTGGATCAAGAGTCCCTTTCATAAATATAAAATCCATTAACTCTATAGATATTCGAGTGTTTTTTTTATGTTAGTGTGAAGTGAATCAGCGTTAACTGATCCTTGTGTAGGTCCTCTCAAGGGAAGTTCCTTGACGCTGGTGAGCGGCTCTTGATCTAGGGAATTGGATCTGTGCCCCAGCTCCCTGAATTAAGCCTGAATACTTTCCACATCACTCCCCTCCCCCCACAGGCGCTGTATAATCCTACGGGTTTATCGCTTCCCCCTTGAATATAATGATCGTTATGTAGTTGACAGGCTTCAATCCAAACAAACTGTGTATATGCATTAAAAATTCAATTTAATCCCATTTTTAATTGTTAAGGTATTCTTTCAAGAACATTAGAATGGAGGAACACTGCAGCAGGCCTACTGACCCATACACGGTAGATTTTTCTCAAAACCACCCATTCCCAACCACTATTTTTCCAACCTTTTCCCCTAAGCTACCCAGGAATTTGCTTCAATACATCAGGTACTAATCAAACCCATCCCTTCCTACTCACATACTTGTTTAATCTCTTTTTAAAGCTAACCAGGTATTTGAAGCCTCAAGGACCCTCGTGGGGGTCGTTAGGCTTTAAACTAATTATGGTACTTGAGGTAAAAACCCTGGCGGTCTTACCAGGAATTACTCAGTCCATTGTAAGACCGGGAGTGGTGAGGTGTGGGTTTATGTCACGCTGTTGTAACAACCTGCACTCATTGACGTTGATTTGTACTTTGACAGTGTGAAGAGCGATATGTTTACGACGTAAAGTAAATCTTGGACACGTTAACTTAGCGGCGATGAGAAGACATTAGTTGGTTTGGATTAGCTCAAAAAAGCAGCCGTCGTGTCGTATTGCCCTTTATTCAGTGTAAGTTATTTATACAAGTATTGTAGATTAGGTAATATATGATAGTTGTGGTGATGGTTGTAGCTGTGTGATTATTGTAGTTGTATTAGTGTTTTTTTTTCCCCACCAGAGTATTTAAATAGATAATTTTGTGTTGATAAATATCAAAACTTATTTAAAAACAAATGTACTGAAATATTTTATTGTCACAAATTCTTGAAACTGGGCATTATAAACCATTGCTTGTCATAGATTGGGGCGAATTACATAAGAAAGAATGATAGAAGCGCCCAGCCACAACTGAAGGGAGTAGTAACAAGGAGGGTGTAATATATCGGATTACTTATGGCTGTCAGGTGGGCGGGGGTGTAGGTGAAAGGGTGGGCGTTTAATGAGAGCACCAGGCCCAGAAGGTGAAGATGGTGGTTGTTGGTCGTGGGAATAGTGGTAGTTAGCTATGGCTAGCCTAGTTTACGTTTAGTACTTTGGACTTCTTCCTACCCCTCAAGGAAGGTTCCTTGATGTTGGTGAGGGGCTCTTGATTTAGGGAATTGGATCTGTGCTCCAGTTCCCCGAATTAAGCCTGAATGCCTTCCACATCCCCCCCCCCAGGCGCTGTATAATCCTCCGGGTTTAGCGCTTCCCCCTTGATTATAATAATAATAATAATAATGGACTTCTTCCGGAAGAT
>NC_069478.1:17811087-17892455 GCF_026875155.1 Cherax quadricarinatus | reverse complement strand
CCCAGGATGCGACTCACACCAGCAACAACCCCCGGGATGCGACTCACACCATCAACTAACACCCAGGATGCGACTCACAACCATCAACTAACACCCAGGAGGGAATCAACCATCAACTAACACCCGGATGCGACTAACACCAGTCAACTAACACGCAAATGCGACTCAAAACCCAGTCAACCTAACACCCAGGATGGACTCCCCACCAGTCAACTAACACCCAGGATGCGACTAAACACCATCAACTAACACCCAGGATGCGACTCACACCAGTCAACTAACACACAGGATGCGACTCACACCAATCAACTAAGACCCAGGATGCGACTCACACCAGTCAACTAAGACCCAGGATGCGACTCACACCAGTCAACTAAGACCCAGGATGCGACTCACACCAGTCAACTAAGACCCAGGATGCGACTCACACCAGTCAACTAAGACCCAGGATGCGACTCACACCAGTCAACTAACACCCAGGATGCGACTTACACCAGTCAACTAACACCCAGGATGCGACTCACACCAGTCAACTAACACCCAGGATGCGACTCACACCAGTCAACTAACACCCAGGATGCGACTCACACCAGTCAACTAACACCCAGGATGCGACTCACACCAGTCAACTAACACCCAGGTACCTACTTACTGCTAGGTGAAAATGGACACCAGGTGTCCTAAGGAAACACGTCCTTATGTTACCACTCGTACCGGGGATCGAACCAAGGACCTCAACTGGAGTACTACAATTGCGCAGACTTACGACAGTTTTAACATCATTATAAGCAATGATCTGGGAAGAAATAAACACAAAAAATATTATAGAAACGTAATGGCTTACCAGAGTATAGTAAATGTGGGAGTCTTGAAGACCAACTTGGATTAGTACCTCAGTCAGGCTCCAGATCAACCAGGCTGTGATGGGTATGTGGGGTAGCGGGCCGTCAGCAGCAACAGGAGGCCTAGGTCCATCCCTGGCAACAGGTCAAGGGTGCTTGACAGGTCACTGACAGGTCAGAAGGACACACTGGCCTCTGGGCGGTTAATCTCTCGTGGGAAACATTATAGAAGAAAATGAATCGTTTGTTCAGTTTAAGGGGAGACTTTACTGGATTTTATGAAGCACTTACGTTGAGGTACAGATATATATATATATGTACAATAATCATAGTGTAAATTTCCTAGGATAACCCAAAAAGTTTAGACGGTGACTTATTTTTATTTTGGTCTTTGATATTTCAATTAGCATCCTTGATATTTCAATAAGCATCCTTGATATTTCAATTAGCATCCTTGATATTTCAATTGGGATCCTTGATATTTCCATATTACTTGCCATTTGTCAAAAGCACTTATCAATAGACATGGCCTTTTCATTTTGGGGGGGGGAGGGGGGGAGAGCAGGTCTTCCTCATCAGTCCCTCAGTGTAGGACTGAGGGACTGATTACCTTATCTTCCACTATTTGCTGTATTTGTTTCTATTATGTTCATGTATTGTATTTTATTGGTAAAGCCAATGGTGAAACGTCTATACATTAGTATGATGATAATTATAGCCATAATTTTTAAAGGGTGGAAGGGTAAGCCAGTGAAGGCCTCGGTCAGATGACCAAAAGCTCCAGCTGTGGGTCATCACATGACTAAGACCTGCATCATCATCTTGCCAGTGTTGAATACCATTGATGATTATAATGTTATTGTTGCATTCAAGGAAAAGCACTAAACCCATATGGGTCATATAGCACCTGGCAAATCAGGGTTTTTTCAGGTTTGATCCAAGGAAAGAGTAGCTTGAATACCTTGGATTAAGCCTTTCACTGGCATCCCATAAAAAATTACATTTCAGTAGTGAAGATCTTCATGAATGGGAAATGAGAGGCAATCAGGCTTGATCCAAGGAAGGTGAAGACAAAGCTCCATTTGGGTGACTGTATAGACAGCCTCATCCATGGGCAGGGCTAGATTAAGGCATAGGGGCTGAAGCCCAGGGGCCTCCAGGTGCTGCAGCCCAGGGCCTCTGCCAGTTGGAGGGCCTCCAGGTGCTGCAGCCAGGCCCTCTGTCAGCTGGAGGGCCTCCAGGTGCTGCAGCCCAGGGTCCTCCACCAGCTGGAGGGCCTCCAGGTAATGCAGCCCAGGGTCCTCCACCAGCTGGAGGGCCTCCAGGTGCTGCAGCCCAGGGCCTCCACCAGCTGGAGGGCCTCCAGGTACTGTAGCCCAGGGCCTCTGTCAGTAGTACTGTGTAGTTAAAACTGTTTACTGTGAGTCACTGCCTCCTGGCTATGATGTCATGAGTTCCCTCTCCTTTTGAACTGCCTTGCCCCGGGCAGTAGTCAGTCAGAGAGTGGGGTTGAAGGCAAATAATACTACAAGGTCAGGCTCTGCGTTCTCCTTCAGAATACTACTTAATATATGGCTACCATCATCCAACGTGGTTATTTATACCCAAATCCTCCACCGAACCCCCCACGGTACCTCCGCCAGCTGAGGGCCTCCAGAGATTAAGTGAAAAGTGTTCACAATTTGTTTCCAAGAAACTACACAAAACAAATGTTTGAAATTTTAATTGTGGTTAACATTGAAAAATAAATTTAATGTTCTTAACTTGTCTCCTTTTGAAAATATCACCTGGGCTTTACAATACCTGTAGCCAAGGGATCTACAATACCTGTAGCACATGGGTCTACTATAAATGTAGCCCATGGGTCTACAATACTTGTAGCCCAGGGGTCCAAAACACCTGTAGCCCAGGGGCTTACAATACTTGTAGACCAGGGGTCTACAATATCTTAATCTGGCTCTGTCCATTTTTCTTTTTTTTTTAACATATTGGCCACCTCCCACTGAGGTAGAGCAACCCAAAAAAGAGAGGAAACACATTTACTGTCAGTTATTCAATCACTGTCTTGCCAGAAGTGTACCGAGATCACTGTACAGATGACTTTCTGAGCTACAACATCCCCGGCCCTCCTTCAGAGTACACGCACTGTACTTTCCACCTCCAGGACTCCAAGTCCATCTAACCATTTTCTCTGAATTCCTTCATAAATATTACCTTACTAACTCCAACAGCACATCAGGTCATAAGAACCATTCCTCCTCCTCTTGATATAATTGATTCATTTATGGTTATTATTATATTTAAAAAGTTATTTCGGTGTGGGTCATTCATCACTGGGCATCCATGTGTGTAACACTGATAAGCAACAAACAGGCTCCATCTCCCTCACAGTACACTATACACCCAGACTCTATATTCACAGGATGCACTAAACCAGTAGGGGACCATACACTGTCTATACTGTATTTACAGGGAAGCTTTAGAGCTCTCCTGTGAATACAGTATAGACTGTGTATAACCCCTACAGGTCTACTGCACTCTGTGAATATAATTCCTGTGAATACAGTACCTAGGGAATGGGAGGGAATGAAGTCTGATGCAAAAAGAAGGCAAGCTCCAAATCCTTGCACCAAGAGCCTTTCACCAGCTTCAAGACTCCTCACTTTCCCTTGAAGTGTGTGACAAAGACCTTTCATTGTAACTTCCAGCCTAACACCCTTCAGTATGTCAGTATGCTAACACCCTTCAGTGTGTCAGTATGCTAACACCCTTCAGTGTGTCAGTATACTAACACCCTTCAGTGTGTCAGTATGCTAACACCCTTCAGTGTGTCATATGCAACACCCTTCAGTGTGTCAGTATGCTAACACCCTTCAGTGTGTCAGTTGCTAACCCCTTCAGTTTTGTCAGTATGCTAACACCCTTCAGTGTGTCAGTATGCAAAACACCCTTCATGTGTCAGTATGCTAACACCCTTCAGGGGTTGTCAGTATGCTAACACCCTTCAGGTGTCGTATGCTTAACACCTTTCAGTGTGTCAGTATGCTAACACCCTTCAGTGTGTCAGTATGCTAACACCCTTCAGTGTGTCAGTATGCTAACACCTTCAGTGTGTCAGTATGCTAACACCCTTCAGGGGTGTCAGTATGCTAACACCCTTCAGTGTGTCAGTATGCTAACACCCTTCAGTGTGTCAGTATGCTAACACCTTCAGTATGTCAGTATGCTAACACCTTCAGTGGGGTCCAGTATGCTACACCTTCGTGTGTCAGTATGCTAACACCCTTCAGTGTGTCAGTATGCTAACACCCTTCAGTGTGTCAGTATGCTAACACCCTTCAGTGTGTCAGTATGCTAACACCCTTCAGTGTGTTCAGTATGCTAACACCCTTCAGTGTGTCAGTATGCTAACACCTTCAGTGTGTCAGTATGCTAACACCCTTCAGTGTGTCAGTATGCTAACACCTTCAGTGTGTCATTTATGCTAACTCCCTTCAGTGTGTCAGTATGCTAACACCCTTCAGAATGTCATATGCTAACACCCATTCAGTGTGTCAGTATACTAACACCCTTCAGTGTGTCAGTATGCTAAACACCTTCAGTGTGTCAGTATGCTAACACCCTTCAGTGTGTCAGTATGCTAACACCCTTCAGTGTGTCAGTATGCTAACACCCTTCAGTGTGTCAGTATGCTAACACCCTTCAGTGTGTCAGTATGGCTAACACCTTCAGTGTGTCAGTAGGCTAACACCCTTCAGTGTGTCAGTATGCTAACACCCTTCAGTATGTCAGTATGCTAACACCCTTCAGTATGTCAGTATGCTAACACCCTTCAGTATGTCAGTATGCTAACACCCTTCAGTGTGTCAGTATGCTAACACCTTCAGTATGTTCAGTATGCTAACACCCTTCAGTGTGCAGTATGCTAACACCCTTCAGTGTGTCAGTATGCTACCACCCTTCAGTATGTCAGTATGCTAACACCCTTCAGTGTGTCAGTATGCTACCACCCTTCAGTGTGTCAGTATGCTACCACCCTTCAGTGTGTCAGTATGCTAACACCCTTCAGTGTGTCAGTATGCTACACCCTTCAGTGGTCAGTATGCTAACACCCTTCAGTGTGTCAGTATGCTACCACCCTTCAGTGTGTCAGTATGCTAACACCCTTCAGTGTGTCAGTATGCTAACACCCTTCAGTGTGTCAGTATGCTAACACCCTTCAGTGTGTCAGTATGCTAACACCCTTCAGTGTGTCAGTATGCTAACACCCTTCAGTGTGTCAGTATGCTAACACCCTTCAGTGTGTCAGTATGCTAACACCCTCAGTGTGTCAGTATGCTAACACCCTTCAGTGTATCAGTATGCTAACACCCTTCAGTGTGTCAGTATGCTAACACCCTTCAGTGTGTCAGTATGCTAACACCTTCAGTGTGTCAGTATGCTAACACCCTTCAGTGTGTCAGTATGCTAACACCCTTCAGTGTGTCAGTATGCTAACACCCTTCAGTGTGTCAGTATATGCTAACACCCTTCAGTGTGTCAGTACTGCTAGCACCCTTCAGTGTGTCAGTATGCTAACACTCTTCAGTGTGTCAGTATGCTAACACCCTTCAGTGTGTCAGTATGCTAACACCCTTCAGTGTCAGTATGCTAACACCCTTCAGGTGTCAGTATGCTAACACCCTTCAGTGTGTCAGTATGCTAACACCCTTCAGTGTGTCAGTATGCTAGCACCCTTCAGTGTGTCAGTATGCTAACACTCTTCAGTGTGTCAGTATGCTACAACCCTTCAGTATGTCAGTATGTTCTAACACCCTTCAGTGTCGTCAGTCATGCTAACACCCTTCAGTGTGTCAGTATGCTAACACCCTTCAGTGTGTCAGTACAGTATCCTAACACCCTTCAGTGTGTCAGTACAGTATGCTAACACCCTCTTGTGTCAGTACAGTATGCTAACACCCTTCAGTGTGTCAGTACAGTATCCTAACACCCTTCAGTGTGTCAGTACAGTATCCTAATACCCTTCAGTGTGTCAGTACAGTATCCTAACACCCTTCAGTGTGTCAGCACAGTATCCTAATACACTTCAGTGTGTCAGTACAGTATCCTAACACCCTTCAGTGTGTCAGCACAGTATCCTAATACCCTTCAGTGTGTCAGCACAGTATCCTAATACCCTTCAGTGTGTCAGTACAGTATCCTAATACCCTTCAGTGTGTCAGCACAGTATCCTAATACCCTTCAGTGTGTCAGTACAGTATCCTAATACCCTTCAGTGTGTCAGTACAGTATCCTAACATCCTTCAGTGTGTCAGTACAGTATCCTAACATCCTTCAGTGTGTCAGTACAGTATCCTAATACCCTTCAGTGTGTCAGTACAGTATCCTAATACCCTTCAGTGTGTCAGCACAGTATCCTAATACCCTTCAGTGTGTCAGTACAGTATCCTAATACCCTTCAGTGTGTCAGTACAGTATCCTAACATCCTTCAGTGTGTCAGTACAGTATCCTAACATCCTTCAGTGTGTCAGTACAGTATCCTAATACCCTTCAGTGTGTCAGTACAGTATCCTAATACCCTTCAGTGTGTCAGCACAGTATCCTAATACCCTTCAGTGTGTCAGTACAGTATCCTAATACCCTTCAGTGTGTCAGTACAGTAACCTAACATCCTTCAGTGTGTCAGTACAGTATCCTAATACCCTTCAGTGTGTCAGTACAGTATAAGACAGAGAAACACCACAATAAGAGAACATGTTTTTAATAGCAAAAATTGTCTGGGTATAAATAAGTATCAATAACAAAAGTCTGAAGCCCAAGTACATCCAGGTTTGTGTCACTGATGTGAATTGAAATACTCCCACATGGAAACATAAATACTCCCACATGGAAACATAAATACTCCCACATGGAAATATAAATACTACCACATGGAAACATAAATACTCCCACATGGAAACATTAATACTCCCACATGGAAACATAAATACTCCCACATGGAAACATAAATACTCCCACATGGAAACATAAATACTCCCACATGGAAATATAAATACTACCACATGGAAACAAATACTCCCACATGGAAACATTAATACTCCCACATGGAAACATTAATACTCCCACATGGAAACATTAATACTCCCACATGGAAACATAAATACTCCCACATGGAAACATTAATACTCCCACATGGAAACATTAATACTCCCACATGGAAACATTAATACTCCCACATGGAAACATTAATACTCCCACATGGAAACATAAATACTCCCACATGGAAACATTAATACTCCCACATGGAAACATTAATACTCCCACATGGAAACATAAATACTCCCACATGGAAACATTAATACTCCCACATGGAAACATAAATACTCCCACATGGAAACATAAATACTCCCACATGGAAACATTAATACTCCACATGGAAACATAAATACTCCCACATGGAAAACATTAATACTCCCACATGGAAAACATAAATACTCCCACATGGAAACATAAATACATCCCACATGGAAACATAAATAACTCCCACATGGAAACATAAATACTCCCACATGGAAACATAAATACTCCCACATGGAAACATTAATACTCCCACATGGAAACATAAATACTCCCACATGGGGACATAAATACTCCCACATGGAAACATAAATACTCCCACATGGGGACATAAATACTCCCACATGGAAACATAAATACTCCCACATGGAAACATAAATACTCCCACATGGAAACATAAATACTCCCACATGGAAACATTAATACTCCCACATGGAAACATAAATACTCCCACATGGAAACATAAATACTCCCACATGGAAACATAAATACTCCCACATGGAAACATTAATACTCCCACATGGAAACATAAATACTCCCACATGGGGACATAAATACTCCCACATGGAAACATAAATACTCCCACATGGGGACATAAATACTCCCACATGGAAACATAAATACTCCCACATGGAAACATAAAATACTCCCACATGGAAACATAAATACTCCCACATGGAAACATAAATACTCCCACATGGAAACATAAATACTCCCACATGGAAACATAAATACTCCCACATGGAAACATAAATACTCCCACATGGGGACATAAATACTCCCACATGGGGACATAAATACTCCCACATGGAAACATAAATACTCCCACATGGAAACATAAATACTCCCACATGGGGACATAAATACTCCCACATGGAAACATAAATACTCCCACATGGAAACATAAATACTCCCACATGGAAACATAATACTCCCACATGGAAACATAAATACTCCCACATGGAAACATTAATACTCCCACATGGAAACATAAATACTCCCACATGGAAACATTAATACTCCCACATGGAAACATTAATACTCCCACATGGAAACATAAATACTCCCACATGGAAACATAAATACTCCCACATGGAAACATAAATACTCCCACATGGGGACATAAATACTCCCACATGGGGACATAAATACTCCCACATGGAAACATAAATACTCCCACATGGAAACATAAATACTCCCACATGGGGACATAAATACTCCCACATGGAAACATAAATACTCCCACATGGAAACATAAATACTCCCACATGGAAACATAAATACTCCCACATGGAAACATAAATACTCCCACATGGAAACATAAATACTCCCACATGGGGACATAAATACTCCCACATGGGGACATAAATACTCCCACATGGAAACATAAATACTCCCACATGGAAACATAAATACTCCCACATGGGGACATAAATACTCCCACATGGAAACATAAATACTCCCACATGGAAACATAAATACTCCCACATGGAAACATAAATACTCCCACATGGAAACATAAATACTCCCACATGGAAACATAAATACTCCCACATGGAAACATAAATACTCCCACATGGGGACATAAATACTCCCACATGGGGACATAAATACTCCCACATGGAAACATAAATACTCCCACATGGAAACATAAATACTCCCACATGGAAACATAAATACCCCCAAACATGGAAACATAAATACTCCCACATGGGGACATAAATACTCCCACATGGGGACATAAATACTCCACTGGAAACATAAATACTCCCACATGGAAACATAAATACTCCCACATGGGGACATAAATACCCCCACATGGGGACATAAAACTCCACATGGGGACATAAATACTCCCACATGGGGACATAAATACTCCCACATGGGGACATAAAATACTCCACATGGGACATAAATACTCCCACATGGGGACATAAATATCCCACATGGAAACATAAATACTCCCACATGGGGACATAAATACTCCCACATGGGACATAAATACTCCCACATGGGGACATAAATACTCCCACAGGGGGAAACATAAATACTCCCACATGGAAACATAAATACTCCCACATGGAAACATAAATACTCCCACATGGGGACATAAATACTCCCACATGGGACATAAATACTCCCACATGGAAACATAAATACTCCCACATGGAAACATAAATACTCCCACATGGGGACATAAATACTCCCACATGGAAACATAAATACTCCCACATGGAAACATAAATACTCCCACATGGGGACATAAATACTCCCACATGGGGACTTTAAATACTCCCACATGGGGACATAATACTCCACATGGGGACATAAATACTCCCACATGGGACATAAATACTCCCACATGGGACAAAAAATACTCCCACATGGGGACATAAATACTCCCACATGGAAACATAAAATCTCCCACATGGAAACATAAATACTCCCACATGGGGACATAAATACTCCCACATGGGGACATAAATTTACTCCCACATGGGGACATAAATACTCCCACATGGGGACATAAATACTCCCACATGGGGACATAAATACTCCCACATGGGGACATAAATACTCCCACATGGGGACATAAATACTCCCACATGGAAACATAAATACTCCCACATGGGGACATAAATACTCCCACATGGGACATAATACTCCCACATGGGGACATAAAATACTCCCACATGGGACATAAATACTCCCACATGGAAACATAAATACTCCCACATGGAAACATAAATACTCCCACATGGGGACATAAATACTCAGACATGGGGACATAAATACTCCCACATGGAAACATAAATACTCCCACATGGGGACATAAATACTCCCACATGGGGACATAAATACTCCCACATGGAAACATAAATACTCCCACATGGAAACATAAATACTCCCACATGGGACATAAATTTACTCCACATGGGACATAAATACTCCCCACATGGAAACATAAATACTCCCACATGGAAACATAAATACTCCCACATGGGGACATAAATACTCCCACATGGAAACATAAATACTCCCACATGGAAACATAAATACTCCCACATGGGGACATAAATACTCCCACATGGGGACATAAATACTCCCACATGGGGACATAAATACTCCCACATGGGGACATAAATACTCCCACATGGGGACATAAATACTCCCACATGGGGACATAAATACTCCCACATGGGGACATAAATACTCCCACATGGAAACATAAATACTCCCACATGGGGACATAAATACTCCACATGGGACATAAATACCCCCACATGGAAACATAAATACTCCCACATGGAAACATAAATACTCCCACATGGGGACATAAATACTCCCACATGGAAACATAAATACTCCCACATGGAAACATAAATACTCCCACATGGAAACATAAATACTCCCACATGGAAACATTAATACTCCCACATGGAAACATAAATACTCCCACATGGAAACATTAATACTCCCACATGGAAACATTAATACTCCCACATGGAAACATTAATACTCCCACATGGAAACATTAATACTCCCACATGGAAACATTAATACTCCCACATGGAAACATTAATACTCCCACATGGAAACATTAATACTCCCACATGGAAACATTAATTACTCCCACATGGAACATTAATACTCCCACATGGAAACATAAATACTCCCACAGGAAACATAAATACTCCCCACATGGAAACATTAATACTCCCACATGGAAAAATAAATACTCCCACATGGAAACATTAATACTCCCACATGGAAACATAAATACTCCCACATGGAAACATTAATACTCCCCCCATGGAAACATTAATACTCCCACATGGAAACATAAATACTCCCACATGGAAACATTAATACTCCCACATGGAAACATTAATACTCCCACATGGAAACATTAATACTCCCACATGGAAACATTAATACTCCCACAATGGAAACATTAATACTCCCACATGGAAACATTAATACTCCCACATGGAAACATTAAATACTCCCACATGGAAACATTAATACTCCCACATGGGGACATAAATACTCCCACATGGGGACATAAATACTCCCACATGGAAACATTAAAATACTCCCACATGGAAACATAAATACTCCCACATGGAAACATTAATACTCCCACATGGAAACATTAATACTCCCACATGGAAACATTTAATACTCCCACATGGAAACATTAATACTCCCACATGGAAACATTAATACTCCCACATGGAAACATTAATACTCCCACATGGAAACTTTAAATACTCCCACATGGGGACTAAATACTCCCACATGGAAACTTTAAAATACTCCCACATGGAAACATAAATACTCCCACATGGAAACATAAATACTCCACATGGGAAACATAAATACTCCCACATGGGACATAAATTTACTCCCACATGGGGACATAAATACTCCCACATGGAACATAAATACTCCCACATGGAAACATAAATACTCCCACATGGGACATAAATACTCCCAAAATGGAAACATAAATACTCCCACATGGGGACATAAATACTCCCACATGGAAACATAAATACTCCCACATGGGGACATAAATACTCCCACATGGAAACATAAATACTCCCACATGGGGACATAAATACTCCCACATGGGGACATAAATACTCCCACATGGGGACATAAATACTCCCACATGGGGACATAAATACTCCCACATGGAAACATAAATACTCCCACATGGAAACATAAATACTCCCACATGGAAACATTAAATACTCCCACATGGAAACATAAATACTCCCACATGGAAAACATAAATACTCCCACATTGGAACATAAATACTCCCACATGGAAACATAAATACTCCCCACATGGAAACATTAATACTCCCACATGGAAACATTAATACTCCCACATGGAAAACTTAATACTCCCACATGGGGACATAAATACTCCCACATGGGGACATAAATACTCCCACATGGAAACATAAATACTCCCACATGGGGACATAAATACTCCCACATGGAAACATAAATACTCCCACATGGGACATAAATACTCCACATGGAAACATAAATACTCCCACATGGGGACATAAATACTCCCACATGGGGACATAAATACTCCCACATGGAAACATTAATACTCCCACATGGAAACATTAATACTCCCACATGGAAACATAAATACTCCCACATGGAAACATTAATACTCCACATGGAAACATAAATACTCCCACATGGAAACATTAATACTCCCACATGGAAACATTAATCTCCCACATGGAAACAATAATACTCCCACATGGGGACATAAATACTCCCACATGGGGACATAAATACTCCCACATGGAAACATAAATACTCCCACATGGAAACATAAATACTCCCACATGGGGACATAAATACTCCCACATGGAAATATAAATACTACCACATGGAAACATTAATACTCCCACATGGGGACATAATACTCCCACATGGGGACATAAATACTCCCACATGGAAACATAAATACTCCCCATGAAACATAAATACTCCCACATGAAACTTAATACTCCCACATGGAAAATAAATACTCCCACATGGAAACATAAATACTCCCACATGGAAACATAAATACTCCCACATGGAAACATAAATACTCCCACATGGAAACATAAATACTCCCACATGGAAACATAAATACTCCCACATGGGAATATAAATACTCCCACATGGAAACATAAATACTCCCACATGGAAACATAAATACTCCCACATGGAAACATAAATACTCCCACATGGGAATATAAATACTCCCATATGGGAACATAATACTCCCACATGGGAACATAAATACTCCCACATGGAAACATAAATACTCCCACATGGAAACATAAATACTCCCACATGGAAACATAAATACTCCCACATGGAAACATAATATCTCCCACATGGAAACATAAATACTCCACATGGAAACATAAATTACTCCCACATGGGAATATAAATACTCCCACATGGAAACATAAATACTCCCACATGGAAACATAAATACTCCCACATGGGAATATAAATACTCCCACATGGAAACATAAATACTCCCACATGGAAACATAAATACTCCCACTGGGAATAAAAATACTCCCACATGGAAACATAAATACTCCACATGGAAACATAAATACTCCCACATGGGAATATAAATACTCCCATATGGGAACATAATACTCCCACATGGGAACATAAATACAGTGGACCCCCAGTTTGCGATATTATTTCATTCCAGAAGTATGTTCAGGTGCCAGTAATGACCGAATTTGTTCCCATAAGGAATATTGTGAATTAGATTAGTCCATTTCAGACCCCCAAACATACACATACAAATGCACTTACATAAATACACTTACATAATTGGTCGCATTGGGAGCTGATCGTAAACCGGGGGTCCACTGTACTCCCATCACACACACACACTTCAATGATGTCATTAGCTGAGAACACAAAGTAATCGTCAAATCGTGTCTCTCCTTGATAAGATGGGTAGACAATCCTGGCTCTGGACCCTTCACAGCCACAGTTGTTTCTTATTAATACCTGGGAACTCTTCAAGTGTTTGAAAATAAGTAGTATAAACAAATACAGGTATATCGTTATCAATAAATACTGACTTATGATAAGTCACCTGAAGATCATCTGCCGCTCCTCCAAGAATAATAATGATATACACACAAGAGATATGTGAATTCTTAGGTAAAACAAGATTTAATATTACACCAGTGTTAGCAAGGTTACTATTAATGTATTAACCAGACTTTTTTATTTTACAAATGATAATAATATGCATTCTGCACCAATTGATAATTACAATCTAAATCTAAAATATTAAGTATTTAAAATTTCATGATAGTACAACAACGATAAGATGGATTTTCTTTTTAGACTGGAAATTTCCTTTTAGTTTTTGTGGAAAATAATATATTAGCTATTTCACCATTTTCTTTAGGAAAAAGTGAGCAGGAAAATCTTCACTTGATCTCAATAAACTAACAATACTGTATAGTATGACTCTAATACTTTGCATCATCACTGACTTTGCATTATGCTTTGAATCTGTGCCACTTATTTGATAGTTTTTTAAGAAATAAAGATTTGAATTTGAGTATTTAATAAACTAATGCTGAAAACCTGTGGACATTAATCCACACATAATCACAAAATATACAAGTTTTTAATATGAGAATAGATATCTTAGAAATTCTTCGAAAATATCATAACTTTTCTCTGATTCCTCTTGAGAACTTGGATAAACTTCTGAACTAATCCTGAGCATTTTTAGGAAATATTTCAGCTAAATTATGAAATAAAAATGAATAACTATACATATTATGATAAAAAAAAAACATCTGGGCATTTAAAAATTTTCATAGTGAATAATAAGCTAAGGAAAAGGGCACTTATATACAGTTCAGGATGTTTCCTCTAATGTCCTGAACTGTACATAAGTACCTTATTCCACATCTTGTCGGTATCATCATACCATTTCTCAAAATAAGTTAAGCCTATATAGGTCAACATGTACTTTTTGATCACATAGGTTGTGATCCAAACTGAGTGTTGTTTCTATGACACCACAAGTCCAAGAATATATGTATTCCTCATTACTGAATACTTGGAATGATATATCGTAATGTGGATTAATTCTGATAGCTTCTGAATAATAAATTAAATTCACACTAGGTTTTGAGGCAGAATAATTGAAGGAGCATCTTCACTCAGTAACTAGCAACAGTATAGTGCATATTTTCACAGTACTGTAACTAGATGGAAGATCTTTAGCAATGGCTTCAGCTCAGCAAGGTAAACCTCTTGGGAATTAATTTGATATTTGTGCTTTGTATACAAAGTGAATATAATGTAGGGACACCTTAAAATGTTGAGAAGTCATGAATCTATGTTCAATGCATACAGACCTTCATATTTCTTAACTAGAGGAAACATGTCTTCAATTACTGGTATTATGTGTAACTTATCCTTTGTTCAAACATCACCAGCAACTGTATTTCCTTCAATTGAAGGCTTGTTTCTACGTTTCGCAAAGCAGGAGAAGTACCATATGGACTGATCACTGAAAATAAAAATATATGTTAAAAATTTGCTGCAGTGAAAGGCACTAAATTATTACGATCATGAGAAAGTGCTCAACCCATAGAGAGTTATATAGTGAATAGGGAATGGTAGATAATCAGCTTTGATTCATGGAAGAGTAACTCTTATTCCTTGCAACAAGAACCCTTCACCAGCATTATGGCATCTTAAATACAAATACAAAATTTATTTCTTTGCAAAGGTTACAATGTATAATTATATTACATAATTTGTTAGATTCAAAAAAGCCACTATCATGCCGGGAAATTTTGGGCAGCCTAATCTTCCCTCTAAGGATAGTATAGTATAGCAAATACAGTGGACCCCCGGTTTACGATATTATTTCATTCCAGAAGTATGTTCAGGTGCCAGTACTGAACGAATTTGTTCCCATAAGGAATATTGTGAATTAGATTAGTCCATTTCAGACCCCCGAACATACACGTACAAACGCACCTACATAAATACACTTGCATAATTGGTCGCATTGGGAGGTGATCGTAAACCGGGGGTCCACTGTACTGCATTATTACTATATTTACTTAAAGCTAGCAATTAGTAATTTATTAAAGTTATATTCTCGTACAGTACTAAGTTTTTATTACAGCATTCAATAAATGACAAAATTAACCTGCCACTCATTTTAAACATTTATTTAATTTTAAAGGAAATCTAATTTCCATTCCTTTAAATTTTCATCATTTATAGACTTTTGGTTTATGCCTTTTCACTAATTATACATAGCAAGTTTTGTTACAGGCTCTGCATGCTCCTTGTATTTGCAATAAAAATGAACTTTAACTGAATTCCGTCACTGTTTTTTCACAGACACAGAATAAAGAATATCCATACTTATGGACCACTCTCCAAACTGATTTCTCAAATGCAAAAATATGAAATCCTCACCTTCCGAAAGATTCGCTTTCTTGTAGAGTTTGTGGGAGTTCACAGCCTACTGTCTCGGGCAAGAACACAACCAGACAACCGGACACTATGGACAGTGCTCCGAAGATGATAAGCGGCAAAGGCCTGTAAGTGGGGGCCCTTTGGAAGGGGAAAAGCATACAAATTAGTACGGAAAGGAATTAATTTTTCCCCTACAAATAATTTTTAAGTGCAGTCCCACAAGGTTTCCATTTTAAGACCAAAAAAACATCAATAAAAAGGAGAAAACATCCCTTTACCAAACCCAAAAAAAAAAAATTTTTGGGGAAAATTAAAAATTTTTTTTTAAAGGAGAAATTGAAGACCCTTTTTTAATTTTTTTAAGGGTGCTTTTGAAATTTTTTCCAGTTTTTTAAATGTTTTCCCATAGTGTACCCAATTTTTTTAAATGGGGGAAATTTTAAGGTGAAGAAAAAAGAATTTGTGGGGCTGGAGAAAATATTTGTCCTTGAAAAAAGGTTTTTCCCTTTTTCTAGGCTTTGGTTCCTTAAAGGAAGTTGACTGTTTTGGGTAGAGGTTTTTTGTTTCAAAGGGAACAAAACCTGTCCTCCCCTTTCTTGGTTTTGGAACCAAGGCACCCCCTTTCCCTCATTTTTTAAAATTTTCCAAATTTTTTCCTTAAAATTTTTTATTTTTGGTACCTTAAACGACAAAAAAAGGGTTTTCCAAAACCTTAAAAAAAAGAATGTTTTTTTTTTGAAAGTGCCAAGAAATTTTTAAAAATTTCGGGTGTCTGGACAAAAAAGGGGGTTTTAACTTGCAAACAATATGCTTTTTCCCGGGAAATAAAAAGGAAAGGGGAAACAAAAACCCTTTTTAACTAAAAGGGGAAATTAACCCTTTCCCATACCAAACAAGTCAATAATAAAACCCCCAAATTTTAATTAAGATTTTCTAAACCCACATGCGGATTTTCCCATTTTTTGCTAACTGCATTTGGCAAACAAAAACCCCAGTCATTCCTTCTATACCTGCATTGCAAGACAGAACCCCAGTTTTTTCCCTTTGCTAACTGCAGGGGCCAAGACAGAACCCCAGTCATTCCTTCTAAAAACGGGCAGTCAAAACAGAACCCCAATCTTTCCCCTTGCTAACTGCAGTGCAAGACAAAAACCCCATTCTTTCCCTTTGGGTAAAACTGAAGTGCAAGAAAGCCCCAAAGTCTTCCCCTTCTAACTGAAAGTGAAAAACATAACAAATTTTATTCCTTGTAAAAACTGCAGTGAAAGCAGAACCCAACTTCCTTGCTAGACTGCAGTGCAAGACAAACCCAAAAGTCCTTTTCCTTGCAAACCCTTCAGTGCAAAAAAAACCCCCTTAACCCCTTCTAGCTGCAGTGAAAGACAAACACTAGCTTTCCCTTCTAACGCATTTCAAAACAAAACCCCATTCATTCCTTTTTTAAATTTGCATTCCCAAAAACAAACACCAGTTTTTTCCCTTTGCTAGACTGCAGGGGCAAAGACAGAACACCCTTCTTTTTCCTTGCTAGACTGCGTTCAATACAGAACACCCAAGGCCCATTCCTTGCAAAGACTGCAGTGCAAACAGAACACCCCTTTCCTTTTCCTTTTCCAACGGAACCCCCAAGCCCCCCCAGAAAAACCCTTTTCTTTACCCCCCCTTTTGTTTACCCCCTTGCCGTGCAAGAAAAACACTATTTTTTCCCTTTGCTAACTCCCAATGAAACAGAAACCAGCCCATTCCTTCAAGACGCATTGCAAAAACAGAAAAACCACCCATTCCTTGCTAACTGCTTTGCAAGACAGAACCCCATCTTTCCTTTTTTGACTCAGTGCAAACAGAAACCCAGTTTTTCCCTTGCTAGCAGTAAAGACAAACACCAGCTTTCCTTGCTAACGAGTGCAAGACAAACCTAGTCATTCCTTGCTAGACTGCAGTGCAAGACAGAACACCAGTCATTCCTTGCTAGACTGCAGTGCAAGACAGAACACCAGTCATTCCTTGCTAGACTGCAGTGCAAGACAGAACACCAGTCATTCCTTGCTAGACTGCAGTGCAAGACAGAACACCAGTCATTTCCTTCTAATGAAATTTTCAACAAAACTAGTATTCCCTAAAAGACTAAGTGGACAAAAAAAAAGCCATTCCACTAGATGATGCAAACCCAGAAACCCCAGCCATTCCCCTAGATGCAGGCAAACAGAACATTTGCATTCCCCCCCCCTAGATGATGCAAGACAGACAACCAGCATTCCCCTAGAGCTGCAGCAAAGACGAAAAAAAAAGCCATTCCCCTAGATGATGCAAACAGAACACCATTTAAACAAAAACCATTCCCACTAAGTTAAAGTTTTCAACCAAAACTACCATTTCCCTGAAAAAGCTAAGACTAAGTGGCACTTAACACAAAGCCAGTTCCCACTAGAGTGACTGCAAACAGCACACTGCACTTAACACAAAGCCAGTTCCCACTAGAGTGACTGCAAACAGCACACTGCACTTAACACAAAGCCAGTTCCCACTAGAGTGACTGCAAACAGCACACTGCACTTAACACAAAGCCAGTTCCCACTAGAGTGACTGCAAACAGCACACTGCACTTAACACAAAGCCAGTTCAAATTCAAATTCAAATTCAAAGTTTATTCTCTATAAGGATTACAATGCTGAGTTTACAGAATTTGGTTATTGTGTGGTTTACATGTAGTAAAATAATAATTACAGAGTGTACCACTAGAACACCTAGCATGGCTAGGCATTTCGGGCAGACTTAGTTTAAATCTTAATTTTAAAATATTACAAATTATGAGGTAAGTTGGTATTATGGCTAAGTGACTAAATACTAGTTTGTGAGTTTAGCAATGTGAATAATTTTGTTTTGGCACAGTAATAGTTTCAGTATTGGAGTATCACAGGATTCATTATTTTAAGATTGAGTTAATATTTCTGTTATGGTCAAATGGGTGAGTGAGTGAAGTGTGAACAAAGAAGTGGTATTCGTGTAGTTAGTTGAAGGGGTGTATCAGGGAGACAAGATGTTTTCTGATGGTAGTTTTGAAGGTGATGAATGTGTCTGCAGTTCTAGAGTCTCCCGGTAGGGTGTTCCCCAATTTAGGCCTTTGACATACACTGAATTTTGTAAAGGTTTAGTCGGACACGGGGAATGGGCGTAGAGATGTTAGTGTATGGTGTAATGCCTGTGGGTTCTGTCACAACTATTTAAGAAAAGCTTTTAGGTCAAGGTTGATTATTGGAGTTTAAGGTCCCGTAGATGTAGATTGCACAGTAGTAAGTGTGGATGTACTGAACAGGGAGTAAGTTTAGATCTATGAAGAGTGGGGGGTGTGTTGCCCAGGGATGGGATTTTTGTGATTATTCTTACTGCAGCTTTTTGTTGGGTTATTATTGGTTTAGGTGTGTTGCTGCAGTTTATCCCCCCAAACACAAATAGCATAGGTGAGGTATGGATAAATTAAATGAGTGGATAGTGTGAAAAAGGGCATTTTGCGGACGTAGTATCGTATCTTTGGGGAGGACCCAACCATTTTGGATACTTTTTTGGTTATGTGTTGGATATGGGTGCTGAATTCAGGTTGTTGTCAAGGGATAGGCCTAGGAATTTGCCCCATTATGTCTGGTAATTAGAGTGTTTGTCGATCTTAAGTTAATTTGTGCATCTCCTGCTCTGCTACCAAACATAATATAGTAGGTTTTGTCAGTGTTAAGCGTAAGTTTATTGGCTGTCATCCAAGTCGATATTTTGATCAGCTCCTCGTTACAATGGTGTTGAGGGTGGCAAGATTAGGGTTTTGAGATGAAAATAAGTTGTGTCGTCAGCAAAGAGAATGGGTTTCAGGGGTTTTGGGTACGTTTGGAAGATCTTTATGTATATAGGAAAGAGCGGGACCCGGGCATTTCCCGCGGAACTCCATATCAAGTGGCCTGTTTTTTGATGCTGTTTTTAATGGTGACATCTGATACCCATTGTAAGTAAGATTTGAAATATGCAAAAAGCACACTGCAAAAAGCACGCTGCACTTAACCCAAAGCCAGTTCCCACTAAGTGACTGCAAACACACCTGCACTTAACACAAAAACCAGTTCCCCCAGAGTGACTGCAAACAGCACACTGCACTTAAAAAAAGCCGTTCCCCCTAGGTGACTGCAAAAAGCACCTGCACTTAATACAAAGCCGTTTCCCCCTAATGACTGCAAAAACCATCACTTAACACAAAAACCCGTTCCCACTAGAGTACTGCAAACGGCCCCACTCACTTAAACAAAACCAGTTTCCCCCAAGTACTGCAAACAGCACACTGCACTTAACACAAAGCCTTCCCACTAGATGATGCAAACAGCACACGCAATAACAAAAGCCGTTCCCACTAGGTGACTGCAAACAGCACATGCACTTAACACAAAGCCATTCCCACTAGAGTGACTGCAAAAAAGCACACTGCACTTTAAACAAACCATTCCCACTAGAGTATTGCAAACGCACACTGCACTTAACTACAAAGCCATTCCCCTAGAGTGACTGCAAACAGCACACTCACTTAACCCCAAAGCCGTTCCCCTAGGTGACGCAAACAGCACACTCCTTTAAACCCAAAGCCATTTTCCACTAGTGACTGCAAAAAGCACACGCACTTAACCACAAAGCCCGTTCTACGAGTGACTGCAAACAGCACCCTGATTAACCACAAAGCCATTCCCACTGGAGTGACTGCAACACACTTGCACTTTAAACCCCAAAGCCAGTTCCCCTGGGGTGACTGCAAAAAGCACCTTTCCCCTTAACCACAAACCATTCCCACGGATGACTGCAAACAGCACACTGCATTAACCCCAAACCAGTTCCCACTAGAGGACTGCAAAAAAACACACTGAACTTAACCCCAAAACCATTCCCCCTAGGTGACGCAAAAACGAATTGTTTTAACATGCAAATACTAAAAATTTATTGAAATTAAACTTTTAAGGGGGGTGGGGAAAATAACTCTCCTTTTTGATAAACATAAACACTCCTAAAGATCAAAAGTCTAAAAACCCCAAAAGGTCAGAGTAATTTAAGGTGATTAACCCCCCCAATTTTAAATAATAATCCAAAACCTCCAGGTTTTTAACCTCATGACTTTAACCTTTGCCCCTTTTATAATCCTTTGTCAATCTAAATTTCCCACATTAAGCTTCAAAATTTTGAAATGTACACCTTTAAAAAATTTTTGGGGGAGATTTAAACAATATGGTTTGCAAAATTACAAATTATAATTTTTTCTGAATTGTTTCTTTCAAAGAAAAGTGCACCAATTAAGACAAAAGGGAACGATCTTTTAAATTCCCCTCTCCTACTCTTTTTTAGTTGAAAATGAAAAAAATAGTACAGTGGACCCCCCCCCCCCCCTTTCGATATTAAACCGTTCCTAGAGCTCATCCAAGCCGAAATTATCGTTAGCCGAATTAATTTTCCCCCTAAAAAATAAGGAAATCAAATTAACCGTGCAAGGGAAACCCCCAAAAATGAAAAAAAATTATTTTTCCACTGAAAAATTAATTTTTTAAAAACAAAAAACTAAAAGACTGCACAATTACTACTCACTAAAATAGAAAAAACATGACACTTACCCTTTTTTGAGATCTGGTATGATTGTGGGATGGAGGGGGGGAGTGTGGAAGTTTTTTGTTTAGAAGGGGAATCCCCCTTTCCCTTAGGATTAGGTAGCAAGTCCTTTTTTGGGGTTACTTCCCTTTTTTCTTTTAATCCACAGGACCGCTTTAGAGTACGGACCCTGTCGCACAACAAATCGTCCACAGGCTTGACCTCCAGTTCCTTTAAGATTTGCCTAAAATGGACCACAACATTGTCATTGTAATAGTCACCAGCATGGCTTGCAATAGCTGTGTTAGGGTGATTTTCATCCATAAAGGTTTGCAGTTCAACCCACTTTGCACACATTTCCTTAATTTTTGAAGTAGGCACAATGGATTCCACAACTGGTATAGGCTTCTCAGGGTTAGCCCCAAACCCTTCAAAATCTTTCTTAATTTCCATACTAATTCTCACCCTTTTTACCACAGGTTTGGCACTAAAAGCATTTTTGGGGCCCATGGTGACTTATTTTGCAGTTACAAGCACAAAAAACACTGGGATAAGGTGAAATGTACCGAATGTATGCGTGGATGCGACCACACTGGCTGGCTTGTAAACATTGGCACCCACAGGGCAGCTGAGGCCACACGTGGGACACGTCCCAGACAAATCATGTAAGGCGAGTTTTTTATTGTGAGGCGAGGCAAAATTTTTGCGTTCAAATGCTTCGTATGGCGGATTTAATGAAATGCGATGCGTTCGTAAGGCGGGGGTCCACTGTATATGTAACATGAAAGAACAATCACAAAACAGGTGACATTGAATATGAAGGATAATCTCATATAAAAAACTAAAAAATATGGAGTACTTTAAACCATTACATCGCAATGACTTACGAGAGAAGCAATAAATGGTGCAAGAATTCCTCCAACACGAGCACACATGGAACAAGCACCAATACCAACGCTTCGGTAATCAGTTGGGAAAATTTCTGCAGAGTAGATGTAGATGATGGCAAATGCAGCTGCAATACCAAACTTGCCCAACAAGCTCAGCACCACTACCAACCATTCATAACCTATTATGAAAAAATGAACAGAAAATACAAAAAGACCACAGTGCACAATTATAGGGACAGAATCAAGTTTAACTAATTACTAGTTCAGTAAAAATGGTGGTTTTTCCCTATATCATACAGTACATACTGGATATTGCTATACAGTACTATTGTTTCCAGGCAGTGTCATTAATATTTACTATATCAAAAAGGCATTTATCTCATATGAATTTAAATTCATATGAACAGATAGTTTATATGTTTGTATCTTTATTGTAGACAAAAAAGTATATTCTTTAGGAATGTACCATGAGCCCCAGAGCCATCATCAGGTAATCATGCTTGATATTAATTATTGGCTGTGTATAGTAGATAAGATTGGATGTTTGATATGGACTCTTCACATTACATCAATGTGACACCTATAAGGTTCAGTGAAGGCACCACATTCTTCATCAGGATAGTGTTATGTAAGAAATATCTATTTTGAGTGTATTTTGTGCGAAACTGCACATAAAATATAATCAGGGTTTTTTATAACCATGTGAATTTACAATTAATACCCAAAAAATATGTAAAATTTCTGTGTTGCCTGCAAACAACAGTGCTCACTATTTTCAGTATTATAATACTGTTCATTTCTTAGGTTTCTTCCCATCGTCAGCGGCAGATCATCTCATCATAAACTTTTCAGCACTTTTAAAACAAATGCTAATTTAGCCTCAGAATTAATGGCTATTAGATATTGCTAATCAAGTGTGGTGAAAAAGATATGAAAACCAAAAACCTAACTCTTATTAATTAATTATCTTTAATCAAAATTAAATTTTTTCAACATGACAGCCATCTCCCACTGAGGCAGGGTGACCCAAAAAAGAAACACTTTTACCATCATTTACACACTATTACTGTCTTTAAAAAGGTGCCCAGATATGACAGTTTAGATGTCACTCTAAACAGCCAATATCCCAAACCCCTCCTTTAAAGTGCAGGCATTGCACTTCCCATCTCCAGGACTCAAGTCTGGTTATCCAGTTTCCCTGAATCCCTTCACAAACTATCACCCTGCTTGCACTCCAACAGCTCGTCAGGTCCCAAAAACTATTTGTTTGCATCCACTGCTATCTAACTGACTCACACGTGCCTGCTATGTGTCCAGGCCTCTTGCACACAAAACCTCTTTTGCCACCTCCCTCCATCCTTTCCTAGAATGACCCTTACCCATCCTCCCCTTCACTACAAATTTATACAACCTCCAAGTCAACCTTTTTCTCCATCCTCTTTAAATGGCCAAACCATGTCAATAACCCCCTCTTCAGCCCTCTGAATAATACCTTTAGTATCTCCACACTTCTTCCTAATTTCCACACTACAAATTCTCTGCATAATATTTACACCACACATTGCCCTTAGACACGACATCTTCACTGCCTCCAGCCTCCTTCTTGCTGCAGCATTCACATACACTATTCAAATTAAATTTACCTATTACAGTACTAATTCCAATTTCTACCATGATGCTTAGAGGGTGAAAACAAATGCAAGGGTCACAATGCCACTCATATCAGATGAATAACAAGACTAAAGAAAAGAAGATTCATAGTTTAGTCCTGAGTGTCTTGTTCAACCACAGTGATGCCATCATCTGACAGTAAATTATAAAAATACTATTAACTTTGCTCCATTCCCAACTTAATGGAAAAGTAAACACCATTTCAGTGACTGCAAATACCATATGACTATTGTAACTACAGAAGTATTTGCTGAAGCTAAATACTGCCTCTCAATTAATAACATTACCAGTCAAATTAATAACCACCATTTAGCCTGACACCAGCCACTTAAGAGGCACGTAAGTATCCTCGTCTTCTAATAACTTGTTCATTTTTCCACTATAATCTACCTTGTCTGTAATTACCATCACATTTCCTGTTTCGCAAGGTGAAGTCTAGGATCTTTCCTTAATTCATGGTATACCTTAACAAATCTTTGAGGACAATTGTGTAGCAGAGGTCTAAACTAAGCTCAGAACTCTGCAACACAACTGTCATCAAATATTTGTTAAGTTATACCATGAATTAAGGAAAAATCCTAGACTTCACATTACAAAACAGCAAATGTGATAGTAATTACAGACAAGGTAGATTATAATGGAAAAATGAACATGTTATTAGAAGACGGGTGAGCTTACGTGCCACTTAACACCTGAACAGCAGCTCCTCAGTGATCTTGGTAAAGAACAGTCATACATTTTTTATTACATTCAGCGAGTGACATTTCAATACCTTTGGTAATATGTAATAAAAGCCCACTGAAAATTAAATTTTGCCATATCTTAATTATCATAATGACTTGTTCTTGCTCAATCAGTGTAGGATAACTACTTGTTTAAGTAGCTATAAGGATAATAATACCCATACTTACCCAACATTCTGTTACAAGAGCAACTCAAAGCTAGCTTTCAATAACTTAAAACAACTACATGTATTTACTTAAATAAAAATTTACCTACTGAAATAAAAAACCAGATCTCAAGTAACTAGCAGATAAAGATGGATATTTAATGGAGTTCCGGATTCTTTTTTCAACTAATCACGCCAATGTCATTTTGTGCTCTGTTTTTACTGTTACTAAATATGTACATAATATACATTTCAAATTAGAAAACTGAATGTATGAAAATAGGTGTACTGCCACCTGATAATACGTTATTTCTTAAACCCTGAATAATTCTCCCAAAACTGGCACAAAATGACACATTTAGCACGCTCTGCACAATGGCTAGCATTTTTCTTTGGTAATATTTGTACTGCACAGTTTATTTTTGCTTGCTGTTTAGTGATTTTGTGTTTAAATTATGAGGTTACTTTGTATTCAATGAACATTTATTGATAAATATGAAATTTCTTCTTGTCATCATCCCAAGTTTTAGCAGAATATTGTATGTTATCCTCAGAAGTAACAGTTTAAGCAAGTGTCTTCATTAAACAGGATATCGTTGTTTTTGCAATACCGACATACAATGAGTTATTTTCCCATTCTTTATTAAAAAAGCAGCTTATGAAGTAGCAAGATTCTTGCACAGTAAGCAAGATTCAGTACATAATCTGTATGTACAGTAGTTTGTTACATTCGTAAAAGTTTGTAATATGTATGTGTATACATACACAGAATGATTTTTCATTAATTGGCAATAACACAAAAATGCACTATACATACTGTACTAGACTAGTACTGTACTTTTTACACCAGCAGAAAATAAAAACAAATGTTTGTTACGTAAATGGACACAGTTGCAAATAATTTGACATTTTATTGAAACAACATTTCGCTCTCCAGGAGCTTTGTCAAGCCATTACTGCTATACAGAGTTCCTGGAGAATGAAACAAAATAAAATATTACATTAGTTGCATCTGTGCCCATTTATCTAACATTTTGTTGGTAATTCTACCATTATAATAAATGTTTATGTTAATTTCTATCTAGAAGACCATGTGTGCTTTGCGTGAGTGAAGTGGCGTGGGTGTGGGCACGGAGTCAGCCACATGCCCACAGGCTTTACCTTCTGGTACAAATCCGGATATGAAGCATGAGACTCCGCCAAGCAATAGCACGAAGGAGAGCGTGCCCTTCCTTCCCATTCTGTGGAATCACAGTCATTCAGTAACACCCTACAGGGCTCTCCCAGATGTACTTAAATCATGCTCCAAGACATTATGACAACAAATTCCTCTCTCTCCGTCCTTCTTGCTGGAGTTAGCACCCTTAAATGTCAAGTCTTCTAATGGCAAACTTTTAATACACATTTACTATCGTAGTCACAAGAAAGTGCTAAACACGTGAAGACATCTTTATCAATGAAGAATTAAACCTTATCCTCTGACATTCATGTGGTTTATAAAAGAAGTGAAATATTATATACTTTAGGTGAGCAACAACTAGACTAATATAATTCTATTTTAATGAACCATTTTCAGAATAGGACCCTGTCAGTTTACCTCTAAAACATTTGTGCAGGAAATTATTTTTAAACTACCTTCATGCCCAGTACAATAATTTATTTATGTCTTCAGTGTGAAAGCGTACCACTGCTACCTCTGGCTTCTAATGTCAGTCAGTTTCCTGGATGATTAAGATCTCCCTATGGAGATCTTCAATCGTTCTTGTAGATTTTCAGCTTGTTGCTCAGATACTCATGTGTTGCACAGGCATCTTATTCATCAACTTTCTGGTATTATATACATTTAATTATGTTGCTTTTACCTACTGGAACACACTGATCTCATTTATTCCTGCTCTGGAGGGTCATACAGACCTGGTTTAAGAAGACACATAAGCAAACACTGGATATATTAATTAGACCTCAGCACCTTGAGTGCTTTGGTCCCACTTGTTATTATCAATTACCAAGGTTTATACCATAATGTGCAGCCCTCACTCCCCATGTTTGGTGTGTTTTGCTGAACAGATAATAGTTTAGGTGGGGACTGACTTCACAAGTGTGGATTAATAAGACACATGTGCAGTACTCTCCATGGGGAAGTGGAACAAAATTCTTCCTCCATAAACCATGTGTGTCGTAAGAGGTGACTAAAATGCTGAGAGCAAGGGGCTAGTAACCCCTTCTCCTGTATGCATTACCAAAGTTAAAAAGAGAAACCTTTGTTTTTCTTTTTGAATATTAAAACCAGAGACAGTAGAAGTAATTTTGATCATTCCCTCAGCTTACATAGGAGCTAGTCTGTTCCTTCCTCTATTATCTCCAGTTTTATATTTACCTGGTAAATATAAAGCCCAAATGTTACATGTGTCTTAGCCACCAACTTGATGGCATTGTATACTTTCAATAATATGATCTAGAGGTGTTATTACTTGAGTGATGAGGGCACCATTCAGTGATGCTCTACTGCTGCACAGTAAACTATGACATTACTGCCTTGCACATAGACTTCTCTTGTGTTCAGTGCATTTACTCGAACTTACAAATATATATTACAGTGGATCAGAATGAGGTCTTCCACTCACAGTGGTATGTATATTATATGATTACATTTTGTTCATGAGCCTTTGATCAGCACGTGTGTGATACACTCTTGTTAAAAATGAAGATCTATTAAAAGGTTTTCTAATATACAGTATTTTAAGCTTGGCTAACTCCCAGTCAACAGTGTCAGAGGAACTTTAATGGCATGCACATTTACTCTTAAGTTTTAAATGTAATGCAGATGGAATAGGAGAGCCCTGTGTATATCTTCCATGCAACAACTATTCAACATTGGACAAATTAAAGCTATGGAGAACCTATGCAATTGCATCATTAAATAATGCTTTAAAGATCAACAAGAGTTATGTGAATATGAAGTCTAAAATATGGAATTTGGCATAGATACATGGACATGATAATGATCACACACTGTCAATGAATTAATGGCAACTAGTGAAAATACCTAAATAATCAAGGTAATAATAAGAGATAGCTTATAATAAAAGCTGTGGGGAAATGAATTAAAATAAAAAATGGGCCAGATGAAATTATTGAAAACAAGATTTTTAAAACAAATGTTTTGTTAATGCAGGTTTCTTATTTAATCACATCACTGAAACTGAATGTGCTATATAAAACTAATGCTGATCAGCAATTATATTTAAAATAATAATTAATTATATAAGTATCATCAATACTCAAAACTATAATAAAAAATGAAAAGAAAACATCTACATGCAATCCTCTTGAAAAATAATTATGTACAAATATTCTGAACATAAGATGAGTTGTAATGGAAGAACAGTAAGTATTGAACAGTAAGTTCAATAAAATAATCTTAAAGAAAATAAAAATACTTAAATTGTGTTAAGAGATATGAATGCTGAAGAAAGAGATATGCTGCAGAGAAACTACAAGTGAACACAGTGGTTTGAATGACTGAACAAATAACCAAACATTGACTGCTTCCTGTCTATGTTATATTTGCTGCTGCTACTACCACTGTTGTCTGCTTTTGCTGCCACTGATGTGCTGTGCTCAGATGTGCCTCCCATGTGAATACTGCTATACATTTTAGTAGGATGAAGGAGGAAGTTATACATGAATATACAATATAATGCAAAATAATATGGACAAATAGGTAACGAGGCTAAGGAGAAGGGGAATGGAAGATGATGAGGATGATAAGAGATAAAAATGGAATACTAATGACATACTGTAAAAGAATATTAACTTAATGGAGACCTGTTGATCACAGGCAGTTCAGAGAATTTAATATCCAACACTTAAGTTTGAGAAGGAATGCTCGAGTTAGTGGCTACAATATTACAACTCTTCAGGAACATTTTAGTTAAGGCTTAATTCTGGCAAAATTCAAAATAAGAAAGTGAAAAATTTCCTTACAACCAAATTTACAAAACAACAATTATTGACAAGAATCTTGTCTCAAAACAGTAATGTTAATAATGTACAGATTACAAATTTTACTCTTTAAATAAATATGCAAAGAAAATAAAAAAAAATATATATACGTATATATATAAATGGACTTCACAGTATTGTATATCCAGGATAAGACCATTTGATTAATTATCAAGTAATCTTTAATGATGATTTTATAATTAAAAAATTTACTTGATTAAGAATTCTATAATTAACTTCCAGTTATAATTTATAATAAAATATTTTTATCCTGGTATTATTATATGAAGATTAAATAACTTTCTCAACATTATCTAATGGTTAATTTCAAGGGAGTGTATTGCATAATAAAAAAAAATATCACATCTGCCATTTCCCACCACAGCAATAACCCAAATAATGAAGCACATTCATCATCATTTATTCAACAGCTGTCTTGCCAGAAATGTATGAGCATCTCAATTCCAATGACCCTCCCAGTGGCAACAACCTCCCCTTCATCCTTCAGAATACAAGCACTGTACCTCCCACCTCCAACAGCATAACAAATCCCCCACTGTGATCTAAGACACTCGAACATGCCTGCTGGATGACTGTGCTGTTATCACTAAAAGCCTCACTCATCCTCAACATCCATCCCTTCCTGAGACCTCCACTACCACTTCTTCCTTACATTCATCCTGCATTATAGACTGTCTTGGTCAACATATTCTGCTCCACTCATTCAAAATGTCTGAACCATTTTGAAAATGCCTCCTCCATTCTCTAAGTTATACTTTTTTTATACTGTCACACAGTGTTATGAACAATATCCTGCATAATACACATCTTCTAATTTTTATGTTCCTTATTCTCTGCATAATATTCACATCAGACACTGACCTCAAACATGATATTGCCATCTCCCTTTCATCAATAAATTAAACGCCTCAAAATATTCTCTCAATCTTTCCACTGCTTAAATATGTTCATCTATCATCTCTGTCTCATTCTTAACTGTGAAGTTGTTTTCTTCCCTAGCAGTATGAAACAGTATTGAGAGGCCAAATTAAAAATTAAATTTGCAGTGAATTTAAATGAGATTACCAGCTAAGTCGCCATTTAAATAAGAAAGCTTAACAGTAAACTATTAATTTAAGAGGTCAAAAGAAAATTGTTTGAAACATCAGAGCAAAATCACGAGCATACCAGAGCAGTTAATATCATTTTGGTTAATTAAAAGAGCATTTTAATGCTGCTTATGCTAAAATAGCTCAAAGCTCATTGCCTCATTAATCTTTAAATCACAATAATATTTCTTTCATTTCCATTAACAGACTTCAATTTTTAAAAACTTTTTGAGTAGTCTTAAACAACACCTTTTTTTACCCTTTTATCAGACGACAAAGTTCAGTGGCGAGTATAATGTTGGCAGTGAGATGAACAAAATGCTATATACATATACTCTACTTTTAGAACTAGTCATTAGCTAACAAACGTTTTTTTACAATAATCAATAATCAATAACAAAGTGTTTTAGCTATCATACTGATAAATAACTGCAGTTTAATCAAAATACTGTACAAAAAATGATCAACATGAATGGTTGTTACATGAAGTGGCATTCCGTAGAGAAGCAAGAACACAAGGACACATTGCAGGACAAACCTACTGCAACATTTCACTCTGTGTATCATGCTATATTAAGTCATCTTCAAAAGACTCTACAGAACAAAAATGTTACCCCAAGAAAAGTTTGTTCTGCAGGTTGTGTCTTCAAGAATGGGGGGTAATTAAACTTAAAGAAACAATTATGCTACACATGATTAAAAAATAATCTGCACTCAGGAGAGGAAACGAATGAAAATGTCTCCTCTTCTAAGTGCAAGTTATTTGTGAAATGTTTCAGCCATGGCATTGTGACTTTTATTCTACAGTGTATATAAATTAAATATTATCTAGGATCTTGCTGCACAGTATATGTCTAACATGAATGATGAAAGCTACAAATCAAGAAAATGAAGACAATGATTTTTTGTATCTGAAGTCCCAAGGAACCAAAGTACCAGATATATTCTATGAAATTTTCAATATTTACATTTTTAATGATCTTTTTAAATTCCTAAGTGTTTTCGTCTAGTCACGTGTCCCCTACCCACCCTCCCCAAGGAACGAAGATATTACCTGTCAAGGACGAGGAAGGAGAAGATGTAAGATGGAATCTCAATCAACATAGTGGCGATGAAATTGACGAAGATATTGCCACCTAAGTTGCCAGAATTGGAGGATAGTCCGTAGTATACCAGCGTACACACAGCCCTGTCAAACATGATTATTATTATATTCACACTGTAGTGCTAAACCTGTAAAGGTCAACCATCTCCTACCAAAACTGAGCGACTGATCACCTCAAAGCTACTTCCTCTACAGTTTCCAGTGTTATATTTACCTCCATTCGAATGAAGAAGTCTGCTGCGTGGGCAAAACATTTTGTCAGTAAAGATGCCTGAGTGTTGCAAAAGTCTAATTCATCAAGTCAACAAAGCTTGGACAAAGCACCGGTGACCCGGAGGCCTGGTGGCTAAAGCTCCCGCTTCACACACGGAGGGCCCGGGTTCGATTCCCGGTGGGTGGAAACATTTGACACGTTTCCTTACACCTGTTATCCTGTTCACCTAGCAGCAAATAGGTACCTGGGTGTTAGTCGACTGGTGTTGGTCGCATCCTGGGGGACAAGATTAAGGACCCCAATGGAAATAAGTTAGACAGTCCTCGATGACGCACTGACTTTCTTGGGTTATCCTGGGTGGCTAACCTCCGGGGTTAAAAATCCGAACGAAATCTTATCTTATCTTATCTTATCTTAAGGAAGGAGTCATAAATAAGTTTGCTTTGAAGAAGGTGAACATAGCTCCAAGTCCCTTGATCATAAGCCCTTCAGTAGTTTCAAGAGTGCTTTACAGATAGCTGAAGTATTTTTAAAATACATGTACATTATTATATTTGAAGACAAATCAAACATATTAATACTACAACATTCATGGGTGAGCACTAAACATAGAGATGTCGTACAACACCTGGGATACAGGTAATGGGAGGCAATCAAATCTGACCCAATTAAGTGGAGGGTATATCCAATTCCCTGAATCAAGAGCCCTTCATTTGCATCAAGAAAGGAACAAGTCTAATATACTTGCTGGAGGAACAGATCTAATATACTTGTTGAAATTGCACTCAGTAACAGCTTCTCACCAATGCTTAGTTTAATTATTTTTTCATTTAATTTGAATTAAGACAAATATAAACTTGTGTGCACATCTGAAAATTATATTACAAAGCACTTGGTTGATTTAAAATCATTTTGTGTTAGTTCCAAGCTTTAATTTATCTGAGGGATAATATAATTTCAAAGATAAGTAATGTGTGTACCGTATATGCATTTTTTAGGCCTAGCTCTATCGCTCACTTAATATGTGATGATGTAAACATGTTAACAAGTTTTAATGTGCATTTGAAAGTGAAAAAAGAGGCTATGTTTCACTTTACTGCGATTTCTGCTTTACGACTGTAGCTCGGAACCTGACCTGCTGTATAAGTGGGGCCCTCTTGAAATGTACTGTATTTTGTATTTTTACACTGTTGATATAAATCCTAATTTTAGACCAGTAACCCATCAGCAAGTTAATGGTGAAGATTTACTCAAGTTTTTTTTTTTTTTTTTTTTTTTTTTTTCAACAAGTCGGCCGTCTCCCACCGAGGCAGGGTGACCCAAAAAAAGAAAGAAAATCCCCAAAAAGAAAATACTTTCATCATCATTCAACACTTTCACCACACTCGCACATTATCACTGTTTTTGCAGAGGTGCTCAGAATACAACAGTCTAGAAGCATACACATATAAAGATACACAACATATCCCTCCAAACTGCCAATATCCCAAACCCCTTCTTTAAAGTGCAGGCATTGTACTTCCCATTTCCAGGACTCAAGTCCGACTATATGAAAATATTTACTCAAGTACCTCCAACTAAACAATTTATGTACGTATTTCAGTACTATACAAACAAACTTTATTTCTATAAAGCGGAGAACAGTGTATTGTATAATTAAGGTGATTAACATATGTAAATATTTTATAGAAAGCCCCTTCTTATGCAAAGCACTTCAGGCAGCCTTAAAACTGAATTATGATTATGTATACTATATGAATGGTGGTAAAAGTGATTCTTTCTCGGGTCACCCTGCCTTGGTGGGAGATGGCCACTATATAAAAAAAAATGCATATGAGAATATGAATACGTACATAGTTTTTAAAATATTGGAGGTATTTAGTCGAGACCTGCTACACTTACCAGCAAAAGAACATGTTGAAAGATCTTTTCCTCATATTTGGCGTTCTAAGAAGGTCAATAACAGTCTTCTTTATCTGATCTTCAGGTTTAGTTTCACTCACAAGTTCAACTTTGCTGTTAGATACTGACAAAACTCCATCAATGGTGGAAACCTGTCAGTAAGTATAATAAATGTGATTAACATACAGTATTAAGATTCTATATCTTGCACACACCATGTAAATGAAGGTAATGGAGGAGTTGAATGTAAGCAATTGGAGAAGCATAATTTGGGAGTTATGGAAAACAATGGGGATGTGGCGGGTGAAAGACATAACTACGAAAAAAAAAAATCTGATGTACATATGCAAAATGTTAGAAAAATTATTTAAAGATCTAACCACAACTTCTAAGGGAGAAATTGTTACTCTTATATTATCATGAGAAATACAGCTTTAGAAAATACTTAATGTGGACCTACGTACATCTTTGGGGTCCTGAAACTTGAACTGTTACAGGGGCCCCTTCACAACCCCTTATCATACAACAGACCCGAAATTTTTAAGCAATGTGGACTAAAGTCGCTTCCGGGGCCCCTCCAGGATTAGGGGCCCTGAAGCTTAAGCTTCATTAGCAGATCTGCCCCTGCGTATATTCATAATGTATATTCAGTAAGTATAAAATGAATCATTCCTGGACCCCTTACCTGCACATTGTCATCATCTAACATATACTTTGGGACCTCAACAGCATTAAATCTGGCAGCTCTCTCTATAATCTTCCTGGCCTCAGTCTTGCGATCCTGAGCTACCAACCATCGAACACTTTCAGGCATTATCCTGTAGAAAAAACAAAATATATAGTATATCTATATATGTACTCTCTTTTCAACAAACTCGTCATATCCCACTCAGTCAGGGTGACTCGAAAAGAAAAACAAAAGTTTTTCTTTCTAAAGTCAGTAATATTTTTTTTTTTAATTAACACACTGGCCGATTCCCACCAAGGCAGGGTGGCCCGAAAAAGAAAAACTTTCACCATCATTCACTCCATCACTGTCTTGCCAGAAGGGTGCTTTACAATACTGTATATAAAATCAAAATTAAAAAGTTTATTTCTTTGCAAAGGTTACAATGTGTGTTCACATTTCACAATTTGATTGGTACAAAGAGAGCTCAATCCTGTAGCTAGTGCACTCAGCTCACACACACTGAGGTCTGGAGTTCGAATCCCAGGTACTGCTGGATAACATTAGGATATGTTTCTATAAGACACCTGCTGTCCCTGTTCACCCATCAGTATAAAATGGGTACCTGATTGTTAGTTGACATACTACTGTACAGAAAGGTGCTTGTTATGCAGAGCATTTCGGGCTAATCAGGTCAATTTTATCCTCAGGATGTGATGCAGACCAGTCGGCTAACACCCAGGTTGACTAACACCCAGGTTGGCTAACACCCAGGTTGGCTAACAACCAGCTCGACTAACACCCAGGTTCTTGCTGGCGGTCTCTGCTTTTTGGGAGTACCAAGTATATTGATACACAGTTTAATGAAGTTAATTTCCTGTTGGGATGCTCACTAACATTATGTAAATGAGATATAATTGAGGACCCATAACATCACTCAGTAACAAACCCATACAGGAAGACAACATGTTCAGTGATATAACCCATACATGAAGACAACATGTTTAGTAACATGACTCATACATGAAGACAACATGTTCAGTAACATGACTCATACAGGAAGACAACATGATCAGTAACATGATTCATACAGGAAGACATGTTTAGTAATATGGACACTGCTCCCTACTGTGTCTTTCTATAGGAAAGAAGTGCACAATAGGTTAGTGAATGTGATACACAAACACTTAGTAATAAAATATGTACATAAGTGGTCCATACACAAATTATACATACCAATTGTAAGTGATAAGCAGGAAAGCAGGAGCAGTAACAGCAACCTGCAGGTAACGCCAGTCTCGTATGAAGATGGCCATCACTCCAGTCAGAGATTCACCCAGTGCAAATGGAACTTCAATGAAAATCCCACAAAATGTACGCCATTTGGCACCAACAAATTCAACAGCTGTGAAAAAAAAATGAAAACAATATTAAACTACGACTGAAATTGAAACTGAAATGTTTATTTCTGTATAAAGATTACAATGTGGGGTTTACATATCATAGAATATTAATTACAATTTGTGGTTTACATATTATAAAATATGAATTACAAAGGAGGCCACTAGCATGCCTACACTATTAACCCGAAACTTATGAAATTTCGGTCCAGGTCGGACCGAAACGTCGTCATCAATTTTATTCTATGTGCGGGTTATTTTTCATAATAAAATATCTTTATTTCTACAAGTACATGTACAAGGTATAAAGGCCTAGCTGACATCAGTGACATACTACTATACATGTATAGAAAGCCCCTTGTTATGCAGAACCTTTCGGACAAATTATGTCCATTTTTGTTCCAGGATGCAACCCACACCAGTCGACTAACATTCAGGTAGCTATTTTACTGATGGGTGAACATAGACAACAGGTGTAAGTAAACACACTCGATGTTTTCACCCTCGCCGGGAATCGAACTCGGACACTCAGCGTGTGAAGTGAGAGGTTTGTCTACCAGGCCGGTATTGTGCCTTTTCAGTCTTTTTAAACTACAATTAATCATAAACATTGATTTACTATCTTAAAAATGAATTTAAACCCTTTCACACTGTAAAACTAGCCAGTTTATTACCAGTGAATTGCTTAGCTATCAACACACAGGGGCCCGGTCCCTGTACCCATTACGTTCCCCTGCGACTAGCGAAGAGGCGGGGGGTCAGGAGCTGTGACCCAATCCCTGCAACCACATATAGGCGAGTACAGGATGGGTATGAAGTGCATCATATAGCTATCATTCCAAAACTGCATTATGCAATCCCTGGCTAGTTCCCAGCAAGTGACATTTTACCATTAACCCGTAAATGGTCCAAACATATATATACGTTCACTACCGTACTGCCCCAACTTTTTTGAGAAAAAAAAACATTGTTGTTTTTTAATAGGAAAAAAGAGCATATGGTACCCAGGCATCCCCAATTATTTTAATATGGTGCACAGTGAGTGCTCACACCCATTCTCACATGTCTAGGCGACTCAGGCTTATCGTGGCAATGTTAAATGTAGGACACATAAAACGTATATATACATTTGGGGCACTAGTGGTAAAAACGTATATACAGTGGACCCTTGACCAACGATGGCATCGATTAACGATAAATCCGACTAGCGATACATTTTAATGCAAAAATTTTGCCTCGACTAGCACTAAAAAACTCGACCAACACTATTCGTTCCATTTGAGACGCGTCCACTTCTGGCCAGTGTATACACGCCAGCCAGCCACCATGGTCGCTTCCAAGCATACAATCGGAACATTTCATATTATCACAGCCTTTTTATTGATTGCACCTGCAAAATAAGTGACCATGGGCCCCAAGAAAGCTTCTAGTGCCAAACCTACAGCAAAAAGGGTGAGAATTACTATGGATATGAAGAAAGAGATCATTGCTAAGTATGAAAGTGGAGTGCGTGTTTCCGAGCTGGCCAGGTTGTACACAAAACCCCAATCAACCATCGCTACTATTGTGGGCAAGAAAACGGCAATCAAGGAAGCTGTTCTTGCCAAAGGTGCAACTGTGTTTTCGAAACTGAGATCGCAAGTACTCAAAGATGTTGAGAGACTGTTATTGGTGTGAATAAACGAAAAACAGATAGCAGGAGATAGCATCTCTCAAGCGATCATATGTGAAAAGGCTAAGAAGTTGCATGACGATTTAATTAAAAAAATGCCAGCAACTAGTGGTGATGTGAGTGAATTTAAGGCCAGCAAAGGTTGGTTTGAGAGATTTAAAGGGAAGGGAAGTAACCCCGGAAAAGGACTTGCCACCTCAAGTCCTAATGGAAGGGGATTCCCCTTCTAAACACTAAGACCATCAACACTCTCCCCTCCTCCCATCCCATCAATCATCACCAGATCTTCAATAAAGGCAAGTGTCATGTAACTGTGCATGTCTTATTAAGTTTGTGTGCATTAAAATTAATATTTCATGTGGTAAAAACAATTTTTTTCATACTTTGGGGTGTCCTACACGGATTAATTTGATTTCCATTATTTCTTACGGGGAAAATTAACTTGACTAACGATAATTTTGACTAACGATGAGCTCTCAGGAACGGATTAATAGCGTTAGTCAAGGGTCCACTGTATACGTTTGGACCGTTTACGGGTTAAAACCAAAACTGCTCATATGTGCTTACGCATTATTTTTTCAGTAATAAAGTACCATGTCTATATGGTTATGCATTTAATATATACTTTCTGCTGTAATTTTTTTTTACCTTTTTTTAAATAAAAGTACACTATCCAAGGGGCAAAAAATAAGTATTCTAAATGTATTTCTTGCATAATAATACAATTAGAGCATCAGAGTAATTTATTACTGGAGAGAAAACCCAAGGTTAGGGTCAATTTTCAGTGACTCAACATATTTCTTGAACAGAAAAAGTAACATATTTTCATTCAGGTTTTATATTATATCAGGTTTATCCCTGTCTGTATTCTTATTAATATTATTACACTACTTACCCAGTACAAACGAAAGCATGTACTTACCCAGTACAAATGAAAGCAAGTACTTACCCAGTACAAACGAAAGCATGTACTTACCCAGTACAAATGAAAGCAAGTACTTACCCAGTACAAATGAAAGCATGTACTTACCCAGTACAACTAAAAGCAAGTACTTACCCAGTACAAACAAAAGTAAGTACTTACCCAATACAAATATGACCTGAAACAGGCCAACACCTCCAGCACCAGTAAAGAAACGCATCAAGAGGAACATATAGTAGGTGGGTGAGACAGCACTCAGAACTCCCCCGCCTCCCAGCAGTAGAACTGACACCAAGATTCCATTTTTTCTTCCAAAACGATCAGCTAAATCACCAATGACAATAGCACCGACTAACATACCAATCATGTACATTGAACCAGCCAGAGGACCCAGGAATGCCCTGTCACATGTTAAGTCAAACTGTGGAAATAAATAATATGACAAAATATTAGTCTGGTAAAAGTTTGATGGAGATTCTGTATGTATATACAAAACTATAAGTAGCAGTTAGTTAGCATATACGTACAAATTATCATGGTATTGATTAGAGGAAAATATGAATAATTTATATTACACACACACACACAACACACACACACACATACTAAATTATAGACCAGTGTCACTGACGTGTATAGTATGCAAAGTCATGGAGAAGATTATCAGGAGGAGAGTGGTGGAGCACCTGGAGCGGAACAAGATTATAAACGACAACCAGCAGGGATTCATGGAAGGCAAATCCTGTGTCACAAACCTACTAGAGTTTTATGACAAGGTAACTGAAGTAAGAAATGAGAGGAGGGGTGGGTTGATTTCTTGGACTGCAAGAAGGCCTTCGACACAGTTTCTCACAAGAGATTAGTACAGAAGCTAGAGGAACAGGCACGTATAACAGGAAGGGCACTGCAATGGATCAGAGAGTACCTAACAGGGAGGCAACAGCGAGTCATGGTCCGTGATGAGGTATCACAGTGGGTGCCGGTGACGAGCGGGGTCCCACAGGGGTCAGTCTTGGGATCAGTGCTATTCTTGGTATATGTGAACGACATGACAGAAGGGATAGACTCAGAAGTATCCCTGTTTGCAGATGATGTGAAGTTAATGAGGAGAATTAAATCAGATGCAGACCAGACAGGTCTACAAAGAGACCTGGACAGGCTGGATGCGTGGTCCAGCAACTGGCTCCTAGAATTTAACTCAGCCAAATGCAAAGTCATAAAGATCAGAGAAGGGCAAAGAAGACCACAGAGAGAGTATAGGCTAGGAGGCCAAAGACTGCAAACCTCACTCAAGGAGAAAGATCTAGGAGTGAGTATAATACCAAGTACATCGCCAGAGGCACACATTAACCAGATAACTGCTGCGGCATATGGGCGCCTGGCAAACCTGAGAATAGTGTTCCGGTACCTCAGTAAGGAATCGTTCAAGACTTTATACACTGTGTACGTCAGGCTCATACTGGAGTATGCAGCACTAGTTTGGAACCCACATCTGGTCAAACACATCAAGAAATTAGAGAAAGTGCAAAGGTTTGCAACAAGGCTAGTTCCGGAGCTAAGGGGAATGTCCTATGAAGAAAGGTTAAGGGAAATCGGTCTGACGACACTGGAGGACAGGAGGGTCAGGGGGAGACATGATAACGGCATAAAAATACTGCGGGGAATAGACAAGGTCGACAGAGACAGGATGTTCCAGAGATGGGACACAGAAACAAGGGGTCACAATTAGAAGTTGAAGACTCAGATGAGTCACAGGGATGTTAGGAAGCATTTCTTCAGTCATAGAGTAGCTAGGAAGTGGAATAGTCTGGTAGGTGATGTAGTGGAGGCAGGAACCATACATAGTTTTAAAACGAGGTATGATAAAGCTCATGGAGCAGGGAGAGGGAGGACCCAGTAGTGGTCAGTGAAGAGGTGGGGCCAGGAGCTGAGTCTCGACCCCTGCAACCACAATTAGGTGAGTACACACACACTCACACACACACACACACACACGCACACACTGACCACACTGGAGGACAGGAGGGTCAGGGGAGACATGATAACGACATATAAAATACTGCGTGGAATAGACAAGGTGGACAAAGACAGGATGTTCCAGGGAGGGGACACAGAAACAAGAGGCCACAATTGGAAGTTGAAGACACAAATGAGTCAGAGAGATAGTAGGAAGTATTTCTTCAGTCATAGAGTTGTAAGGCAGTGGAATAGCCTAGAAAATGACGTAGTGGAGGCAGGAACCATACACAGTTTTAAGACGAGGTTTGATAAAGCTCATGGAGCAGGGAGAGAGAGGGCCTAGTAGCAACCGGTGAAGAGGCGGGGCCAGGAGCTAGGACTCGACCCCTGCAACCACAAATAGGTGAGTACAAATAGGTGAGTACACACAAGGAGGAGGAGAGACAAAAAGAAATGACCGTGAAGTATGTGAGGAACTCAACAAGAGATTCAAAGAAGTGTTCACAGAGGAGACAGAAGGGGCTCCAGAAAGATGGAGAGGTGGGGCACACCACCATGTGCTGGACACAGTGCACACAACCGAGGAAGAAGTGAAGAGGCTTCTGAGTGAGCTAGATACCTCAAAGGCAATGGGGCCAGATAACATCTCCCCATGGGTATTGAGAGAGGGAGCAGAGGCACTATGTGTACCCCTAACAACAATATTCAATACATCTATCGAAACAGGGAGATTGCCTGAGGCATGGAAGACAGCAAATGTAGTCCCAATCTTTAAAAAAGGAAACAGACATGAAGCATTAAACTACAGACCAGTGTCACTGACATGTATAGTATGCAAAATCATGGAGAAAATTATCAGGAGAAGAGTGGTGGAACACCTAGAAAGGAATGATCTCATCAACAGCAGCCAACATGGTTTCAGGGACGGGAAATCCTGTGTCACAAACCTACTGGAGTTCTATGACATGGTGACAAGAGAGAGAGAGGTGGGTGGATTGCATATTCTTGGACTGCAAGAAGGCGTTTGACACAGTTCCACACAAGAGATTGGTGCAAAAACTGGAGGACCAAGCAGGGATAACAGGGAAGGCACTACAATGGATCAGGGAATACTTGTCAGGAAGACAGCAGCGAGTCATGGTATGTGGCAAGGTGTCAGGGTGGGCACCTATGACCAGCGGGGTCCCACAGGGGTCAGTCCTAGGACCAGTGCTGTTTCTGGTATTTGTGAACAACATGACGGAAGGAATAGACTCTGAGGTGTCCCTGTTTGCAGATGACGTGAAGTTGATGAGAAGAATTCACTCGATCGAAGACCAGGCAGAACTACAAAGGGATCTGGACAGGCTGCAGACCTGGTCCAGCAATTGGCTCCTGGAGTTCAATCCCACCAAGTGCAAAGTCATGAAGATTGGGGAAGGGCAAAGAAGACCGCAGACGGAGTACAGTCTAGGGGGCCAGAGACTACAAACCTCACTCAAGGAAAAAGATCTTGGGGTGAGTATAACACCAGGCACATCTCCTGAAGCGCACATCAACCAAATAACTGCTGCAGCATATGGGCGCCTAGCAAACCCAGAACAGCATTCCGACATCTTAATAAGGAATCGTTCAGGACCCTGTACACCGTGTACGTTAGGCCCATATTGGAGTATGCGGCACCAGTTTGGAACCCACACCTAGCCAAGCACATAAAGAAACTAGAGAAAGTGCAAAGGTTTGCAACAAGACTAGTCCCAGAGCTAAGAGGTATGTCCTACGAGGAGAGGTTAAGGGAAATCAACCTGACGACACTGGAGGACAGGAGAGATAGGGGGGACATGATAACGACATACAAAATACTGAGAGGAATTGACAAAGTGGACAAAGACAGGATGTTCCAGAGATTGGACACAGTAACAAGGGGACACAGTTGGAAGTTGAAGACACAGATGAATCACAGGGATGTTAGGAAGTATTTCTTCAGCCACAGAGTAGTCAGTAAGTGGAATAGTTTGGGAAGCGATGTAGTGGAGGCAGGATCCATACATAGCTTTAAGCAGAGGTATGATAAAGCTCACGGTTCAGGGAGAGTGACCTAGTAGCGATCAGTGAAGAGGCGGGGCCAGGAGCTCGGACTCGACCCCCGCAACCTCAACTAGGTGAGTACAACTAGGTGAGTACACACATACACACACACACACACACACACACACACACACACACACACCAAAAGCAGGGGTGTCACTAGCACGTTAAGAGACCATACAATAAGTGTCAGGGGCCCGAGACTGTTCAACTGCCTCCCAGCACACATAAGGGGGATTACCAACAGACCCCTGGCAGTCTTCAAGCTGGCACTGGACAAGCACCTAAAGTCAGTTCCTGATCAGCCGGTCTGTGGCTCGTACATTGGTTTGCGTGCAGCCAGCAGCAACAGCCTGGTTGATCAGGGGCTGATCCACCAGGAGGCCTGGTCACAGACCGGGCCGCGGGGGCGTTGACCCCCGAAACTCTCTCCAGGTAAACACACACAGACACACACACACACACACACACAACACACACACGTATATATATATATATATATATATATATATATATATATATATATATATATATATATATATATATATATATATATATATACACACACACACACACACCATGTATGAAAAATTGTAATAATTATGTGTAGGTAGTGTGCGTAAATGCAGTTAGTAACCTCAGTAACAGTAGTGGCGGAGAAGAGTGAGGTGTCGTAGACCCACTCTGAGCAGGATGTAGTCAAGTTGGAAAATGTATCAGGATGACATTGGTCAGTGATATTCTCCAGTATCCTGACGTGGCACTGGTCGCCCTCTGGGATGGCCCACTCTACGAAGGTCTGGTTATACTGGGTACTGTTATCATCACATGAAGGCACCACACATCTGACAACAACCAATGTAATCTAGTGCCAAAATTATTACTTCAATAGTAAGAATAAATTAGCTTTTCTTTCTCTTTAAATAGGAAGTTGTAGTAATAGTATCTGAAACAGTAATAATAATAATAATAATAATAATAATAATAATAATAATAATAATAATAATAATAATAATAATAATAATATCTTTATTCATTAGTATCTGAAACAGTAATAATAATAATAATAATAATAATAATAATAATAATAATAATAATAATAATAATAATACCTTTATTCATTAGTATCTGAAACAGTAATAATAATAATAATAATAATAATAATAATAATAATAATAATAATAATAATAATAATATCTTTATTCATTAGTATCTGAAACAGTAATAATAATAATAATAATAATAATAATAATAATAATAATAATAATAATATCTTTATTCATTACATGTACAAGATGTACAGACCGTAGCTGTGAGGGTCATGATAAGGAACTCATCAAGCAGACTCACCTGTGAGTCATGATAAGGAACTCATCATGATGACTCACCTGTGAGTCATGATAAGGAACTCATCAAGCAGACTCACCTGTGAGAGTCATGATAAGGAACTCATCAAGCAGACTCACCTGTGAGAGTCATGATAAGGAATCATCAAGCAGACTCACCTGTGAGAGTCATGATAAGGAACTCATCATGATGACTCACCTGTGAGTCATGATAAGGAACTCATCAAGTAGACTCACCTGTGAGAGTCATGATAAGGAACTCATCAAGCAGACTCACCTGTGAGAGTCATGATAAGGAACTCATCAAGCAGACTCACCTGTGAGAGTCATGATAAGGAACTCATCATGATGACTCACCTGTGAGTCATGATAAGGAACTCATCAAGTAGACTCACCTGTGAGAGTCATGATAAGGAACTCATCAAGCAGACTCACCTGTGAGGGTCATGATAAGGAACTCATCAAGCAGACTCACCTGTGAGAGTCATGATAAGGAACTCATCAAGCAGACTCACCTGTGAGAGTCATGATAAGGAACTCATCATGATGACTCACCTGTGAGTCATGATAAGGAACTCATCAAGTAGACTCACCTGTGAGAGTCATGATAAGGAACTCATCATGATGACTCACCTGTGAGTCATGATAAGGAACTCATCAAGTAGACTCACCTGTGAGAGTCATGATAAGGAACTCATCAAGTAGACTCACCTGTGAGAGTCATGATAAGGAACTCATCATGATGACTCACCTGTGAGTCATGATAAGGAACTCATCAAGTAGACTCACCTGTGAGAGTCATGATAAGGAACTCATCAAGCAGACTCACCTGTGAGGGTCATGATAAGGAACTCATCAAGCAGACTCACCTGTGAGAGTCATGATAAGGAACTCATCAAGCAGACTCACCTGTGAGAGTCATGATAAGGAACTCATCATGATGACTCACCTGTGAGTCATGATAAGGAACTCATCAAGTAGACTCACCTGTGAGAGTCATGATAAGGAACTCATCAAGCAGACTCACCTGTGAGAGTCATGATAAGGAACTCATCAAGCAGACTCACCTGTGAGGGTCATGATAAGGAACTCATCAAGCAGACTCACCTGTGAGGGTCATGATAAGGAACTCATCAAGCAGACTCACCTGTGAGAGTCATGATAAGGAACTCATCAAGCAGACTCACCTGTGAGTGTCATGATAAGGAACTCATCAAGCAGACTCACCTGTGAGAGTCATGATAAGGAACTCATCAAGCAGACTCACCTGTGAGAGTCATGATAAGGAACTCATCAAGATGACTCACCTGTGAGGGTCATGATAAGGAACTCATCAAGCAGACTCACCTGTGAGAGTCATGATAAGGAACTCATCAAGCAGACTCACCTGTGAGAGTCATGATAAGGAACTCATCAAGATGACTCACCTGTGAGTCATGATAAGGAACTCATCAAGATGACTCACCTGTGAGGGTCATGATAAGGAACTCATCAAGATGACTCACCTGTGAGAGTCATGATAAGGAACTCATCAAGCAGACTCACCTGTGAGTCATGATAAGGAACTCATCAAGATGACTCACCTGTGAGAGTCATGATAAGGAACTCATCAAGATGACTCACCTGTGAGAGTCATGATAAGGAACTCATCAAGATGACTCACCTGTGAGAGTCATGATAAGGAACTCATCAAGATGACTCACCTGTGAGGGTCATGATAAGGAACTCATCAAGATGACTCACCTGTGAGAGTCATGATAAGGAACTCATCAAGATGACTCACCTGTGAGAGTCATGATAAGGAACTCATCAAGTAGACTCACCTGTGAGAGTCATGATAAGGAACTCATCAAGATGACTCACCTGTGAGGGTCATGATAAGGAACTCATCAAGATGACTCACCTGTGAGAGTCATGATAAGGAACTCATCAAGATGACTCACCTGTGAGAGTCATGATAAGGAACTCATCAAGTAGACTCACCTGTGAGAGTCATGATAAGGAACTCATCAAGATGACTCACCTGTGAGGGTCATGATAAGGAACTCATCAAGATGACTCACCTGTGAGAGTCATGATAAGGAACTCATCAAGATGACTCACCTGTGAGAGTCATGATAAGGAACTCATCAAGCAGACTCACCTGTGAGAGTCATGATAAGGAACTCATCAAGTAGACTCACCTGTGAGAGTCATGATAAGGAACTCATCAAGCAGACTCACCTGTGAGAGTCATGATAAGGAACTCATCAAGCAGACTCACCTGTGAGTCATGATAAGGAACTCATCAAGCAGACTCACCTGTGAGAGTCATGATAAGGAACTCATCAAGTAGACTCACCTGTGAGGGTCATGATAAGGAACTCATCAAGCAGACTCACCTGTGAGAGTCATGATAAGGAACTCATCAAGCAGACTCACCTGTGAGGGTCATGATAAGGAACTCATCAAGCAGACTCACCTGTGAGAGTCATGATAAGGAACTCATCAAGCAGACTCACCTGTGAGGGTCATGATAAGGAACTCATCAAGCAGACTCACCTGTGAGGGTCATGATAAGGAACTCATCAAGCAGACTCACCTGTGAGAGTCATGATAAGGAACTCATCAAGCAGACTCACCTGTGAGGGTCATGATAAGGAACTCATCAAGCAGACTCACCTGTGAGGGTCATGATAAGGAACTCATCAAGCAGACTCACCTGTGAGAGTCATGATAAGGAACTCATCAAGCAGACTCACCTGTGAGGGTCATGATAAGGAACTCATCAAGTAGACTCACCTGAGGGTCATAATAAGGGAGTCTCATCAAGATGACTCACCTATATCATGACAAGACTCATCAAGGAGACTCACCTGTGAGGCAGGGTCATGATGAGGAAGATTGAGTCCACGTACACAGGAGCAGAGATCACAGCAGCCAGCCAGGCTAATCCATACACATACAGCTACAAAGGACACGTAATTCGAGTGAGTCAATTTAACCAACAACAACTGGATACCACAAAGATCCTACTATACGCACAAACTTAAAAAAAAAAAAACTCATACAACCCTGCTGAGTTATGGATCAGCTTAACTATTACTGCCAGCGGGTGTTGTCTAGATCACGTCAGCCAGAGCTCCAGGATATGACCTTTGTATACCTCTTTGTATATACATTGATATATGTATGTCTCAATTTATATAGAGAAATGTATCTGCAAATACACTGAGAAATGTATATCTCTATGTATATGTACTGAGATATACAATATATATGCATTGAGATATATATACAATATATATACATGTATATATATATTATATATATATATATATATATATATATATATATATATATATATATATATATATATATATATATATATACATATATATATATATATATATATATATATATATATATATATATATATATATATATATATATATATATATATTGAAATATACAATGTATACACATTAAGAGTTTAATTTAATCCATATTTTAGGTATTGTAGCATTATTCAGGTCTGTGTTTTTAAGAAATACACCCAGTGAAAATAAATCACACTGACTTTTTTGGGTCATTATTCTGAATAGGCTTTCAAACCCAATAAACTCAGCACCTTAATGACCCCACGTGCAGTCGATAGGCTTTAATTAAACATAAATAGCAAACATATGGTTTTCAACAAACCTGGGCACGACCAAAGTCCATCTTGTAGAAATATATAAGCAGAGGGTCCTTATCCAGACTTGGATCTCTTGAGGGTATTCTGGTGCCATGGTTGTTCTCCGGCCGGTGTTGAAGTTCAAATGGATTTTCCACTGTCGTGGGTGTCAATATATCTCCCTGCTGGACTGGGGTATATTTGATGGTCATCGTCCTGCTGGGAAAATATAAACATGGGTTCAAGACTCACCCATTCTGTGATTGGTTTGCAATCGTATTTTTTCGATTTCGAGAATCAGTTATAGTGAATAATGTTTATGTTATAACTATCACGGCTTCTGATTATACTTTGCGGCACAGTCCCTGGAGCCATTATCTACCTATGTAATCTTTTGACTACAGCCCATACATGATGGGTATGGGGTGCATAATAAGATATTAAACTAACTCTGTTGGTCGTCCTCTTTCACTAACAAACTAGCTTCATCCTATGCCATGAGATGACCATGCCAGGTACTGTGCCATGAGATGACCATGCCAGGTACTGTGCCATGAGATGACCATGCCAGGTACTGTGCCATGAGATGACCATGCCAGGTACTGTGCCATGAGATGACCATGCCAGGTACTGTGCCATGAGATGACCATGCCAGGTACTGTGCCATGAGATGACCATGCCAGATACTGTGCCATGAGTTGACCATGCCAGGTACTGTGCCATGAGATGACCATGCCAGGTACTGTGCCATGAGATGACCATGCCAGGTACTGTGCCATGAGATGACCATGCCAGGTACTGTGCCATGAGATGACCATGCCAGGTACCGTGCCATGAGATGACCATGCCAGGTACCGTGCCATGAGATTACCATGCCAGGTACCGTGCCATGAGATGACCATGCCAGGTACTGTGTATTACACCTTCTGCTGTAACTGTCACGGCTAAACGTGAACATTATGTTCCTTAATTCACTGTTGCAGGACTCGACTTTCAGGCTGGGAGTGATGTATGTGGAGAATGTCTTACGCTGGATGTTACATGTGCTGTTTCCTGGGGTCACTGATGTAGGTCATCTCTTAGGAAAGAAATATAAGGACAGGTTTCATACAATGAGGTGTGTAAAGTATTTATACGCTGAGTTTCCTTTAATCCGTTGTAGGGGTTAAAGTATATTTGATTGGTGGTATACATGACCCCCAAAGGAAGTCATTATGACTTTACTGGGTTATCCTAGGTAAGTTACACGTTATTATATAAGACAACTGTAAACATCTTAACTTGTGTAAGGAACTTTAATAAACTAATTTACAGCCTAAATGACCATTGTGTAATCGACAGGCTTAAAACCCAATAAACCGAACAATAGTGATGGACAAAAGTCATACTACTGGGCTTTGTTGGGCCATCCCAGGTTAATATTTTTTGTTAAATTGCCCTGAGCACAACTTTGTAGTACCCACAGTCAATGGCCAGGCTTCAAACACCTTTTATTGAACAGCAGTAAAGGAATGGAACAGACTGCCTGCATACGTCAAAGCCAGTCATAGCATGAACCAGTTCAAGAAGAGAACCAAAAAGGTACCTAATGAATGTAGCGACAGAAAGGAAGAATTATTTTTTTTTATTTTTAGCTAACACACGTGTTAGCTTATTCCTAGTACGTATATCTCATTTATAGTACAATAATAAGACATTATCTCCTTTATAGTATAATAAATAAGGTAATACAAGGACCCAATGGAAATAAGTCACTAACTTTTTTGGGTTATCACATGTTCTCTACACATGTATGATAATCTACGTAACTGTATTTGTGTATACCTGAATAAACTTACTATCGTCAATCAATACTGTCCAGTAAGTGTGCGACGAACATAAAAAACGGGAACAATTACACCAAGAGCAAGAATTAAAGAAAATGGATATTGCAAACCAATTTAATGGTAAACAAAGCAATTTCTTTACTCTTGCTCCAAGGATACCCAGATATAACTACAAAAATAGCAATCTTCGCATCTACCCATGTATGTTCTAGGGGCTTAAAAGCATGTTATGTGTTACTGAAAAAAAATGAGTTTGTTGGAAGTAATAGCAATCATATATTTTAATACGACTTAATTTTTTTTTAGCCCAAGCCTACAGACTTTCTTAGGTGCTTTGGAGACTGTAAGCTAGCGATTATCTTATTAAGATTTTTCTGGTCTGATGATCTTTCCAATGGAAGGAGGTAGGGATGCGGCGTTGTTGGTGATAGTCTCTGGAATCAAGGACTTATACAATGCAATACAAAATTAAGTGCGGCGTTGTTGGTGATAGTCTCTGGAATCAAGGACTTATACAATGCAATACAAAATTAAGTGCGGCGTTGTTGGTGATAGTCTCTGGAATCAAGGACTTATACAATGCAATACAAAATTAAGTACGGTCCCCAAAGGAAACAAGGCACTCACTTTTTTTTTGGAGTTAACCTAGGTGATTTACATATGTTAAACTATGTATAATTGTATTCATGTGTACCTGTACCTAAATAAACCTACGATCTTTATTTCTCTAAAACATCACGGAAATTACAATGAATGGTTTTTAATAGTGTGCTTGTGTTCAGATCTGATGCAGTTCTTAGATCACATCATCTATGTACTAAGCCCCTTGTTATGCCAAGTATTCCAGACAGACTAAAACCAGTACTAACGACCTATATACTGTACTATCATGTAAATTTAATTTTGATCATAATCCAGTATATTTTATACGTTAAAAGGTGGTTGAGATTACAATGAGGTAGTATATGAATAAGCTAGCAGTTTAATATACAACTGACATGGAAGATGATTATAGTCATTACGTGTTATTGCATCAAGTTCAGGGCATTTTTTGACGTTGTTTGTATCACTGAAACAAAAGATTTTTTATTTATAGAGTAGCTTCCAAAATTTTAATTTGATACACATGGAGTTATTATTCAGTTGTCGCACACGTGGAATAAGTTAAGTTTAATATGTTTATTATGCACCCCATACCCATCCTGTGGGCGGTAGTCAAAAGATTACAAAGGTACATAATGGGTCCAGGGACTGGACACTAAAGTTATGATAGCTGAACTAGTTACAAAGGTAATGAACTCAGGTAGATCTGGTCACAATCATGACAAGTTACAAAGGTAATGAATCAGCCTCACTCCTATACATGTTAGTTTAATATGTTTATTATGCACCCCATACCCATCCTGTGGGCGGTAGTCAAAAGATTACAGAGGTACATAATGGGTCCAGGGACTGGGCCTCAAAGTTTTGATAGCTGAGCAAGTTACAGAGGTAATGAATTCACAGTTTACAAAGGTAATGAACTCACAATTTACAAAGGTAATGAACTCACAATTTACAAAGGTAATGAACTCCAGGTAGGTCTAGTCACAATCATGACAAGTTACAAAGGTATTTACAGATTACAGAGGTACGTAATGTGTCCAGGGACTGGGCCCCAAAGTTTTGATGGCTGAACTAGGTACAAGGTAATGAACTCACAAGTTACAAAGGTAATGAACTCACAAGTTACAAAGGTAATGAATACTGTAAGAATGGTTACTTACGTGTATACATGGCTGCAATCATGAACAAATTTTAGAGTAATGAGCAATTCACACTTCCACACCCGGTCACAACTGTAGTGAGTTATTGGTGCAAATGTTGATTGTTGAGTCTCTCTCTCTCTCACACACACACACACACACATACAAATTCATACACACACACATAAACACACACACACACACACACACACACGGCGGGTGGAAATTCCGACACGTTTCCTTACACCTATTGTCCTGTTCACCTAGCAGCAAATAGGTACCTGGGTGTTAGTCGACTGGTGTGGGTCGCATCCTGGGGGACAAGATTAAGGACCCCAATGGAAATAAGTTAGACAGTCCTCGATGACGCACTGACTTTCTTGGGTTATCCTGGGTGGCTAACCCTCCGGGGTTAAAAATCCGAACAAAATCTTATCTTATCTTATCTCTCACACACACACACACACACACACACACACACACACACACACACACACACATACACAAACTCATACACACACACGCACACACACTCATACACACACACACACTCATACACACACACACTCATACTCACCACCACCACACACACAAAACACACCCCACACACACACACACACACACACACACTCATACACATACCCCTGAAGAGGTTCACAGTGGGCGCCTGTTACGACGGGGTCCCACAGGGGTCATTTCTAGACCAGTCCCTATTTTTGATATATGTGAACGACTGATGGAAGGAATAGACTCGAAGTGTCCCTGTTCGCAGATGACGTGAAGTTGATGAGAAGAATTAAATTGGACGAGGATGAGGCAGGACTGCAAAGAGACCTGACAGGCTGGGGCATGTGGTCCAGTAACTGGCTTCTCGAATTCCCAAACCAGCCAAATGCAAAGTCATGAAGATTGGGGGGGGGGCAAAAGAGACCGCAGACAGAGTATAGGCTAGGTGGACAAAGACTACAGACCTCACTCAGGGAGAAAGACCTTGGGGTGACCATAACACCGAGCACATCACCGGAGGCACACATCAACCAAATAACCGCTGCAGCATACGGGCGCCTGGCAAACCTGAGAATAGCGTTCCGATACCTTAATAAGGAATCGTTCAAGACACTGTACACTGTGTATGTTAGGCCCATACTGGAGTATGCAGCACCAGTCTGGAACCCACACCTGGTCAAGCACGTCAAGAAGTTAGAGAAAGTACAAAGGTTTGCAACAAGGCTAGTCCCAGAGCTCAAGGGAATGTCGTACGAGGAAAGGTTAAGGGAAATCGGACTGACGACATTGGAGGACTAGTACCGAACTTGCACACGAAAATCACTCATGGACTCATGGAACTCCGTGTTCATCAAGAACTGCAAGAAGCCCCTATCACGAGCCTTTTCCATCCTATGGAGAGGGAGCATGGACACGGGGGTCGTCCCTCAGTTACTAAAAACAACAGACATAGCCCCACTCCACAAAGGGGGCAGTAAAGCAACAGCAAAGAACTACAGACCAATAGCACTAACATCCCATATCATAAAAATCTTTGAAAGGGTCCTAAGAAGCAAGATCACCACCCATCTAGAAACCCATCAGTTACACAACCCAGGGCAACATGGGTTTAGAACAGGTCGCTCCTGTCTGTCTCAACTACTGGATCACTACGACAAGGTCCTAAATGCACTAGAAGACAAAAAGAATGCAGATGTAATATATACAGACTTTGCAAAAGCCTTCGACAAGTTGGACCATGGCGTAATAGCGCACAAAATGCGCGCTAAAGGAATAACAGGAAAAAGTCGGTCGATGGATCTATAATTTCCTCACTAACAGAACACAGAGAGTAGTCGTCAACAGAGTAAAGTCCGAGGCAGCTACGGTGAAAAGCTCTGTTCCACAAGGCACAGTACTAGCTCCCATCTTGTTCCTCATCCTCATATCCGACATAGACAAGGATGTCAGCCACAGCACCGTGTCTTCCTTTGCAGATGACACCCGAATCTGCATGACAGTGTCTTCCATTGCAGACACTGCAAGGCTCCAGGCGGACATCAACCAAATCTTTCAGTGGGCTGCAGAAAACAATATGAAGTTCAACGATGAGAAATTTCAATTACTCAGATATGGTAAACATGAGGAAATTAAATCTTCATCAGAGTACAAAACAAATTCTGGCCACAAAATAGAGCGAAACACCAACGTCAAAGACCTGGGAGTGATTATGTCGGAGGATCTCACCTTCAAGGACCATAACATTGTATCAATCGCATCTGCTAGAAAAATGACAGGATGGATAATGAGAACCTTCAAAACTAGGGAGGCCAAGCCCATGATGACACTCTTCAGGTCACTTGTTCTATCTAGGCTGGAATATTGCTGCACTCTAACAGCACCTTTCAAGGCAGGTGAAATTGCCGACCTAGAAAATGTACAGAGAACTTTCACGGCGCGCATAACGGAGATAAAACACCTCAATTACTGGGAGCGCTTGAGGTTTCTAAACCTGTATTCCCTGGAACGCAGGAGGGAGAGATACATGATTATATACACCTGGAAAATCCTAGAGGGATAGTACCGAACTTGCACACGAAAATCACTCACTACGAAAGCAAAAGACTTGGCAGACGATGCACCATCCCCCCAATGAAAAGCAGGGGTGTCACTAGCACGTTAAGAGACCATACAATAAGTGTCAGGGGCCCGAGACTGTTCAACTGCCTCCCAGCACACATAAGGGGGATTACCAACAGACCCCTGGCAGTCTTCAAGCTGGCACTGGACAAGCACCTAAAGTCAGTTCCTGATCAGCCGGGCTGTGGCTCGTACGTTGGTTTGCGTGCAGCCAGCAGCAACACCCTGGTTGATCAGGCGCTTTTCCACCAGGAGGCCGGGGTAAACGCCCGGGCCGCGGGGGCGTTGCCCCCCAAAACTTCTCCGGGTAAATCTCCAGGTAAACTGGGGGGGAATAGACAAGGTGGACAAGTTTGGTTGTTCCAGAAGGGGACACAGGGAAAAAGGGGCCCACAACGGGAAAGCTGAAGACTCAGACGAGCCCCAAGGGGCGTTAGGAAGTATTTCTTAAAGTCATAGATTTTGTCGGTAAGGGGAATACCCTAGCAAGTGAAGTAGTGGAGGCAGGAACCAACTAGTTTTAAGAAGAGGTTGACAAAGTCAGGAAGCAAGAGAGGAGGATCCAGTAGCGATCAGTGAAGGGGGGGGGGGCCCAGGAGCTGAGTCTCGCCCCCTTAAACCCAAAATTTTAGGGGGTACACAAACAAAAAACCCCACACAAAACCCACACACACACAGGGCACATATGTGGAAATGCTTTTTTCCCAGCTAGAAAAGTCGGGAAATTTCCCCGAATGGTTCTGAAATTATACCACTGTGGAAAAAAATATTTAAAGCCATTTTTTTTAACATTTCTGAGTGAGTTGTTTCAAAATTTCATTAATTTTATCGCACTCCATTTCAAAATTGACGCAGGGTGTGACAAAAATTTCCATCTGGAAAATTTTTTACATTTGTTTGGTTAAATTTTGGGGGTTTGGTGTTTTAAAACCTGCCAAAGATATTTTGAAACCCCAGCCGGAAACCGGGGGGTTTAGTGACCCCCAAAGGGGCCCCTGCTTATTTTGTTTGGATGCACCATAGACATGTGGCTCCCCCTCCTTGATAAAATGTTTTTTTGATGGATCACGGGTGTCAATCCCCCTGGGGCCTTAAGTCCAAAAAAATTCAGCAAAAGTTCTTTTCTTTATTATTGTTCTCAAACAAATACCTGACAAGCCAAGATTGTAATCTACTCCCTTTTTTGAAAGCATCCCGTTTGGGGCCATTTTATCTTTTTCTTTTCATGCATCTAAAACCCCCAATTGAGAGGGAAATTCCACGCATGTCACTCTGACTCCACTGCCCACAATCCTCCTTACCTGTGTTTTGGCTTTTGGACAAAAAGCTTCCACAATTTATGCTTAATGATGGAAATAGAGGTATTTATTTCAAAGTGTTTTTTCTTTGTTGGGTTTTAAGACCTTTATGAACAGTTGGGTTTATCTTTATTTCGAAACTTTTTCCCCTTTCACAGTAAGGTTCTTCGGGTCGAGTACAGAAAAGTTTAGAAGCACAAGATACTTGAAGAGGGATGTAAACATTTCCACCCCCCCTTTAAAATTTTTGGGAGGTGGTCTCCCCCCTTTTTCTGGAAAAGACCCATTGTTCCATAGAAAATTAAAACAAAAATGGGGGATAAAGGGGACAGGATGGAGCCTTATTTAGCGCCAAGGGTGGAAAACGTAGGTCACAAGAAGAGGAAAAGAACTCAGATTTTGGGAAAGGGTTTCAGGTCCCCCCCTCAAATCCAGCCGTTCTAAATTTAGTGGAGGTTGTCGAATTTGGGAATTGAGGTCTGACCAAAAATACCTCTTCCAGTGACCTACTCTCACCTCTTGGCGTTTATAAAAGGCCCCATCCTTTCATTATCTCCATTTGTTTCATACAAGGGAAAAACAATGCTTTCCCAGATGGGGACTGACCACCTAAAAATTTTTAAGGGGTGATGGACTGATTACTTTGGGTTTTTCAAGTTCTTCTCCCCCCCTTATCAACTTTTCTGTACCGACTGAAGAACCTACTGTGTGGGGCAAACTTTTTCCGAAAATAAAGTTCCTAACTTTTTTCCCATATGTGTCTTCCCTAAAAAACCTGCCCGGTATTTTTTTACCTTTTTAATTTGTTCGTTTTTTAATCTTTATTTCTTTTTTTTACAGCTTTCCGGGGAATTATTTAAGTCAGGTTTAAATTTTTTGTTTTTGAAATTTTTGTATATGAAATGCACCGTACATGTGGATCCTTTGTTTTTAAACAAGAAAAAAATTTAAATTTTAGGGGGAAGGGAATTTGTAGCTGCCAATTCACGTTTATTGGATTAAATTAAATTACCTTTCATTCCCCAGACGCTGTACAACTCTTTTACATATACTACTATTAAAAAAGGTGTTGAAAAAAAGTATTTATGAGGGTGGCACAATTGCAACATTAGGGTGTGAAAAGCTGGAAATTTTCCCCAAACTTTCTCTGAAAACACGGGGAAAACCCCAAGCTGTTGAATTTTTTTCCCAAGTTTTCCCCTCCTGGGGTCCCCTTTAAAACCCTCGGGTTGGAAGTCTAAGCTGGAAAAGGATTTTAAATCCCAGGAATTAGAACTACCACCCCTTTGTACCAAAAACCAAACCCCCCCAGGGGGCCTATGCCCCTAGGGGTTTTTAGCTAATTGCCAAAATTTAAAACCCTTTCTCTTTTATCTTTGTTTTTCTGTTTATGTGAAGCGTTTAAACCCGGGTTGTGGGGGCTCAGCACGAGGGGGGTAAGTTTATACGGGGTATAAAAAAATACGGGTTTACATAGTCATTACATGGGCAGCATTTTCCTTTTGGGGGATAGTACCAAACTTGAAACACAAAAATCCCCATGGACTCATGGAACTCCGTTTCACAAAAAAACTGCAAGAAGCCCCTTTTCACGACCCTTTTTCCTTTCCTATGGGAGAGAGTTTGGACACGGGGGTCGCCCCACATTACTAAAAACAACAGACATAGCCCCATTTCCAAAAAAAGGGGGCAGTAAACCCAACGCAAAGAACACAGACCAAAAAAAATAGCACAACACCCCAATAACCAAAAAATCTTTGATTTATTATTATTTTTTTAAAAATAAAGGGGGGAAATTTTCGTTTAACCCCGGGGGGGGAATTAAAACAGCGCCTGGGGGGGGTTGGGGAAAGGGGCATTCAGGTTTAAATTTCGGGGGAACTGGAGCACGACCCAATTCCCTAAATCAAGACCCCCTCCCCAAACATAAAGGGAAAACCTTCCTTGGGGGTAAAAATTTTAAAAGGGTCCTAAGAAGCAAGATCACCACCCCACTAGAAACCCCTTCAGTTACACAACCCAGGGCAAAAAATGGGTTTAAACAGGTCACTCCTGTTGCCCAACTATTGGATCACTCCGAAAAGGTCCTAAATGCATAGAAAAACCAAAAAGAATGCAGATGAAATTTAAAAAACAAAAACTTTGAAAAAAAGCCTTCGACAATGTGACCATGGGGGTAATACCGCACAAAATGCGTGAAAAGGAAAAACAGGAAAAAGTCGGTCGATGGATCTAAAATTTTCCTCACAACAAAACACAGAAGTAGTCGCCCAAAAAGGGTAAAGCCCCGGGGCGGGCTAGGGTTTAAAAAAAGCCTTTTTTCCCCCAAGGCACAGTACTCGCTCCCTCTTGTTCCTCATCCTATATCCAAACATAGACAAGGATGTCGCCACAGCACGGGTGCCCTTCCTTTGCAGATGACCCCCGAATCTGCATGACAGTGTCTTCCTTTGAAGACACTGCAAGGCTCCAGGCAGACATAAACCAAATTTTTTCAGTGGGCTGCAGAAACAATATGAAGTTCAACGATGGAAAATTTAAATTTAAATCAGTTTTTGGTAAACACAGGAAATTAAATCTTCATCAGAGTAAAAAACAAATTCTGGCCACAAAAAAGAGGGAAACCCCAAAACGCCCCAAAGACCGGGAGGTAAATATGTCGGGGGGATTTTCACCTTAAAGGGGACCAAAACATTGTATCAATCGCATCTGCTAGAAAAATGACAGGAGGGGATAATGAAAACCCTTCAAAACAAGGGAGGCCAAGCCCAGGGATGAACTCTTCAGGCCCTTGTTCTATTAGGCTGGAATATTGCGCACCCCTAACACACCTTTCAAGGCGGGTTAAATTGTGCCCTAGAAAAATGTAAGAGAACCTTCACGGCCGCATAACGGAGTTAAAACCCCTAAATTATTGGGGCGCTTGGGTTTCCCTTTAAACCTGTTTTTTCCCGGGAAAACCAGGGGGGAAAGAGAAAAAATCATTATAACCCCGGGAAAAACCCTAGAGGGACTAGTACCGTTTTTGGGCCACGAAAATCACTCACTACAAAGCAAAAGATTTGGGCAGACGATGCAACTTTCCCCCCTAATGAAAATCGGGGGGCCCCCATTTGCACTTTTAAAAAAGCCCATACAATAATTTTCAGGGGCCCGGGAAAATGTTCAACTGCCTTTTCCCCCATACATTAGGGGGATTACCAACGACCCCTTTGGGAGTTTTTAAGCTGGGGGGCTGGAAAGCACCTAAAGTCGGTACCTGACCCGCCGGGGTGTGGCTCGTACGTTTTTTGGTTCAGCCGCGGGAAAAGCCTGGGTTTTATCAGGCCCCTGATTTCCCCCAGGGGGGCCTGGGGCACGACCGGGCCGCGGGGGGGGGTTCCCCCCGGGGAACCCCTCTCCAGGGAAACTCCCGGTAATATGTGTAAAAGAACCCAGGATAACCCCCCAAAAAAAAATCTAAAATGGGCTTTTTCCAGTGGGTTTCCCTTTTGGAGTTAGTAAGGCCCAAAATAAATCCCCGCGGCCCCACTTACCCCGGGGGGCTTTGTTTAAAAAACAAATTCAAAAAAAATTTAAATTCAAAGTTTTTTCTCTAAAAGGATTACAATGCTGAGTTTACAGAAATTTGGGTTTTTTGTTTGGTTTACATGTAGTTTAAAAATTTTGAATTTCAGATGTACCACAGAACGCTTAGCAAGGCTAGGCATTTCGGGGGATAAATTAGTTACATTTGCGCCCCCCCCTGCATAGTTGTTTAAGAAAAACCCGTTTTCAGGGGTTTTTCCTGATGGTAAACAAATACGAGTAAACAGCCCCCAGCCATAACTCACACCTGCCTCAATATATTCCCCCCATTGTGTTGAAAATTAAAAAGGAGGGTCACGCCTAGGTTGTCCTAGTGTTGTCTCCCATTGTGTTGACATTACAAGGAAAAGGGTCACAGTCCTAGGATGTGTGTATATTTATTTTTATATATATATATATATATTTATATATTATATATATATTTTATATATATAATATATATATATTTTAAAATATATTTATATATTTAAAAATATTTAAAGGCCAAAAAAAAACGTTTTTAAAAAACCTTTTTGGGTTTCAGGGATACAGGTGTATTTAAAAAACCACAAAAAGTTTTTTTGAAAACCTTTTAATTTCCCCCTGGTACTCAAATTTAAACCTGTAATATTTTGTTTTCCCCGTTTTTTAGGAGGGGCCCGTTTTGAACCGGGCCGCGGGGGCAAAAATCCCCGGGAATTTAAAATTTGGAAGGGCACTTATGGGAGCATATGGGAATCTTTAAATTTAGGGGGAAAAGTTTTTGCCACACAGTGGCTTTTTTCAGTCCCCAAAACAAAGAGGGAAAGGGGAAAGGGGAGGAGGAAAAAGAAGGGAATCAGTCCCTCAAACCCGGATTTGATGTGTTCAGTCCATCAATCTTGTAGAATGTACAGCATACTGCCCTTTGACGTGGCTTATATTTCTGTAGTGAGGTGACTGAAGGGAGATGGGGGCGGGGTCATATGGTTTCCATCCACTAGTCGAAGTAGGGCTTCGTCCAAAAAGGTTTTTAATAAGTGTTGAAGGGGGGGGGGGGTTTTTTTTAACAAACCCCATGATGGGTGCCGGTCTGACAGTTTTGATTTATTGGTTTGAAAAAACCCACAAGTTGAAGGTTTTAGACACCTTTTTGCAGCTTGGGAATCTTTATTCAGGAAAAAAATTTTGCCCACAGTGGCTTCATTTTAGTCCAATACAAAGAGGGAAAGGGTAAGGAGAGGAGGGGGAATGAGGTAATCATCCCTCAACCTGGAGTCGATGTGTTCAGTCCCCCCAATCTTTTAGAATTTTACAGCATACTGCCGTTTGACGTGGGTTATGTAAGTTTGTGGGTGACGTGAAGCAGTTTGGGGGCCCGGGGGCAAGGGGACCTCCACTTGTGAAGTAGGTCTTCGTCCAAAGGTTTTAACAAGTGTTTAAGAATTTTTTGTAAAAAGAACCCCCTGATGTGCCGTTTCTGACAGTTGTGATGAAGGTTTTAAAAACCCACAAGTTGAAATTTAAAACACTTATGCAGCATATGGGAATCTTTATTCAGGGGAAAAGTTTCGCCCACAGTGGCTTCAAACAGTCCAATTTCAAAGAGGGAAAGGGGAAGGGGAGGGGGAAAAATGAGGTAACAGTCCCCCCAACCTGGAGTCGATGGTTCAGTCCCAAACAATCTTGTTGAATGTACAGCATACGCCCTAGGGCGGGGGCTTATATTTCTGTAGTGAGGGGGAGTAAAACAGATGGGGGCGGGGTCATAGGGGGGGGGTACCATAACTAGTCGAAGAGGTTTTTCGTCCCAAAAAAAAAATTGAACAAAATGTTGAAGAATTCTTTGTAAAAAGACCCCCGGGTTTCTGCCGTGGGCTGGGCAGTTGGGGATTTAATGGTTTGAAAAAAACCCACAAGGTTTAAGATTGAGGGGCATTTTGCAGCATTGGGAATCTTTATTTAGGGGAAAAGTTTGCCACAAAAGTGGGTTAAACAGTCCAATACAAAGAGGAAGGCGTAAGGGGGAGGAGGAGAATGAGGTAATCAGTCCCTCAACCTGGGGTCGAAATTTTTTCAGTCCATCAATCTTGTAGAATGTACAGCATACTGCCGGGGGGGGGGCTTATTTACTGTAGTGAGGTGGGCGGAAAAACAGATGGAGGCGGGGTCATAGTGGAAACCCTCCCCTATTCGAAAGTAGGCTTCGTCCCAAAAATTGAACAAGGTTGAAGAATTCTTTGTAACAAGGGCCCAAATTCGACTTTGGAAAGGTAAACCCCTAAAGACCCCCCCCTCCCTCTGCTTACTCACCCACTTCAGTATTAAACCAAAGTTTTCGGCGTATGCTGTACATTCTTTCAAGTTTTATGGACCTTTAAACAACGGGCTCCAGGGTTAGGGGGCTGATTACCCCAATTTTCCCCCTCTCCTACGCCTTCCCCTTTGGGATTGGGGTGATTTAAGCCACTGTGTGGGCAAAACCCTTTCCCCGTAAAAAAGATTCCCTTTGCTGGGAAAAAGTGTTCCCAAATTTTAACTTTTTCGGTTTTTTTAAACCATTCATCAAAAACTGTCAGACACGGGAGGCATCATGGGGTCTTGTTACCCAAAAAAATTCTTTAACACTTGTTCAACCTTTTTGGCGAAGCCTTTTCGACAAATTTGGGTGGTAAAAAACTAAAGACCCCGCCCCATTGCTTCATTCACCTACTACAGTATATAAGCCCCGGGCTACGGCAGTAGGGTTTACAAATTTTACAAGATTGTTTGGGCTGAACACATCGAAATCCAGGTTTAGGGACTGATTACCTCATTCTCCTCCTTTTCCTTACGCCTTCTTTTGTATTGGACTTTATGAAACCACCCGTTTTTGGGGAAACGTTTCCCAATAAAGATTTTCCCCCATGCTGCATAAAAATGTCTCCAAACTTTTAACTTGGGCGGTTTTTTAAACCATTATTAAAAAAAAAAAAAAACTGTCAGGGCACGGCAGCATCATGGGGGCCCCTTTTTTACAAAGAAATTTTTTTCAAAACTTGTTTTTAAACCCTTTTGGGCGAAGACCCCACTTCGCTAGTGGGTGGTAAACCCCATGGGCCCCGCCTCCATCGGCCCTTTACGTCACCTTTACTACAGTTTATAACCCCCGTCTACGGCAAGTATGGGTTTCATTTTTAAAGATTTATGGACTGAACCATCGACTCCAGGTTGAGGGACTGATTCCTCATTCTCCTCCTCTCCTTACGCCTTCCCCTTTGTATTGGAAATGAAAAAGCCATGTTGGGGGCGAAAAAGTTTTCCTAATAAAGATTCCCCCTATGCTGCATAATGGGCTCAATCTTCAAACTTGTCGGTTTTTCAAAAAAACCCTTCAAACAAAACTGTCCCCCCGGCAGCATCATGGGGCTTTTTACAAAAAAAATTTTTTCAAAAACTTGTTCAAACCCTTTTGGGGGCCCAAAAACCTATTTTCGACTTTGGGATGGTACCACTTTGACCCCCCCTCCATCTGCTTCACGTCACCTCACTCAGTAAAATAAGCCACGCTTTCGGGGGTATGCTGTAACATTTACAAGATTTATGGACTGAACACATCGAAATCCAGTTTTAGGGAAAGATTACCTCATTCCCCCTCCTCTCCTTACTCCTTCCCCTTTGTATTGGGCTGATGAAGCCCCCTGTGTGGGGGAAAAGTTTCCTGAATTTAAAAAATTCCCATATGCTGCATAAGTGTCTCAATCTTCAACTTGTCGGTTTTTCAAACCATTCATCACAATCCCGGAATTATAAAAAAAAAAATTAATGTATACATGGAGATATTTATAACCTTCTTGCACCAGTATTTGTTGTAACAGAACTGAAGGGAAACCTTGTTCCAGAGAAAAAAAATTAGAATGTATTTTTCGGAAAGGTATATCAGTGATTGTATCTGTAATGGTTAGATACGGCAGTAATACTTGCATATCAGTGGTAAAATATACCAACAAGTATGCGAATAATACAAGTTATGTGGCCTATAGTGTTTTACTCAGTGAATACAAATGGTATACATACCGACAAGAGGATGACTTAACATGTGCAACATCTGGGAATGAACATTAAAATGGTATAAAATACCGACAGGTTGTTAGGTAACAACAACCTAACAACATCTGGGAATCTTGACTCTGTAGACGTCTCTCCATCCAATGGATTTATCACTACAATACAAGGACATAATGTGAAGACTAGAACTATATAGAAGACGGTGGAAGACGAGGTAATGAGACAGCACCGTGGTCTTGGAGAATCTGAAGTACAGGCAGGAAGACTGGCAACTACAAACTGGTGGTATCAGATGAGGTGTGTGTACTCACCTAGTTGTACTCTCACCTAGTTGAAGTTGCGGGGGTCGAGTCCGAGCTCCTGGCCCCGCCTCTTCACTGATCGCTACTAGGTCACTCTCTCTGAACCGTGAGCTTTATCATACCTCTGCTTCAAGCTATGTATGGATCCTGCCTCCACTACATCGCTTCCCAAACTATTCCACTTACTGACTACTCTGTGGCTGAAGAAATACTTCCTAACATCCCTGTGATTCATCTGTGTCTTCAGCTTCCAACTGTGTCCCCTTGTTACTGTGTCCAATCTCTGGAACATCCTGTCTTTGTCCACCTTGTCAATTCCTCTCAGTATTTTGTATGTCGTTATCATGTCCCCCCTATCTCTCCTGTCCTCCAGTGTCGTCAGGTTGATTTCCCTTAACCTCTCCTCGTAGGACATACCTCTTAGCTCTGGGACTAGTCTTGTTGCAAACCTTTGCACTTTCTCTAGTTTCTTCACGTGCTTGGCTAGGTGTGGGTTCCAAACTGGTGCCGCATACTCCAATATGGGCCTAACGTACACGGTGTACAGGGTCCTGAATGATTCCTTATTAAGATGTCGGAATGCTGTTCTGAGGTTTGCTAGGCGCCCATATGCTGCAGCAGTTATTTGGTTGATGTGCGCTTCAGGAGATGTGCCTGGTGTTATACTCACCCCAAGATATTTTTCCTTGAGTGAGGTTTGTAGTCTCTGGCCCCTTAGACTGTACTCCGTCTGCGGTCTTCTTTGCCCTTCCCCAATCTTCATGACTTTGCACTTGGTGGGATTGAACTCCAGGAGCCAATTGCTGGACCAGGTCTGCAGCCTGTCCAGATCCCTTTGTAGTTCTGCCTGGTCTTCGATCGAGTGAATTCTTCTCATCAACTTCACGTCATCTGCAAACAGGGACACCTCAGAGTCTATTCCTTCCGTCATGACGTTCACAAATACCAGAAACAGCACTGGTCCTAGGACTGACCCCTGTGGGACCCCGCTGGTCACAGGTGCCCACTCTGACACCTCGCCACGTACCATGACTCGCTGCTGTCTTCCTGACAAGTATTCCCTGATCCATTGTAGTGCCTTCCCTGTTATCCCTGGTTGGTCCTCCAGTTTTTGCACCAATCTCTTGTGTGGAACTGTGTCAAACGCCTTCTTGCAGTCCAAGAATATGCAATCCACCCACCCCTCTCTCTCTTGTCTTACTGCTGTCACCATGTCATAGAACTCCAGTAGGTTTGTGACACAGGATTTCCCGTCCCTGAAACCATGTTGGCTGCTGTTGATGAGATCATTCCTTTCTAGGTGTTCCACCACTCTTCTCCTGATAATCTTCTCCATGATTTTGCATACTATACATGTCAGTGACACTGGTCTGTAGTTTAATGCTTCATGTCTGTCTCCTTTTTTAAAGATTGGGACTACATTTGCTGTCTTCCATGCCTCAGGCAATCTCCCTGTTTCGATAGATGTATTGAATATTGTTGTTAGGGGTACACATAGCGCCTCTGCTCCCTCTCTCAATACCCATGGGGAGATGTTATCTGGCCCCATTGCCTTTGAGGTATCTAGCTCACTCAGAAGCCTCTTCACTTCTTCCTCGGTTGTGTGCACTGTGTCCAGCACATGGTGGTGTGCCCCACCTCTCCGTCTTTCTGGAGCCCCTTCTGTCTCCTCTGTGAACACTTCTTTGAATCTCTTGTTGAGTTCCTCACATACTTCACGGGCATTTCTTGTTGTCTCTCCTCCTTCCTTCCTTAGCCTGATTACCTGGTCCTTGACTGTTGTTTTCCTCCTGATGTGGCTGTACAACAGTTTCGGGTCAGATTTGGCTTTCGCTGCTATGTCATTTTCATATTGTCTTTGGGCCTCCCTTCTTATCTGTGCATATTCGTTTCTGGCTCTACGACTGCTCTCCTTATTCTCCTGGGTCCTTTGCCTTCTATATTTCTTCCATTCCCTAGCACACTTGGTTTTTGCCTCCCTGCACCTTTGGGTAAACCATGGGCTCATCCTGGCTTTTTCATTATTCCTGTTACCCTTGGGTACAAACCTCTCCTCAGCCTCCTTGCATTTTGTTGCTACATATTCCATCATCTCATTAACTGGCTTCCCTGCCAATTCTCTGTCCCACTGAACCCCGTTCAGGAAGTTCCTCATTCCTGTGTAGTCCCCTTTCTTGTAGTTTGGCTTCATTCGTCCTGGCCTTCCTGCTTCTCCCTCCACTTGTAGCTCTACTGTGTATTCGAAGCTTAAAACCACATGGTCACTGGCCCCAAGGGGTCTTTCATGACTCAAGAAATCGTAATGACACGATTGCAAACAAACCATACCCCCGGCCGGGATTGAACCCGCGGTCATAGAGTCTCAAAACTCCAGCCCGTCGCGTTAGCCACTAGACCAGCTAGCCACAATAAGATTCATCCAACTAGGTATACCTAGTTGGATGAATCTTATTGTGGCTAGCTGGTCTAGTGGCTAACGCAACTCCAGCCCGTCGCGTTAGCCACTAGACCAGCTAGCCACAATAAGATTCATCTAACTAGGTATACCTAGTGGCTAGCTGGTCTAGTGGCTAACGCGACGGGCTGGAGTTTTGAGACTCTATGACCGCGGGTTCAATCCCGGCCGGGGGTATGGTTTATGGGGTCTTTCATATGTGATGTCCTCGATATCTGCACTACTCAAGGTGTGTGTGTATGACTCAACAATCAATATTTGCACCAATAACTCACTACAGTTGTGACCGGGTGTGGAAGTGTGAATTGCTCATTACACTATAATTTGTTCATGATTGTAGCCATGTATAAACGTAAGTAACCATTCTTACAGAATTCATTACCTTTGTAACTTGTGAGTTCATTACCTTTGTACCTAGTTCAGCTATCAAAACTTTGGGGGCCCAGTCCCTGGACACATTACGTACCTCTGTAATCTGTAAATACCTTTGTAACTTGTCATGATTGTGACCAGACCTACCTGGAGTTCATTACATTTGTAAATTGTGAGTTCATTACCTCTGTAACTTGCTCAGCTATCAAAACTTTGGAGTCCAGTCCCTGGACCAATTATGTACCTCTGTAATCTTTTGACTACCGCCCACAGGATGGGTATGGGGTGCATAATAAACATATAAACTAAAAAAGATGAGGTGCAGTAGACGAAGACTGTCACTGGTAGGCTGATTTCCCAGAAGAAATGTCATACCCACTGGGGAATCCCGCCTACCAGTGACAATGCCTTTGTCTACTGCACCTCATATGATGCCAGTACATAAGCACCACTCCTGTACAAAAAAAATGTTATAATAAACTATAATTTTAAAGGGGTGGACGGGTAAGCCAGCGGAAGGCATCGGTCAGATGACCAAAAACTTCGGTGGCGGGTCATCATGTGACTAAGACCCACGTCAGGAGACACTTGTCCCGTTTCCTGATAAACATTGCCTAGCCTAAGCTTAATTTCAGATTCTTCAAGACTACTGTACTGATCACCTGCTCCTAGGCTGAGGGGACTGATTACCTCAGTCTTTAACTGTCTTCTGTATATAGTTATATAGTCTTCACAGTATGTCCTTATACTGATGAAGCCACTGGATGGCGAAACGTCTAATGCATCATCTTATTCTGTGGTAATATTTGCTCAGAATATTATTTTCACGAGGCTTCCCAGTCATTTTTTATTTTTCTGATCAACAATATCAACGCTGAAATAAATAAGTCATCTTAAGCAATTAGATCAATTGATTGCTACTGCACAAGGCACAGATCACTCTTTGATGTTCCTCGTGTCCATCTCACACTATGCAAAAACTCAATGCACATAAAAGGCCCTAAAATCTGGAATTCATTACCTGTAAATATAAAAGAAACACTACCTGTTTATAAATTCAAGTCTCTTCTCAAAGTTCACTTACTCACCCAAAACCAAATAAATACAGAATAACTGAACCTTATAAATTGTATATCTTAAATGTTTCTCACAATTATATCACATAAATGTTAAACCTAAAACCCAATCTAACTTTATTATTTTTTAAATACACTACCTAACAGAATACTCCATACGACTGAATGTACAACAATGCAAGCAACCATATGACCTGTCTTTGTAATACTCACTTGTGCTTTATAGTTATCTGTTTACAATAATGTATTATCACTGATTTCATCATTGCTTAGTTAATCTTAAGTTAATTTTAAGCCAGCCCGTAATGCTATGCATAGTATAAGTGGCTTTGGCATGCTGCTCTTATCTGTATTTTTTTGTACCTCTGTATGTGTGCTCAAATTGTTAATAAATAAATAAATAAATAAATAAATTGAATCTGGTGCCATTTCTGTTATTATTGCTACTGTTATTCTTTCTGCCGTTGATGATGCTGTCATTGATTCTGATGGTTGTTGACTGGCAGTGTCGGAATCGGTTCCAAGGAATCTATAGTCCTTTTTTCGAGTGTTTCTGACTTTCAAAGTGGTTGTACAAGTGCACCTACTAGTCAGTCCTAGCACTTTCACTCAGCGAGACCCTCAAGACCACAGTTGTGTAAAAGGTTCGTCTAGCATTGTTCACTAGATTTACAGCACTGAGTTCTCCTCTAATGTTAAGTTTTTCATGAGTGAGGGATACCAGAGATGTAGAATACGCTTAATGCAAAGTGATGGGTACATAATGTGGTGAAAAATAGATTAAGTGGTGATTTAAGCGTGTCCCTGAGGGGTGAACTGTAGTGGGCGTGAAGGTGGTTTAAGAGATGATCCAGTTCATTCAGGTGGCGACTACTTGTCTGATGGCCTGATCATTTTTCCAGTCAAGACGGTAGGTAGTGTATTAGTGTAGTCTGCAGTGTGGATCATGCGCTCACACCGGGCTCAGTCTTCTCATGGACCCCATGTTAGGCAGGTTGAACTCACACCTACCCAGTGCCACTTATGACCTGCTTAAACCATGAGACAGTAAATTTTACACCGACGAAAAACCAAAATATGTTAGGGATATCTGCATATTTCCGTCACATAGAACTTCCCTCTTCCCGATCGACACATGCCTAACCCTTCTAGGGTAGGGTAGGTGCCTGAGCCCGAGCCTTTAGCTCATAAGACTGTCATTCCCATTAGCCCCCTTGGGGCGGGGATGGCAGACCAGAGAGGCCTAGCTTGTGGCTAGGCCTGGGGACAGTTGGTCCTGAGGCTTAGCTTGTGGCTGGGCCTGGGGACAGTTGGTCCCAAAGATGAGGAGGTACTTGTGCCTCCTCCCATGGGAGACTTAGGTCTCAGACACTCCCTAAAGAGGGAGCCAAGGCCGGGCCACCACTTGGACAAGGCCCGGGCCGGGAGAATACCGGCTAATATTTAACTAACTAACTAACCCTCTTCCCTCCATTTTCACTCGTCAACTAAACCATTTTTTATAGCTAACCAAAGTACTCGTTTAAAGGATACACACACACACACATCACACACACACACACACACACACACACACACACACACACACACACACACACACACACACACACACACACACACATATATATATATATATATATATATATATATATATATATATATATATATATATATATTATATATATATATAATATATATATACATATATATACATATATAAATCTTGCACTGGGCCAGCCAGCAGAAGAGCCAGGTTGACCTGGCAAGCATCAGACAAGTCTGGTCAATGGCCGGGCTCCGGGAGTAGAAAACTGGAAACTCATTCAAGTTAATACTATGAGTAAAAATTAAATGTGAGAACGTGACTCAAGCACTTTTATAAACCGTACAAAAGATTCATTACTTGTTACGACTAATTCCAACACATTATTTTCCCTTGTATCTTTTAGAAACCACGGTACGGGCGGGGATGAACTCGTGGCTAGTAGGTCGTTAACTCCAGGCCAGCGCGTTAGCCACTGGGTCAGCTGGCTACAATACAATTTATCCTACTAGGTATATTTATACACCACAGGTTTGGTTACAATCGTGTCATTACGATTTCGTGAGTGATAGAGTGTGGAGACTAAGAGAAGTATGGAGGATAAAAGAAGTGTGGAGGATGAAGGGAGGAAGTCATTCTTAGCGCAGTAAATGAGTTTCAGCTGAGAAGTCATAGAGACAACTGAATTACTGTTAGTGAATGATTGTGAATGTATAATTATAAATGAATGCATGAAGCTGAACACTGGCGGCGGCGGCGGCGGCGGCGGCTGCATTATCTGCTGACTGGGGCAGCCACCAGCCACAAAGGCGCCTCACTCTTCCTCACCAGCAGTGATATTAGAGACGCGTCGTGCATGCCAAAACTTGTTAAGATAAGATAAGATTTCGTTCGGATTTTTAACCCCGGGGGGTTAGCCACCCAGGATAACCCAAGAAAGTCAGTGCGTCATCGAGGACTGTCTAACTTATTTCCATTGGGGTCCTTAATCTTGTCCCCCAGGATGCGACCCACACCAGTCGACTAACACCCAGGTACCTATTTGCTGCTAGGTGAACAGGACAACAGGTGTAAGGAAACGTGTCGAAATGTTTCCACCCGCCGGGAATCAAACCCGGGCCCTCCGTGTGTGAAGCGGGAGCTTTAGCCACCAGGCCACCGGGCCATCATCCATTGCTATGAAATGTAAAATGATACAAAAACATGTAGTTCGTCTACGTTGGCCTATGTTTTGGAATGGCAAAACAGCCGACAAATACTGAAAGGAATACTGGAAATGGTAAGGAAAGTACGCCTGTGGGCTTACAATGTATGGACATTAGGCTCCCTCATACAAAATTTCGACATGGGAAAGTCGAAATGTCTCCAGACCCAAACGCAGTTCACGGTGAGAATGGGGAATATAGCTGGACTTTATGGTCTTATCTAAATAAGGTAAAGAAGGGCTTTCGTATCAACCTCAAGAAAAATAAGACAAAACTTTAGTAAGTCCAATCAGAGGGAGACTTAGTGGGATTTATTCAGTAACTGACAATCAAAAAGACCAAGGGATTCAATAATTTGGCAAGCTGGAATCGGGCAGTTAAAGTTTAATATGTTTATTATGTACCCCCATACCCATCCTGTGGGTGGTAGTCAAATGATTACAGAGGTACATAATGGGTCCAGGAACTGGACCCCAAAGTTTTGATAGCTGAACTAGGTACAAAGGTAATGAACTCACAAGTTACAAAGGTAATGAATCATGTAAGTAAATTTACTTACTTATGGAATCTGGCACAGATACAAGAACAACATTGAAAAGGGAATGATAGGGCACAGCATGGAAGTTATCTAACTCGCTCTAGATACAGACTTTTAAATCAGGTGAGGTGGCCTAGCAAGAAGTGCAGTCAAATAGTGCATTGTGGCGAGGCAGGCAGGATGTGTTTAGTAAAGTAGGGGTGGGGAGAGGATGTGCATGACGTCAAAGGGGAAAGGATGTCTATGAAATCAGAATGGTGAGTTGGATGTGTGTGACAATAGATGGTGAAGAGGATGTGTAGCCGCCATGAACCATGTGTTTGAGGGGGGTCTAGCAAGACGTGGTTTTTCTTGACGAATTTTGAGATAATCCATTTTCAACCTATTCTATGTTACGGTTCTAAAAGTAAATGGTCGACCTATTTACTTGCTGCATAAAATCATAATTCAGTTATTTACTTTTCTTCTCACTGCGTTTATGTATTTTTTTTCCACTCTTGCAGTGAGCAATATTTTTTCACCCATCCATAAGTTTTGATAATCCATATTCAACAACAACAAAAATAATATTGATCCCAAAATTAAATGTGTAATTTCTAAGGAAAATTAATACATGTTAGATGATTAATTCTTATGTTTATTTCCAAATACAGCGTAATTTATACACTATCTTAAAGTAAGAGTGCGCTAAGAGACAACACAATGAGTGTCAGGGGCCCAAGACTGTTCAACCGCCTCTCAGCATACAAAAGGGGGATTACCAATAGATCCCTGGCTGTCTTCAAGAGGGAGCTGGACAGATACGAACCACAGCCGGACATACGAGCCACAGCCGGACGTACGAACCACAGCCAGACATACGAACCACAGCCGGACATACGAGCCACAGCTGGACGTACGAACCACAGCCGGACATACGAACCACAGCCGGACGTACGAATCATAGCCGGACGTACGAACCACAGCCGGACGTACGAACCACAGCTGGACGCACAAACCACAGCTGGACGTACGAACCACAGCCGGGCTGTGGTTCATACGTCAGTTTGCCTGCGGCCAGCAGTAACAGCTTGGTTGATCAGGCCCTGATCCACCCTGAGGCCTGGTCATGGACCTGGCCGGAGGGGCGTTGACCCCTGGAACACCCTCCAGGTAAGCTAAGTCAAACCTTTCCAGTTTACATATACCTTGGTCCGAGTCAGTATATTTCACTGATTATTTGTTCTTATTCCTATTTGCGTTTTCTCTTTCGTTATCCTGCCTTTGTATATACAACGATTGGTGTATCTTAGTGAATATATACCGATACTTGTGTAAATCAGTGTATATACCAAGAGGCTGTATCTGTATATACAGTGAGAGGCGGGTGCATGTGTATACAAGCATAGGGGCGTGGGTTTCTCAGAGTATGTACACTAGTTTATCACCACATTGCAGACCTGGAGAGTGTACAAAGAGCTTTCACGGCACACATAAGTGCGATAAGGCACCTAAACTACTGGGAACGGCTGAAAGTCCTTGGTCTGTATTCCCTCGAACGCAGGCGAGAGAGATACATGATAATATACACTTGGAAGATCCTGGAGGAATTGGTACCAAACCTGCACACGAAAATCACTCCATGAAAGCAAAAGACTCGGCAGGAGATGCAACATTCCCCCGATGAAAAGCCGGGGCGCCACGAGTACACTGAGAGACAACACAATAGGTGTCAGACGCCTAAGACTGTTCAATTGCCTCCCAGCATACATAAGGGGGATTACCAATAGACCCCTGGCTGTCTTCAAGAAGGCACTGGACAGGCACCTCAAGTCAGTACCTGACCAACCGGGCTGTGGTTCGTACGTCAGCTTGCGTGCGGCCAGCAGTAACAGCGTGTGCAACATCTGGTTATTTTTATTGTAAACGTTTCGCCATCCAGTGGCTTTATCAGTACAAATTCTTGGACATAATTAGAAAACAGAAGAACTTTATACAAAAGATGAGGTAATCAGTCCCTCAGCCTTGGAGGTGGTGTGTTACAACCACGGTGTTGTAAACACCACCTGATCCACCATGAGACCTGGTCTCAGACCGGGGCGCGGGGGCGTTGACCCCCGAAACAATCTCCAGGTAAACTCCAGGTTGTCTTTGGTATCCTATTCACTTGCGCTCTATCTTTGAGTTTGCAAAACAAAAATGGCGAGGTAAGTGTATATAATAAACATTAGATTCTCTCTGATCTTCAGGGAAAAAAATCTGTTATATTTAATGCTGATAAAAAGTGATGCTCCTTTGTTTGGTGGAGCAAGCAGCTGCGTGACGCAAACCTCGCAGCCAGCGAGTTAAAGCTGACCACACATGAGAGAGAATACTCACTTATATGTAGTTGCAGGGGTCGAGTCACAGCTCTTGTGTGTGTGTTCTTACCTATTTGTGGTTGCAGGGGTCGATTCATAGCTCCTGGCCCCGCTTCTGAATGCGTGTGTAACAAATTTGGATGAATCAGCAGTGTGTTGCTGTCTTAATCTGTCATTTCATCACACACGATGGATTTCATATATAGTGTTGACATATTTCTGAGAGACCTCAATAAAATAATGTGTACATCAGCCGAGAAACCTTCATATTTATTTTTATTTAGTAAAACAAGATACATGAGCATGGTGAGGAGGAGGCAACATTAAGTAAGCTTCACACACGGAGGGCCCGGGTTCGATTCCAAGGGTGGAAACATTTCGACACGTTTCCTTACACCTGTTGTCCTGTTCATCTAGCAGCAAATAGGTACCTGGGTGTTAGTCGACTGGTGTGGGTCGCATCCTGGGGGACAAGATTGAGGACCCCAATGGAAATAAGTTAGACAGTCCTCGATGACGCACTGACTTTCTTGGGTTATCCTGGGTGGCTAACCCTCCGGGGTTAAAAATCCGAACGAAATCTTATCTTATCTCAGAGTTATATCTGCGTGCATAAGAATCAGCTCTTGACCCCGCCTTTTAAATTACATATTAGTCGGCATTTACTGGTTCTTGTGGGACCATTTTACCCACTCTTGAAAGTACCTAAGAAATTTACCTGCAGCACCTCTTCACCATATTCATTCCACATGTCTGCTGCTCTAAGACTTATGGGTTGTAATCCTTGTCCAGTTGCCTCTAATATGGCTGGGAGACAGTAATATATCAAGCTGTCCACGCAGCCCTCCACAACTGAAAGTGGACCCAACGTCGTGTTTGGGATAAGATCGTTTACACAGATTGTGAACAAAGGGTCCAAACCCTAACCCCCTGTGGAACGCCGCATGTGACATGCTTATTCTGATTTCTCCCTGTTTATAAAATATTTGTTCCCTATTAAGCCTGCCATTCCTTGAGTCAGAGACTTATTTCTCGATAAAAAAAACGCGTACAGCCACTTGATACATCAAAGTTTGTAGCATGCTGTTCTCCAGGAAAGTTGACAAGGGTGTCCTGACACGGATGTTGGTCAGGTGACAACCTGTTAATTACCCAACCATTCACTAACCTGTTTGGAAGGCAGTGGACAGAAATATGAGTAATATCTACCTGGAGTCTACCTGGAGGTTATTCCGGGGATCAACGCCCCCGCGGCCCGGTCCACGACCAGGCCTCCCGGTGGATCAGGGCCTGTTCAACCAGGCTGAATAGATTTCACTCTACTTTCTGGGTTTTTGTATTACCCGTAGCCTCTGGAAGTAGGTTCTAAAACATATGAGAAAACCCAGTAGTTCCTAGTAATGTCTCCATATGATTCCGTCTTCTGTATGTACTTAATAATTATCATGGTTTACTGAAGGTCACTAAAATTACTTATCATCAAGAATCCTTGAGAAACATTATTGAGGTTTATATACTAAATAATTTTAATCGCGTATTATTTGTCATCAACCACAAATATTGTGAAGAACAAACACAAGGTTGGACAACCTTGTGCTGTGTACAGCTTGATCAAGCATTAACTTGATCAAGCTGTACACAGCTTGATCAAGTTAATGCTTGATAAAGCTGTACGCACAACATAACGTTGTCCCAATAAGTCACTTCTGCAACATGTCTTCAACATGTCTTCAACATGTCTTCAACATGTCTTCAACTAAACATAATGGCAACTGCATGTGTTTCACTCACGGAGCGGTCCGAGAGATATCTTCTAGAACATAAGAACATAAGAAAGAAGGAACACTGCAACAGGCCTACTGACCCATGCGGAGCAGGTCCATGTCCCCCCCCCCCGGATTAACCCAATGACCCACCCTCCCTGGAATAGCCCAATGACCCACATAGTCTGGTCACCTCCACTCAAGGAAGGAGCACGGCGCCAGACCCAGCAGCACAAGCTAGTCAGGCCCAACTCACACCCACCCACACCCACTCATGTATTTATCTAACCTATTTTTAAAACTACACAACGTTTTAGCCTGAATAACTGTACTCGGGAGTGTGTTCCACTCGTCCACAACTCTATTACCAAACCAGTGCCTTCCTATATCCTTTCTGAATCTGAATTTTTCCAATTTATACACCTCGATCATATCCCCCCCTAATTCTACGCCTTTCGAAAGAGTGCAGATTCAGGGCCTCAGTCTATCCTCATAGGGAAGATTTCTGATACATGGGATCATCTTTGTCATCCTCCTCTGTACGTTTTCCAGAGCATTTATATCCATTCTGTAATACGGTGACCAGAACTGAGCAGCACAGTCTAAACGAGACCTAACCAAGGATGAGGCTGGCCCCTCTTCACCACCAGTCAAGAATGTTATAATCTCTAAAATAGGGAATAAAGTAAACCCAGCATACAGACAGTAAACTAAGAGACACATCTCACGGTGTATATACATTTGCTCACAATGATATTAGTTTCCCTTAGCTTTCTGAAGAACCCATGGAAATGGCTGGCCAAGGATCACTGACCTTGGTGTTAATGTCTACTTTTCTAAGAGTCATGTAGTCAGTGACTATAAGTCGGTGTCATTTGTTCTCGTCTGGTGCGCCATAATTATTAATTTCTGGGATATGATTAGTGTCTTCTTGTATAAGTAGTGACCGTGCTTGACACCTTCACCACTACCACCACCCAATACCATCACCACTACTACCACCCCATACCATCACCGCTACCACAACCACCAGTACCACGTCAACCCCACCACTACCCACAAAATAACTACCCCCCCCTCCCCTCCTCTCCCCATCCCCGCCAACCACAACTACCGCGATCCTAGATTCGCCTCAGGGTGAGCCACTTTAGGGTCCCAAGATCCAACCAGTTAGGGTGGGTTAGTGATGGACCCGCCACAAGCACCGTCCAAGAAACACACACCACACTTACTCATGTTCCTCGAAGCTCAAGTCATCGAGTGTTCAATTCACAGCAGAAAGAACCAGGGTGGAATCCTGGGTGGAACATGACAAATGGATATCTCACAACATTTACTGTCCCTGTTACCTAACAGTCTAACAGTCTAACTGTTATGGGTCGCATCCTAGGGAAGACGTAAAGACCTAATGGTCTGAATGATTAATAGTTTTTAAAGCCTATCGACTACACGAGGGTCATTAAGGCTGTACGTCACCCGTTCACCACCGGCCCAAGAATACTTTAATCCCTAAAATAGGGATTAAATTAAACTGGCAGTGAACTATACACTGATATGCACCTCTCGATTTATATACAGTGTGCAAATGGATAATTATTAACCCTCTGGGGAAAAAATGCTAATAAAGCCATTTTCTTTTCAGCTGAAATACAAATGTATTTTAAATATTGTATCTACCTCTGTATGCTGTATGAATTAAATAAAGAACTGAGAGACAGTATGTAGCTTTACCTATATCATTGCTAAATCAAATTAAAAAAAAAAAAACTGCGAGTTGTGTCTTGGTTTGACATTCTCGGTATATTGTTCCAGCTCTTCCGTCCACTTCAGTCTGGAATGTGTCCAGACACTCCTATGTTGTGCTTGAGACCAAGGGGTTGTGTAGAGGAGGGAGACTAGGCTCAGTCACTGACCTGCCTGGAGATGGTATTGTAAGTGTACTTTACCACCATAAATCTATATTCCCCTATTTTCACAGTTAAGTTATAAATATATAACTGTATTCTCCTGATCGTGTATCTTTGTACCAGATTAGTATCCCCGTGAATATTACGTGAGTGATTCTTCTTGATTAATATAGAAGCTCTATTGAGGGAATTAGAGTATTCAGTGTTCTTCAGATCCCATAAGGTAGAATTTAAGTGTTACTAAGTGCCTGCTGGGAGGTAAAAAGAAAAAGTTAATTCCTCCCCCCACCTTCCTGGTATGATAATGTTGACTGTTATCCACTAAGGCAGAGTGACCCATAAGAGGGCAGCCATGTCATGTAAATGATTCACCGAAGTGTAATATGTGTGTGTGTGTGACCCAATTAATATTTGCAATAATAACTCATTATGTGTGAATGGCTCATTACTTTGTAGTTTGTTCATGACTGTAACCATGTATAGACGTGTAGATAATTCATTTTCTTTGTACCTTGGTCATGATTGTGACCAGATCTACCTGGAATTCATTACCTTTGTAACTTGTTCAGCTATCAAAACTTTGGAGTCCAGTCCCTGGACCCATTATGTACCTCTGTAATCTTTTGACTACCACCCACAGGATGGGTATGGGGTGCATAATGAAGATATTAAACTAACTAACGAACTGCAACATTTTCACCCATCCTTCCAAGTGCACACTGCATTTCTAGCCTTCCAGTCTCTCTCTCAATATATATATATATATATATATATATATATATATATATATATATATATATATATATATATATATATATAAGGAATTCGCGAGAGCATGCGAAATATACACAAACACTGATATCTGGCTGAAGGAGACTCGAACCTACGAACCTTAGGACAAGGTACGCAGTGCTTTACCAATCTACCCACACTGGACAATACCTTGGCGTGTAGCATGCGCTACACGTTTGATCCAAGGCAGCCAGCTTTCAGGGAGAAGGCCAGAGATCAGTGTTTGTGTATATTTCGCATGCTCTCGCGAATTCCTTGCATTGTTCAAATCTCTAGTAAGGCTGATGCATGCAGGGGATGAGATGAAAAGCTGTAAGCCTTCTCCCTGAAAGCTGGCTGCCTTGGATCAAACGTGTAGCGCATGCTACACGCCAAGGTATTGTCCAGTGTGGGTAGATTGGTAAAGCACTGCGTACCTTGTCCTAAGGTTCGTAGGTTCGAGTCTCCTTCAGCCAGAGATCAGTGTTTATATATATATATATATATATATATATATATATATATATATATATATATATATATATATATTACAATCATTATCTCTCAGTACACAGTAGAATTCGACCCTACACACTGCATCAAAGTACGTAGTACTTATGCCACTTAGTTCTGGGATCTGACCGAGTGGCGTAAGTACTATGAACTTTGATATAGAGTGCAGTGTAGGTTCGAATCGAATCCTACTGTAGACTAAGAGATAATCTTTGTAAATAATTCCGCCCGTTTTGTGAACTGTTAAGCATAGTGATATATATCAATAATTCAGAAAAAACACTTGTGCATCGTAAGCAAATCCCTGAGTGTGTTAGTCGAACAGATCCTTGAGTGTGTCACTCAAATTGACCCTGGAGTGTCAAGTGAGCATCGAGTGTGTTTAAAGAACCCAACAATAGCTTGCCCACGTGATAACCTGTCCAGACGTTAACTTAAGAGACGTCAGCATGTTAGCATTACCTGGAGTTTACCTGGAGAGAGTTCCGGGGGTCAACGCCCCCGCGGCCCGGTCTGTGACCAGGCCTCCTGGTGGATCAGAGCCTGATCAACCAGGCTGTTACTGCTGGCTGCACGCAAACCAACGTACGAGCCACAGCCCGGCTGGTCAGGTACCGACTTTAGGTACCTAGCTCACCCACGGTGCGCTATACGACAGGATAACGCAATTGCTTCGATGAAGCTCTGATTGGATACACGAGAAGAACGAATATCTGATGGAAATGTGACCAATGATAGGCCTAGTTTAACATCTTTATTATGTACCCCATGCCCATCCTGTGGGTGGTAGTCAAAAGATTACAGAGGCACATAATGGGTCCAGGGACTGGACCCCAAGGTTATGATAGCTGAACAAGTTACAAAGGTAATGAACTCCAGGTAGATCTGGTCACAATCATGACAAATTACGAAGTAATGAACCCATGCCGGGGACTACCTAGATGTGAATTTCCCAAATTCCTTCTATCTTGCACCAACTGAGCCTTCGGAAGTCACCGAAATTATTAAGTCACTTAAAAATAACTCAGGGAATCTGTCTCATGTCCCACCATTACTGTACAAGCGAGCGGCCCATATCCTTTCGCATGCTATTTCATTACTTTTTAACAAGTCACTAGAAACTAGCACCTTCCCGAAACTACTCAAGATGGCAAGGGTTACACCAATACATAAAGGTGGTGACCGGTGACCCTACAGACTTAAACAACTATAGGCCAATATCAAACTTACCATTGCTATCCAAAATCTTTGAGAAACTCGTGCACAGGAGACTGTATTCATTTATAACAGCACAAAACATACTCAACCCATGCCAATTTGGATTCAGGAAAAATAAAAGCACTAATGATGCAATCATAAAAATGCTAGATCTGCTTTACACAGCATTGGAAAATAAGGAATATCCACTGGGAATTTTTATTGACCTAAGAAAAGCTTTTGACACAGTAGACCATGACATCATACTCCACAAACTTGACCATTACGGTATAAGAGGCCATGCGCTTGCTTATTTCAAATCTTACCTTACTAATAGGTATCAGTATGTCACCATTAAAGACACAGCATCAACAACACGGCCACTTGATACTGGAGTTCCGCAGGGAAGTGTCCTTGGTCCCCTGCTCTTCCTCATATACATCAATGATCTTCCAAACGTATCCCAACACCTGAAACCCATTCTCTTTGCTGACGACACGACTTATGTCATCTCTCACCCTAATCTTGCCACCCTCAACACCATTGTTAACGAGGAGCTGATCAAAATATCGCCTTGGATGACAGCCAATAAACTTACGCTTAACACTGACAAAACCTACTATATTATGTTTGGTAGCAGAGCAGGAGATGCACAAATTAACATTAAGATCGACAACACTCTAATTACCAGACATAATGAGGGCAAATTCCTAGGCCTATACCTTGACAACAATCTGAATTTCAGCACCCATATCCAACACATAACCAAAAAAATATCCAAAACGGTTGGGATCCTCTCCAAGATACGATACTACGTGCCGCAAAATGCCCTTCTCACACTATACCACTCACTTATTTATCCATACCTCACCTATGCTATTTGTGCTTGGGGATCAACTGCAGCAACACACCTAAAGCCAATAATAACCCAACAAAAAGCTGCAATAAGAATAATCACTAAATCCCATCCCTGGCAACACCCCCCCCCCACTCTTCATAGATCTAAACTTACTCCCTGTTCAGTACATCCACACTTACTACTGTGCAATCTACATCTACGGGACCTTAAACTCCAATATCAACCTTGACCTAAAACGCTTTCTTGATAGTTGTGACAGAACCCACAGACATAACACCAGACACAAACATCTCTACGACATTCCCCGAGTCCGACTAAACCTTTACAAAAATTCAATGTATGTCAAAGGCCCTAAAATCTGGAACACCCTACCTGAGAACTCTAGAACTGCAGACACATTCATCACCTTTAAAACTACCATTAGAAAACATCTTATCTCCCTGATACACCCCATCAACTAACTACACGAATACCACCTGGTGGTTCACACTTCCACTCACTCACCCATTTGACCATAAACAGAAATATTAATCTCAATCTTAAAATAATGAATCCTGTGATACTCCAATACTGAAACTATGTACTGTGAAAAAACAAAAGCATTCACATTGCTAAACTCACAAACTAGTATTTAGTCACTTAGCCATAATACCAACTTACCTCATAATTTGTAATATTTTAAAATAAAGAATTAAACTAAGTCTGCCCGAAATGCCTAGCCATGCTAGGCGTTCTAGTGGTACACTCTGTAATCATTATTTAACTACATGTAAACCACACAATAACCAAATTCTGTAAATTCAACATTGTAATCCTTATAGAGAATAAACTTTGAATTTGAATTTGAATACGAAAACATTACCGCTGAGGGTGGTAGCCTAACATTGACATCCAGACAACTCCAGTACTAGGCATAACAATATACAAACTACAGAATAAAAAATACGTGTGCAACACTTAAGATTATATTTAGTAAACGTTTCGCCCAGTAGGGAATTTTTTATCGTATTGAGACAAACTTTAGATACGTATATTTCACTCACTGGAGAACTTTATAAAGTGACTGAAAGTTAGTAGCTTTATATTTCTGTGTACTCACCTATTTGTGGTTGCAGGGGTCGAGTCCTAGCTCCTGGCCCCTCCTCTTCGCCGGTTGCTACTGGGTCCTCTCTCTCCCCGCTCCATGAGCTTTATCATACCTCGTCTTAAAACTATGTATGGTTCCTGCCTCCACTACATCATTTTCTAGGCTATTCCACGGCCTGACAACTCTATGACTGAAGAAATACTTCCTAATATCTCTCTGACTCATCTCTGTCTTCAACTTCCAATTGTGACCTCTTGTTTCTGTGCCCCCTCCCTGGAACATCCTGTCTTTGTCCACCTTGTCTATTCCGCGCAGTATTTTATATGTCGTTATCATGTCTCCCCTGACCCTCCTGTCCTCTAGTGTCGTCAGGCCGATTTCCCTTAACCTTTCTTCATAAGACACTCCCCTTAGCTCTGGAACTGTGTGTGTGTGTGTGTGTGTGTGTGTGTGTGTGTGTGTGTGTGTGTGTCGTGCTTAATAGGTAAAATGGTCAATTATAAAGAACGAATTTAAAATTAAGTCCTTTCTAAAATTTTCTCTTATACGTTTAAATATATATATTTTTTATTTGTGTTAATTAATGTAAAAATTAATAATTTTGTACCAAAAGAGTCTTAGAAAACTTACCTGACCTTATAACAAGCGCAATTTAATTTAGTCTAATCCAACTAAATATATTTTAGATAAGTTTACAATAATTTAATAATAAACAAACACAATGGAATATATTTTTTTTCGTTAGGTTGAGAATGATTTTTGCGAAATTAATGCATACACAAATTTTAGCTTGCCTCATTCGGCAAGAAGAGCGCTGTTATTTAAGCCAAAATCGCAAGTTTTTACCTATTCGGCACGACATATATATACACACAGACCCTGATCTACCATGAAGCCTGGTCTCAGACCGGGCCGCGGGGGCGTTGACCCCCCGAAACCCTCTCCAGGTAAACCCTCCAATATCTCCACCTCCATCATATTTGCACAGTAGACAGATCGATGTAATACTTCTCACAGGGGAGGGAAACCCTGTTATTTCCTACTACCCTAGCAACA
>NC_069478.1:17796087-17806087 GCF_026875155.1 Cherax quadricarinatus | reverse complement strand
AAAAACAACCACAGCTTCCAGGAAATATAGTCAAAATTATTCCAACGCTTCAGACTCTGAGCACAATTTTTAAGGGATTATTTTCCTGCCCCTGTATAGCTGGACGAGTTCGTTGTACTCACCACCGCCGCCAAAACAGGAAATCTGGCAGCAGAAAGTAAGTTATATCACAAAAATCTATTAATAAAGTCAGAGCGCTGACACACACCCGCCTCGACGGTGGAAAAATCCCTTCTGAGCCGGACTGACTTCTACCTACCCACCATCAATCCACTTTTTCCCTATAATAACCTCTATTTCAGCCTCTGGTAACCCACTAACTCTATGATATAAACCTTCGAAATATACTAACTCCATATTAAACACCAATGATATGGTAGCTAACGTTTAAACCACTAATAATATTAATCGCACCGCTCAAACCATACGGAAACATGATCGATTTTTATACAGCTCAAGTTTAGGACAAACTGGAGTGACGTGTGACAATCCTATATACCCCTGAAGTCACTAGGAAAGGTATCCCTGGGGTATATACCAAGAATAGGCCAAATCCGTGAATGGTTCCTCCAGTTTGGTAAACTTAAATGTTCTGCCTCAGACAACAGGAAATTCCTCCCACAGAGGAGCACAGCCACGCAAGCGCTGACCTTCCTGTATATACCGGGAGGACGAGGATTATTATAATCATGGGGAGCGCTAAACCCGTAGAATTATGCAGCGCAAGTGGGGGGGATGGGAGGCATTCAGGCTCAATTCAGGGAACTGGAGCACAGATCCAATTCCCTAGATCAAGAGCCCCTCACCAGCGTCAAGGAATCTACCTCCCTAGAGGGGTGCTATACCAGGAGGAATATCCTGCAGTATATTCCACGAGGGATATCTTTCAATATATTCCCAGAAGAGCGTCTCTCATCGTATATCGAGAAGGATGTTTCTCATTAGATACCAAGACGCATTTCTCTCGGTATATACTAAGAGGGATGTCTCAGTATATGCCATAAGGTATATCGGTATTATTTATATGCCATAATGTATATCAGTATTATTATATATGTACCTTTAGAAAGTCATACAACACCTGGGGAAATGGGAAGAATTCAAGTTTGATCCAAGGAAGGGAAGGGCATATCTAATTCTTTAGATCAAGGGTACCTCATCAATATCAAGGAACTTTTCTTGAGATTATTATAATCATGGGGGAAGCGCTAAACCCGTAGGATTATACAGCGATGGGGAATGGAAGGTATTCAGGATCAATGCAGGGAACTGGAGCACAGATTCAATTCCCTAGATCAAGAGCCCCTCACCAGCATCAAGGAACCTCCCTTGAGGAGTAATAAGGCAATAACAGTGCAGTAATTTTACATACAGTATTTTCAGTCATAGGGAAGCACTAAACCCATAGGGAAGCCATATACGTAGAGCCTGGGGAATGTGAATCGTTCAGATTCAGCTCAGGATCAAGAGCTCCTCACTTGCATCAAGGGGTCCAGATTATTATTTCAATGAAAAATAAGTACTAAATCCACAAGGGTCATACAGCACTGCATGGCAGGATGTGCTAGATGAAATATGCTTAGTTCAGAGACCAGCGGGGGTTAGAGGTATGTAAGAGGCAGAGTCAGGAAGGTTATTATGAGGGATCCAGAAACATTAGTCTTGAGTGCTGTTTCAGAGCAGTGCTGCATGACCCTTATGGGTTTAGCACCCAGTTTTATTAAGATACTGTTCCAGTATTATATAGGTTTCCCTGGCTTCATACAGTAGTTTAACATCTTCATTATGCACCCCATACCCATCCTGTGGGTGGTAGTCAAAAAGACAGCAGCAGTATTCCAGGCACATAGTAGATGTACCAAGCACAATCAAGCCATAAACAGTGACTTTCACATAAAAATATTCAATATGTTTTGCAAACTGCACATATGACAAACGTATTTTGCACATCTGGAATTATTATATCATTGCGAGTACTAAATCCATAAGGATCATATAACAATGCTGGGAAGGTTGTCTGAAAGTTATGAGTGGGTGGAGGGTAGGGGTGTGCAGAGGTTAGTGCAAGAGTAAAACTGAAATCAAAGTTGGTGCAATAAGTTAGTAACATAAGGAATTACCAACTGAAATGAGATGACATAATGGTAAATCATGTCATCTCACACATTGCTTACCTCAATGGAAATAAGCCACTCTGACTTTTTTGGGTTATCCTAGGTTCTCTACACATATGCTGCTATGTATGATAATCTATGTAACTGTATATGTGTATACCTGAATAAACTTACTTACCTGGAGTATACCTGGAGAGGATTTTGGGGATCAACACCCCTACGGCCTGGTCTATGACCAGGCACAAAAATTCTTCATTTTTTATTACACCGGAACACTGAGGGTTTTATAACAAAATCACACAGTAATTTTATATTATTTATTCACCACAAAACTTACATTACAGTATGTAGTATATATTTTTAATACTTCTGCCTCTTTCTAGCAGGTACAGTATATATTGTACACAGTACATACTGTATATGTTGTGCTTTATTATCTAGAGCAATCAAATACAAAAGCCAAAATTTATTTTTTCTGATTTTTTCTTATGGCTTGATAGATTTCTATAATTTAACATGGTATGCCAATTTTTAGATTTTAACTGAATTAACATACCTAACTTTCATAAAAATTTTCAGTATACATTATAGCTTAATCTTACCCAACTTAGCATTATTTAACATCAATGAAATACAGCTTTCTATTAATTTTGTGAGGTTCAGACTGAATTTCACTGAGTAATAACAAAACATATACAGTGTATATTTGTATGTATGTATGTGTATGCATATGTATGAATGTATATATGTATGTAAGCATATTATCCCTCTGCCTGCAACATCCTAATCCCTCCTTCAGAGTGCAGGCACTACCTTCCCACTTCCCAGATTCAAGCCTGGCTAACTAGATTTCCTGAAGCCCTTCATGAAGGTTACCTTATACTCCGACAGTATGTTCATTATAAACCATTTGTCTTGAATGTTCATACAAGCCTGCTGGATATATGTATGTATGTGTATATGTGTGTATACTATCATTCACACTATCACTGCAAAGACAGTGATAGTGTGAATGATAGTGAAAGCTTTATTGTTTTGGGTCACCCTGCCTTGGTGGGAGACGGCCTGGGAGTTAAAAAAAAAAATATGTATATGTATACACACACTGTGTGTCTCTGTCTGACTGTCTGTATGTCTCTGTCTGACTGTCTGTATGTCTCTCTCTTACCTTCAGTTATGTAAACTTGACTGGTACCAGAATCACAAGCAATTCTCACAACCCTGAATGCACATACCAAGATATTATGGTACTCAACCTGGTGTCATATCTAAGAGAAATTCAAATCTCAGTACATGCACTTGAGGGTTGTAAAATATACAATACAGCATTTATATATATACAGTGGACCCCCAGTTTACGATCAGCTCCCAATGCGACCAATTATGTAAGTGCGTTTGTATGTGTATGTTTGGGGGTCTGAAATGGACTAATCTAATTCACAATATTCCTTATGGGAACAAATTCATTAAGTAATGGCACCTGAACATAATTCTGGAATGAAATAATATCGTAAACCGGGGGTCCACTGTATATATATATATATACGTACATCAGGAGCAAGGGGCTAGTAACCCCTTCTCCTGTATGTTTTTCTTTTTGGGCCACCCTGCCTCAGTGGTATATGGCCGGTTTGTTGAAAAAAAAAATATATATATATCCGTATATATTGTACTGATAACAATTTCACAAATCCTTTGGTGTGTAGTACATTCGTAGAGTTGTCATCCAACTTTTCTAGTGTATTTTAATATACATGAGACTAATTCACAATATAAATCCCCTATGTAGAAGAGATAAAATAATAACATATCCTTATTTGTATATACTCTTTTCCACTCACTCACTTTTATATACACACGTATGTCCACATACACATGCACACATCCTTAATAATTCGCAAATGGGTGAACTTTTAACACACATTATGTCTCAGTTCACAGCAGGATACAAACCTGCACACTGTATCAAAGTAGGCAGTACTTTGAATGGTGAAAGTACTATGTACTGTGACACAGTGTATGCAGGTTTGAATCCTGCTATGTACTGAGATAATATTTGATACACACACATACACATGTGCACTCATGCACATATACATGTGACCCACCTGCATTTAGTTATTCATTAATAGTACTTGTGCTATTTCAGAACAAACTAAAACATTGTGAAATGAGACTATCACTGTATTAAAATTTTACCTTAAATATATTGTACTGAGTTATTTTGATCTACATACAAGTACAGTGGTACCCCGAGTTTCGTACAGCTCCCAACTCGAACAATTATGTGAGTGTATTATTGTAAGTGCTCTTGTAAGTATATTTTTGGGGGTCTGAAGTGGACTAATCTAATTTACATTATTCCTTATGGGAACAAATTTGTTCGCTAACGGCATACGAACAGCCTTCTGGAACGAATTATGTACGAAACTCGGGGTACCACTGTAATACATATTTTATATTTAACTGAAAATTTGTGAATAGTATAAGGATTTAAGGCACAATTTAAAATGCTGAGTCTGTCAATGTGATACTGTACCACACTTGACTACATACAGTAGGCATACAACATCATAATAGTATAAAGAACACCATAGAACATCACTGTGAAGACAAGTAGGAAAATCTTAAGATTGGTGTGTTATAAAATGGAGCTGGAGTAAACACAGAGTGACTGGATAAAATGTGTACACACTCCTGCAGATAATTAAACAATGTGTATACAACCCTGCATATAACTGGATAAAGTGTGCATGCACTCCCTGTGGGTAACTGTGGACAAAATATGTATGCATTTCTGCATGTAACTGGACAAAATATGTATGCACTCCTGCATGTAACTGGACAAAATATGTATGCACTCCTGCATGTAACTGGACAAAATATGTATGCACTCCTGCATGTAACTGACAAAATATGTATGCACTCCTGCATGTAACTGGACAAAATATGTATGCACTCCTGCATGTAACTGGACAAAATATGTATGCACTCCTGCATGTAACTGGACAAAATATGTATGCACTCCTGCAAAATAGAAGGTATCAGATAACTGGACTAAATCAAAATATAACCTTATAATAATAATACTGTAAAAAAAAATTACAAAAAAATACAATATAGTGTACAGTACTGGAATTCAAAATGGCATTTCTCACTTTTTATTGCATGGATATACACACACGTTAAATATGAAAACTAAAGTGGAAGCACACCTCATTTATTTGCATAGGGTTATAATTAAAAGCTCAAGTTAATCATAATGGGCATAATAAATAATGTTCCACAATGCTGCTGCCACTCCTGTAATTAATAAAAAGTTTAATTAAACAAAAAACATTTGGTCCCACTAATTTTTGATTGATGAGGTGTGACTGTATTATTCCTGGTATATACTAGAGAAACGTATGTATATTCCATGATTTTCCATTTAGGAGAAAAAACTATAAAATTATTTCTGTTTTTAATATAACCTTGCTATGTCCTTGTTAAAAGACTATTTATATGTAAAATGCTACGAGGACTGGCTTTCATTTTCACTGGCAAAAAGGTTCTAATTCACGAAAACTGTTACATAGATGATCTGGAAAATCACATTACAACTGTAATATCTCATTTTACTACAAAACTAGAGTACTATTATATATTATATTTATGAACATCTCAGTGAGAAGGACTAATATTACCTCTCGGTACTCTATCCTGCCTTTGCTGATTGTTTCTTAAAATATACAATATGTAATTCTTATCTTAAAATGCTATTTTCTTGCAGATTTTGATGGAAATTCTGATTTACCAGACAGTAAGACATGCTAGGTGTGAACTGCATTTATTGGTGGCATCACTAAACAGACTTTTATCTATTTATACATTATAGTGTTGTTGATGAAGTCTAAATGCATTTTGTAGAAAAAGAATTCATCTTGGGCCAATGTATAACATGGGTGGTGATGAAGCCTTCCTCTGAGATAGATCTTAGAACCTTTTTCCTGTGACACATGGATGATAACAAAGCCTTCACCTAGGGGCAGGTCTTAAAACCTTTCCCAGCGCGACACTCCGTCTGTTTCTTGTGGCTGGGAGTCTTCTTTCTCTCTTGACTGAGAGGCCTTGTCTTCCTGGTCTGAGGTATCATGTGTGGTTTCTGGTACGGAGAGAATCTGAAAGTGACACATTAAATGTTAACAACTGTACAAGTATTGGCAACATAAAAATACTATAATAACAAATGCACAGCAATAAATTTGTAACAACTTATTTTTGCCATGCTAAAACTAAACCTCACTCAAAGTGTCACCTTTCTACCAAACCATTATATTAATACAGTACATTGCTTTCATTATACCTATAACTCCTTTTTATTTAATCTGCACACTTTCAACAAAGTTTAAAAATGTTCAGGCTTCACTGTTTTATGTAAGAATTAGTATCACTAATCTCTTTGCAAAGTAGCTGCATTCAAGAATTATTATTATATTCATGAAGCGCTAAATAAGTAGGGGTCATTAGTGCCCAGGGAATGGGAGGTAATCAGGTATGATTGAAGGAAGGGTAAGGTAGTCCTAATTCCCTTCAGCAACAGGACACCCACTTTAAAGGGACACTACCTAATGAAATACTATACCTACTAAGGATACTTAATGACAATTAAAACCCTTAGCGATACTGGTTATAAATTGTGTGCATATAACATGCAGAATATGAATAAAGAAATAACTGGGTGAAGAGTGTACACTAACCTCATAATTCCTTTGTGCTGGTGGTGAAAAAGCTTAACTACAATACTCAAGATGTTGAAATTAATACACTTATAGCAAAACTTCAACATCAATTGTTTAGTTATGTCACTTATTTAGGTCTGCATGTAAGGTGAATCTCATAAGTTAGGCATTAAAATGCTTGGATAAATGATAAAATCAAAGCTAATAACATTGGCAACAAAAATAAATCATTCATTGTACTGGCCAGTGCAGGTACAGTGCTTAAATGAATAATGTGCACTGTACAAACTATTTCACTTTAATGAGTACACGAGGTCTCCAATTTGCAAATGAGCTGTGTTCTTGGTTTTTCAACTTACACACGAGTTATTTATAAAGAAATACTAGTGCATTATTAATAATTTATTACATTCTACGAGAGTAGGGCTAAACCCATAGAGGTAAAAGAGTGCCTTGGCAATGAGAGGCAATCAGGTTCAGCCCAAGGAAGGTGAGGACTGATTTAATTTCTTGCATCCAGATTCCCCTCAAGGAAGGTTCCTTGAGGGGACTGTAGTGCAAAGGATGGTTATATTGCACTGCAGATCAGCAGTTGCAAAAAATTAACTGATTCTTAAATATCTCATTTGTAAGTGCAGATGTATGCAACTTGTAGCATATACAGGTGTAGATATGTATAACCTGCAACATTTGTAAGTGTAAATATGAATAATCCATACCATTTGTAAGAGTACATGTGTGTAACATGTAGCATTTGTAAGTGCACATGTGTATATAACTTCTGACATTTGTAAGTGTAGATGCATGTAGCTTGTTCTATCTGTAAGTGAAGATGCATGTAGCTTGTTCCATCTGTAAGTGAAGATGCATGTAGCTTGTTCCATCTGTAAGTGTAGATGCATGTAGCTTGTTCTATCTGTAAGTGAAGATGCATGTAGCTTGTTCCATCTGTAAGTGCAGATGCATGTAGCTTGTTCCATCTGTAAGTGCAGATGCATGTAGCTTGTTCCATCTGTAAGTGCAGATGCATGTAGCTTGTTCCATCTGTAAGTGCAGATGCATGTAGCTTGTTCCATCTGTAAGTGCAGATGCATGTAGCTTGTTCCATCTGTAAGTGCAGATGCATGTAGCTTGTTCCATCTGTAAGTGTAGATGCATGTAGCTTGTTCTATCTGTAAGTGAAGATGCATGTAGCTTGTTCCATTTGTAAGTGAAGATGCATGTAGCTTGTTCCATTTGTAAGTGTAGATGCATGTAGCTTGTTCTATCTGTAAGTGTAGATGCATGTAGCTTTTTCTATTTGTAAGTGTTGATGCATGTAATTTGTAGCATTTGTAAGTTGAGGACCTCTTGTATTAGCATAAGAAGAATGCAGAGTACAAACCCCATTCTGTGTTGTACTCATGCATTAGGTTTGATTATTAAGCCACTTCTTGTTATACAAAGAAAGATTGACTGCATAAACATTATCATGTTGTAATGGAATAAAAACATTTTGTTAATAATACCTTAAAATAATTTTTGTGTTAAGTGTATTAGCAAGGATAGCGTGAGTGAACAAACTAAACATGCAGATTTTTATTAAATACTGCGTCGCACCTTACTAGCATTATTAATACGATATACAAATATAAAAATGTAATAATGATATATAAATGATTTAAATATATTGTAAATGCTCACAAAATACCAAACAGCACTTGAAAAATTAGGTACCTAATATTGCACCGATAATTCACAGCATTAGAAATGTGCTATGCTTAAACAATTATTTACAAAGGTGCACAATTGGTAACAATAACCAAATGAAAAACTACCATGAAAATTAAGTGTTTTTTCCCCTGGATGATTTATGCCTTTTACAGGACCAATTGACAGTCTGATACTTATTGTTAAACCTGAAAAAATACAGTACTCGATCTCCCTCATGCTTCTAATTTGTCTATGTAGTTTAAAGAGTGATATAAATAACAGTCTTGTAATTTATCATGGTTACTTAATCTTTATTATTATGAGTAGTGGCTATGCCATTACTTACCTGATAGGCAAGTCTATACAATACACAGAATTCCTTGTTAAATGTTACCAAAAATAGTATTGTTGTTGTTATTATTATATTCATAAAAAAAGAGCTAAATCTATAAGAATCACACAGCACCTGGGAAATGGAAGGTAATCAGGTCTGATCTGAGTAAGTGAAGGGTACCTCCAGTTTCTTGGATCAAGGTCCCTTCACCAGAATCAAGTCAACCCCTTAAAAATAGTAAGCTGAAATATGTCAGAGAGATATGTTACCTCAAGACATTAAGGAGGAGAGGACTGGACAAAAGCATGTGGAGAAAAAATAAATACACTAAGATGATTCATAAAAGCAATGTAAAATTTAAGAACACGATACATACTGTCAATTGTCTCTGGGTAGTATTAATGGAGAAAAATGAATAAACCTTTTCCAATACTTCCATGGTAGTGTTTCAATGTGCACCAGAAGTTAGCTGATCTAATATACAGTACTATACTGCAATATATCTTGCCTATTAAAATAAACCAAACATCTTGCACTATTATGCACCAGAAGTTAACTGATCTAATATACAGTACTATACTGCAATATATCTTGCCTATTAAAATAAACCAAACATCTTGCACTACTGGCCACTCACAGTACAAAACAAAAGTAGACACAAAGAATATCTTATTCTTTGAATGGAATAGTTAAATAAATTTCATATGGCTATTTTATATGGAACAAATCATCACAGTTTGGTTACTTGAATGGAACAAAAATCAATACCACCTGATTCTTTGAATGAATTTTTTTTTGTCAACAGGTGGTAATTTAATAATCTAGTATGATATACTAACTGTCATAACAATATTACTTAACTTTAATTATTTTTTATGGTAATTTATCCTGAATAGGAGCACCTACTGTAAGAAATAATTTCGCACCAAAATTTATATATGAAGTACATATATGGTAATTATTCTCAACAGAAATCTGATGCATCTCTGTATCATTTGTATTGAAAAATGTTTCAAACCTGAACATGTGTGGTTGCCCAGGTTATAGCATGTGGTTCAGGAGTAATATAGCAGCCCACTAAATGAGTACACTCTCACAGCACTTTATACTGTACATTGTGAATACTGAAGCTTTCTGTC
>NC_069478.1:17756087-17791087 GCF_026875155.1 Cherax quadricarinatus | reverse complement strand
AGCAAGCTCATTATAGCAGACTTCACCTTGACATCTACCAGCTTATTTCCCAAGAAACCAACATGGCCCAGGCACTCACAGAACCACATATCTTGTGTTGTGCCCAGAGATGGGCTAACCACTCATGGGTCTTTTGAACCACAGGGTGGATGGAGGCATATTAGGCCAGGTCAAACAGAGCACATTAGGAATCTAAGTAGATGGTAAACCAAGAACCAACTAAGCCAGCTATTAGCAAGAGAGCAGCAAGGATTACATTGAACTCCGCAATGAACACAGAGGGCTTGTCTAATACCAGTGGACAATACAATAAAACTTATGGCCTCTCTAGTTAGCACCATTTTCTAAATAATATCTCATGAACCCCCATGAGGTTTTGAGCAGTGTAAACCTTGAACAACTGGTAGGTCATCTGACAAACTAGCTGAAAAATGTTGTCTAGTATGTCCAAATACCTACACCATGTGCTGTTCTGTATTTCCTTTTGTCTCTTATAAGGTGAAATACTGAAGACATTTGTATATATTATAAGTTGTAAAAAAAAAAAAAGTATTTTTCAACATACTGTGCAGTAATACAATATTAGGCTTTTTATATAAACCATAAAGATGGTCTGCTATAACTATGTTTTGAAATTTTGTTTCCTTTTGGAACCCACAGTCTTGAAAATGTGGCTTCATAGAGAACCCTCCCCAGTAGTTAGGTTTCATTCATGGGGGGTGCTTAAAACATTTTTTATTGAACACAGAACAAAGAAACAGCACAATTCACCTTGAAATAAGCATAATGCTCTCACAGCACAATCTCCAATACATAAAAAAAAAAACATACCACAGGCAGGAATTGAATTTGTGGTGAGAGTTTTACAGCTCACTCGCCATGAGTTCAATCCCCTCCATTGGTACAGTTTGTTTGCAATCGTGTCATTACGATTTCATGAGTCAAGATCTCCAATACATATCTGTATATGATATTTACCACTAATTTGATAGTATTACCTAAGTCAGTGGTACAGTGTTCAACTCATTTCGGTATGAATTTTTTGAGTAAGGCGAGATATATAGGCAAATCTCCTTACACTTGCTGCCCATGTTAGCTTAGCCACAAATAGTGGAGGATATCTAGAAGTTAGTCCAGTAAAGTGGGTCACATCCTAGGCAAAAGGGCCTGAACAGAAAAAGACCACACTGCTTGACTTTCTCAGGTTATCCCTTGTTATTAACTCTTTCCTCCCAGATTAAATACAGATTTCTTAGTTACCATTCGGGTCTTGTGATCTTTTTTTTACCATGTTAGCAGCAATGATGGACCAATAAACTGACACCACAGTCCCTATTTCTGGATTTTTTTTGCTTTTCGCATACTGTACTATTTCCAAATGCACTCCTTAGGTAAATTTTAAAAGTTATACATATAATATTAGGTTGCACTTCTATAACAAATATGCTGTGAATATTTCTATGATATAATTATTACAATCAAATTTATTCACTACTACTTTTAATGTCATAATCACAAAGGATTTCAATATAATTTTAATACTTTGGCATCTAAAAATAGAGAGAGATAATTTCTTCATCTTTCAAAATAATTCAATCAACAGCCATTTAGGGTCCCTTGTACATTTAGCACAGGTCATGAAACCAAGTTTAAATACAGTGGTACGTTGACTTACGAGTGCCTGTACTTACGAGTTTTCTGAGTTACGAGCCGTTGCTCGGTTGATTTTTGCTTTGAGTTGTGAGCCAAAATCCGAATTATGAGTGAGCTTCAGATACCTCGATAATAACCGATGTGTAACATCCTTTCAATTTTAATACCAGTGGTAATGTCATCCTGCCAGAATGTTCTATAACGTATGCCCTAAGTAAAGAGAAACAATTCTGGAATGTGTGTAATACATGTGTGTGTGTGTCTGTCTCTGTCTATCTCTGTCTCTGTCTATTTCTGTCTGTCTCTGTCTATCTCTGTCTCTATCTCACAGGTACACATAAATACAGTTATACATAGTGTAAATTACCTACGATAACCCCCAAAAAATCCAGACACAGTGCTATACCATGCTTGTATGTATAAGGCATAATAAGTATAACTGGCAAGTAATACACATTTTTACTTGTTCAGGAATCAGATGTGATGACTGCATTGTGTGTAATACCTGGTAGTTCATGAGCGGCTCTCTCTCTCTGAGAGAGAGACAAGTAGAGAGACAGGAAGACAGAAACACAGACAGACAGAAAGACAAATAAGCAGAGACAGAGATAAACAGAGCTAGACAGAGACAGACAAATAGACAGATAGAACAAACAGATGGACAGATAGACAGAAACAGATAGACATGTTTATGTGTATCAGTGAAAAATCAAGCCAAGGCAGTGCACAATCATCATATGTCACTCCACTGCTGCACTGTTAGCAGTGGAATGACATTCATGTTACACCGTGCTTCAAGGACCTCCACATATACTCCAGCATTTCTAAACACTGCTGGGACTTGGCAAAAAAGGCAAAAGTCATTTCTTATTTATAAATACATTTTTTTATTTAAAAACCCATAACAAAAAAAATGGGGTGTTTTTTTTGGGAGCTGGAATGGATTAATGGCATTTCAATTAATTTCAATGAGGAAAATTGATTTGATATACGAGCAAATTGAGTTACGAGCTTGATCACAGAATGAATTAAACTCATAAGTCAAGATACCACTGTACTGAACTACCAGTGTGCATAATAGCAATACATAGCATTAGAACATAAAAAGCTTGCAGGGTGAATCACACAAACTGCCTTTAAAATGTTGTCCATAACTGTGCAATAATAAAAAAAAAAATTGCATAAATAATACTGTATACAAGAGTTAAATTATCTGGGTGATATTACCTCATTTTTGGCGTGCGATGGGGAGGGTGGTTGCCGTATGGCTGAGCACACCACAGTGTCTCCTCGCTCAACACCATCAGCCACTATGTTCTCAGCAGTTGTCCAGCCAGCCATCTCAGCTGCTTCTTCCTCCCTCTCTGCTTTCTCCTACATAAATACAGCAATACAATACAGTATAGAGTAATCAACAGATGAATATAAAATGACACATTAATTTACAAATTGCTAAAAGATACTAAAAGTACTGAAAGATACAAGTATTATTAAGATGCCTCTGGCAAGACAACGGAGTGAATGATGGTGAAAGCGTTTCTTTCTTGGGTTACCCTAATTTGGTGGGAGATGCCCAGTGTGTTAAAAAAATATATGCAATATTTTTAACATGTGCCATTACCCACCCAGGCAGGGTGACCCACAGAAGGAAAATATACAATAACAAGGTAAAATTAGTGGGATGCAATGCTTCCAACATCTTAATTTCTATCTTAGCAGATTAATTTCTTTGGTTAATTCACAAATATAAGACTATGGTATTGTATTTTCTTCATAAACAGTAGATCAATGGAATGGTTTACAAGAGGAGGTAGCAAATATAGTCGAACCCCTGTATCCACTGATTCGGTATCAGCAATTTCAGTCATCCACAGTTTACTGTGGCTCCAAAATACCTCTTAATTTTGCACAATAATGGCACCAGAGCACAAAAATAGAGAAACTGGCAGTTCTTCAAAGCCTAAGAGAAGCTGTGAAGTGCTTCCCATCAGTGAAAAAGTGATAGCTCTCTACTTTTTGTGCATAATTTATCAAACTTTATAATAGGCATGTATAGGACTTATATACATGTATAGGGTTTGCTACCATCCACGGTTTCGGTATCCATGGCAGGTCCTTAGAACATATTCCCTGTGGATATGGAGGTCCTACTGTATTATACAATTAATGGAAGTTTTAAAAAAGCTTTCCTCAATTGGAAATGTAAGAAAAGTATCTGGGAAAATACTGTAAACAATATAAATAAAAAATCCATAAAAAATAAATAGAGTAAGGTGTAAAGAGGGGAAATGTTACCACAATATTGGAGTTAATCACTACTTTTAGAAACCTTATGATATTACTGCTTTATGATAAAACTGTCATAAACACTGATCAATAAACAGGTAAATCCCACAAGATAGGAAAATAAAACACTTAAACAGAAAGTCTCTATGTATTTCAGCCTCGATCAAGAGAGCCTTGTCAGGTAAATCTGCTAAAGGAACTCTCTCACTGAGGTTGGAATATACAGATCTTTTCTACTCTGTATCATAATAACTGTCCATGTGGTATTTACCTATTACCATACCTCACATTAATAACAATTCCTCAGCAGTACAAGTGTTGGATTTTTTTTTTTTTCAACAAGTCGGCTGTCTCCCACCGATATTTTTCATAAAACAAAATTAACTAATGTCCATGGTCATTTACTTCATATGCATTTTTCTTCTATTTCTTCAGAATTTCTTTAGGACTTAAAAGTACTGTATGGTAACTTCTACAGAAGCATTCTACTATTATTATTATACAACAGTAGTCCAGCAACAATTATAAAAGAAAAATTTTTGACCAAAAATATAATTGTAATAAAAGACATCACTTATAAATTATAAGTAACAATTATTTTTGAGACTGCACAGCATACTATTACAATTATTTTTCAATGACAATTGCAACATAAAAAATGCAATTTTCTCTCCTGGACTAATTTACATACAAGGCGAGAGAGCAAATTTTAAGGATAACCGCAAAATAAAATTTACAAACAATACAACACTTCGTCAGACAAATCAAACTCATTAAGAGTATAAAATGATCCCACTTACCTCCTCTTCACATCGCTTATACTCATCGATCTCATACTGATACTTTGGTGATGTAATACCCAGGAAGTGTGCCAAGCCTTCACCCACATAATCACATGCTGATAATGTTTTACTTCCTGTGTAATACATCCAGTAATACATCCATGGGCCCCAACTCAAACTTTTCTGCAAGAGGAAAAATCTATTTATGAAGTTCATGACATAAAAAATTCAGAAATGTATCTTGCTTAACCCTTAAACTGTCCAAACAGATCTACGTTCACATGCATAGTGCTCCAAAAGTAGATCTACGTTTTTTACATATTTTCAAATATAACAAAAAAAAAAGTAGATCAAAGTTTTTTTTACACATTTTCAAATGTAAAAAAACAAAAAGAAGATTTATGTTTTTTTACATACTTTCAAATGTTGAAAAAACATAGATCTACGTTTGGACAGTTTAAGGGTTAATAATTGGTCATAACTTTAACAGGCATTTTTAAGATCTTACCAGTTATATTTGCAAGTTTTAAAATTTACATAAATAACACAATAAATATTCAAGATATAATTTATTCATAATAAAAACAAATAACACAACTGCTTACACTCAAACCCATTTTAAAAGTTTTATTGCCTGAATTAGAAAAAAAATGGCCAATCAAAAGTGACCCAGCATAATGTACACTTCACATATTCTTCTTTGTGACAGTAGTAATTTCTATTTCTGCCTTGCAAGGTGTTTAAAAAATTATTTTTCATAATACTAATCTCCTCAATGATGCTGAAAACATACCTCACTATTCGTAATATAAAGTGAAAATGTTAACTTACTGGATCAACCAATGCTAGAGTATCTGGCTTGTTATCAGTCTCGTCCTCATCGTCTGTGCTGTACTCCTCCATAGTGCCATCAGAGAAGTGAAGGACCCTTCTAGGCACTTTGACTTTCGTTTTTTTACCTTCCTCACCTTGGAAGGAAACTTCGTTCATGACCTTGGCAGGCTATGAATAAAACAAAATGAAACAATATGAGATTGAATTAAGATTTTATGGTACTGTCCTCAAATCTTCTCAAACAACTAATGCCAATATAAAAAAAAGACCATGAAACCACCAGCAAAGGGTTTCCATACCTACAATAATTATTGTAAATATGATAAGTTAATATTTTAGTCTCAGCTGACAGCAACCTCAGCTCACATACTGAGGGATCTGAGATTACTCCCTGGAATGGATAAAATGTTGGGCATGTTTCCTTACTCCTGCTGCCCCTAATCACCTAGAAGTGAGCAAGGTGTTAGTCACCTGTTGTGGGTTGCATCCTGGGACGAGAATTAAAGGACCCCCAATGAAAATGAGAAAACAGTCCCTGATGACCCACTGTCTATTGTTATTCAGGGCTACTAAGCCTCCAAATTAATAATCTGAACAAAACCTTCTTTGTACAAAACTATGGACTTTTCTGGGTTATAACTGATGGATACTCCTGGGCAGAAATCAACATTATTTTTTAATACATACAAGGAATCTCCACTACAGAATAAACAGTTATTTCTTGGGCTATAATTACCAACTACTCAATGGAACTTGGTTATTATTTCCCCTCATTTCATTACATACAACCCTATGTATATATATACCTATGATGAGTTTCAAGAGTCTTACTCCTCTCGGAGCCTGGCCATGGACCAGGCTCATCTGGTGCTAGCTGGTATACATAGTAGAATAGGTACGCATTTTTTGTGCAATTTCTATTTGGGGAGATATTAACGAAAATCAGCTATTTTAGATTAAGATACATACAGTAAAGAATAGGTAAGGTTATGTAATTTAAGTTGAAAGTGCTGTACATAGGTTGTATGTACCAAAATTTGCAAAACAATAACCAAGATCCACCGAGTAGTTGTTGGTCACCATTATCATTTCTTGGGTAAATTGTTAATTTGGGAGATATTAATTAAAATAATGCATTTTTTTTGGTAGGGGCAAAACATCAATCACCCCTTAGTGTTGTTGCCTGGCCAAGCACTGCTGATATACCTTTGAAGAGTTCGGGAATTTCACTACTCCCGGAGCCCGGCCATGGGCCAGGCTCGTATATAACTGAAAACTGATGGAAGAATAACACTAGTGTTATTTTACGTTAAGTGACCATATGATGACCCTGTGGTGACTCAGTGGTTACCCTGTGGTGACTCAGTGGTGACTCAGTGGTGACCCTGTGGTGACCCAGTGGTGACTCAGTGGTGACCCAGTGGTGACCCTGTGGTGACCCAGTGGTGACTCAGTGGTGACCCTGTAGTGACTCAGTGACCCAGTGGTGACCCTGTGGTGTCTCAGTGGTGACCCTGTGGTGACCCAGTGGTGACTCAGTGGTGACTCAGTGGTGACCCTGTGGTGACTCAGTGGTGACCCTGTGGTGACCCAGTGGCGACCCTGTAGTGACTCAGTGACCCAGTGGTGTCCCTGTGGTGACTCAGTGGTGACCCAGTAATGACCCAGTGGTAACTGTGGTGACCCAGTGGTGACCCAGTAATAACCCAGTGATGTCCCTATGGTGACCCAGTGGTGACCTTGTGGTGACCCAGTGGTAGTTAAGCGAGTTTCATCAGATATAATTAATTATCTTACATATACACAACATAATACTATATCTAACATAAAACTCACTCAATATTATACAATTTAAACAATATTTTGTGGCTGAAATCAACAGAGAAAAAAACATTCAATATATTAATTATCCTTCCACGTAAAGTTCACAAACTTATAACACACTCTGGGGGGTAAATCATATTACAATTTAATATTGCTAAAGTGTTAATAAGATTATTATATCCACCATAAATATTACTTACATATTCCTGCTTCAATGAGACATTATTAAGGTCTGTCATCTGCAGCTCCACCTCACCCATGGCTGACTTATTTCTGTCTTTTTTGCGGCTATAGCGACAATTCCTTTTTAATTCCCAACATCAACGGGTTAAACACACTCATTGGCTTCCCATTACAGCAATACCTATATTAAATACCAGTTTAAAGTCCGGTTTTAAGAGGGATTTTATGGACAACTTTTAACAGACGTCAAAATTCCCTTTAACTTTGTTGTGATGGCTGGACTGCCAGAAACTTCCATATTTAATTCTATTTATATTAATAAAAACTATACACATAGAATAATTAACATTATTCCATATTGTACATAATTAACATAGGCATATAAACATAGCAGTTTGTTGATTACAGACATATATTTTGGATTTTATAACAAAATAAGACAAAGCAATGTGGTGCTTGAGGCTGCCTTCAAATATGTGACATTTTAATGTTTTTTTTTCTTTACACCAAGTATGTTGATTTAACATATATTATACAGGATACTTGTACATGTATTGTTACAAGGTAGCACTAGTATTATGGTACAACTATGTTTCTCAGTGTATGTACAAGTGTATCTCTCACTACAGTATATACAAGTGTACCAGTGTACAGTATATACAAGTGTACCAGTGTACTGTATATACAAGTGTACCAGTGTACAGTATACACAAGTGTACCAGTGTACAGTATACACAAGTGTACCAGTGTACAGTATACACAAGTGTACCAGTGTACAGTATATACAAGTGTACCAGTGTACAGTATACACAAGTGTACCAGTGTACAGTATACACAAGTGTACCAGTGTACAGTATACACAAGTGTACCAGTGTACAGTATACACAAGTGTACCAGTGTACAGTATACACAAGTGTACCAGTGTACAGTATATACCTGGACCTGGAGTTTACCTGGAGAGAGTTTCGGGGGTCAACGCCCCCGCGGCCCGGTCTGTGACCAGGCCTCCTGGTGGATCAGCGCCTGATCAACCAGGCTGTTGCTGCTGGCTGCACGCAAACCAACGTACGAGCCACAGCCCGGCTGATCAGGAACTGACTTTAGTTGCTTGTCCAGTTGCCAGCTTGAAGACTGCCAGGGGTCTGTTGGTAATCCCCCTTATGTGTGCTGGGAGCAGTTGAACAGTCTCGGCCCCTGACACTTATTGTATGGTCTCTTAACGTGCTAGTGACACCCCTGCTTTTCATTGGGGGGATGGTGCATCGTCTGCCAAGTCTTTTGCTTTCGTAGTGAGTGATTTTCGTGTGCAAGTTTGGTACTAGTCCCTCTAGGATTTTCCAGGTGTATATAATCATGTATCTCTCCCTCCTGCGTTCCAGGGAATACAGGTTTAGAAACCTCAAGCGCTCCAGTAATTGAGGTGTTTTATCTCCGTTATGCGCGCCGTGAAAGTTCTCTGTACATTTTCTAGGTCGGCAATTTCACCTGCCTTGAAAGGTGCTGTTAGAGTGCAGCAATATTCCAGCCTAGATAGAACAAGTGACCTGAAGAGTGTCATCATGGGCTTGGCCTCCCTAGTTTTGAAGGTTCTCATTATCCATCCTGTCATTTTTCTAGCAGATGCGATTGATACAATGTTATGGTCCTTGAAGGTGAGATCCTCCGACATAATCACTCCTAGGTCTTTGACGTTGGTGTTTCGCTCTATTTTGTGGCCAGAATTTGTTTTGTACTCTGATGAAGATTAATTTCCTCATGTTTACCATATCTGAGTAATTGAAATTTCTCATCGTTGAACTTCATATGTTTTCTGCAGCCCACTGAAAGATTTGGTTGATGTCCGCCTGGAGCCTTTCAGTGTCTGCAATGGAAGACACTGTCATGCAGATTCGGGTGTCATCTGCAAAGGAAGACACGGTGCTGTGGCTGACATCCTTGTCTATGTCGGATATGAGGATGAGGAACAAGATGGGAGCTAGTACTGTGCCTTGTGGGACAGAGCTTTTCACCGTAGCTGCCTCGGACTTTACTCTGTTGACGACTACTCTCTGTGTTCTGTTAGTGAGGAAATTATAGATCCATCGACCGACTTTTCCTGTTATTCCTTTAGCGCGCATTTTGTGCGCTATTACGCCATGGTCACACTTGTCGAAGGCTTTTGCAAAGTCTGTATATATTACATCTGCATTCTTTTTGTCTTCTAGTGCATTTAGGACCTTGTCGTAGTGATCCAGTAGTTGAGACAGACAGGAGCGACCTGTTCTAAACCCATGTTGCCCTGGGTTGTGTAACTGATGGGTTTCTAGATGGGTGGTGATCTTGCTTCTTAGGACCCTTTCAAAGATTTTTATGATATGGGATGTTAGTGCTATTGGTCTGTAGTTCTTTGCTGTTGCTTTACTGCCCCTTTGTGGAGTGGGGCTATGTCTGTTGTTTTTAGTAACTGAGGGACGACCCCCGTGTCCATGCTCCCTCTCCATAGGATGGAAAAGGCTCGTGATAGGGGCTTCTTGCAGTTCTTGATGAACACAGAGTTCCATGAGTCTGGCCCTGGGGCAGAGTGCATGGGCATGTCATTTATCGCCTGTTCGAAGTCATTTGGCGTCAGGATAACATCGGATAGGCTTGTGTTAGTCAAATTTTGTGGCTCTCTCATAAAAAATTCATTTTGGTCTTCGACTCTCAGTCTGGTTAGCGGCTTGCTAAAAACTGAGTCATATTGGGACTTGAGTAGCTCACTCATTTCCTTGCTGTCATCTGTGTAGGACCCATCTTGTTTAAGTAGGGGCCCAGTGTACAGTATACGCAAGTGTACCAGTGTACAGTATATACAAGTGTACCAGTGTACAGTATACGCAAGTGTACCAGTGTACTGTATATACAAGTGTACCAGTGTACAGTATACACAAGTGTACCAGTGTACAGTATACGCAAGTGTACCAGTGTACTGTATATACAAGTGTACCAGTGTACAGTATACACAAGTGTACCAGTGTACAGTATACACAAGTGTACCAGTGTACAGTATACACAAGTGTACCAGTGTACAGTATATACAAGTGTACCAGTGTACAGTATACGCAAGTGTACCAGTGTACAGTATATACAAGTGTTACCAGTGTACAGTATATACAAGTGTACCAGTGTACAGTATACGCAAGTGTACCAGTGTACAGTATATACAAGTGTACCAGTGTACAGTATACGCAAGTGTACCAGTGTACAGTATATACAAGTGTACCAGTGTACAGTACACGCAAGTGTACCAGTGTACTGTATATACAAGTGTACCAGTGTACAGTATACACAAGTGTACCAGTGTACAGTATACACAAGTGTACCAGTGTACAGTATACACAAGTGTACCAGTGTACAGTATATACAAGTGTACCAGTGTACAGTATACGCAAGTGTACCAGTGTACAGTATATACAAGTGTACCAGTGTACAGTATATACAAGTGTACCAGTGTACAGTATACGCAAGTGTACCAGTGTACAGTATATACAAGTGTACCAGTGTACAGTATACGCAAGTGTACCAGTGTACTGTATATACAAGTGTACCAGTGTACAGTATACACAAGTGTACCAGTGTACAGTATATACAAGTGTACCAGTGTACAGTATACGCAAGTGTACCAGTGTACAGTATATACAAGTGTACCAGTGTACTGTATATACAGTTGTACCAGTGTACAGTATATACAAGTGTACCAGTGTACAGTATATATACAAGTGTACCAGTGTACTGTATATACAAGTGTACCAGTGTACAGTATATACAAGTGTACCAGTGTACTGTATATACAAGTGTACCAGTGTACAGTATACACAAGTGTACCAGTGTACAGTATACACAAGTGTACCAGTGTACAGTATACACAAGTGTACCAGTGTACTGTATATACAAGTGTACCAGTGTACAGTATATACAAGTGTACCAGTGTACAGTATACACAAGTGTACCAGTGTACTGTATATACAAGTGTACCAGTGTACAGTATATACAAGTGTACCAGTGTACAGTATACACAAGTGTACCAGTGTACAGTATACACAAGTGTACCAGTGTACTGTATATACAAGTGCATCTCTCAGTGTACAGTATATATGTCTCTCAGTGTATATACAAATTTCTCAATGTGCATACAAGTTTTTTTGACAATAGTCTTGACAACAGACATGTTATGGACACAAAAAAAAACATTATTTATGTTCATCACAAAATAACGCAATGAAAGAAAGTCACTTAATTTTTGAGTTTATCTTAGATAATTTACATTACATATAACTATACTTATGTGTACCTGTACCTAAATAAACTCACTTTGCCTGACTTTTTGGGGGAGTTATTCTGGGTAATTTACACATGTTAGTATGTATGATAATTTATATAATTGTAGTTATGTGTACCTGTACCTAAATAAACTTAATACAGTTAATGTGACTTATTTCCACTTATATCAATTCTAACTTAAGTATCAACATATAAAACGTTATTTGGGGTTAAATGGTTATAATTTATGCATGTCGAGTTACAGGTGACTAAATAAAGTGAGGTGTGAGCGAAGTATAGTGAAAAAAAGAGTATGAGTGAGGTCTGGCTGAGGTTGAGCTACACATCGCCATTACTGTAGTGAGGGTGAGGCTGTGTCTACCCTCCACCTGTATTATTACCTCCTGTCAGTACCTCGCCTCCATGACACTCATACCTCCACTCACCTCCACCTCACACCATCACCTGGAAGGTATATTAAGTGTCAGTACAGCAGCGGGGGGGAGTATAACAGGGTATATATATCCTGGGATGTGAGTGAGGTGTTGTGGGGTGATGGTAGAGACATTTTGAGTTATTATCACTCATTACTAACTATAAACTAACTACAGTCACCAAGGTTCACTCATTTTATTGCTTATAACTGGTAAATTACTGTCACCACTTGTTAACAATAGCCAGTCTTTGTGCCAGGAGAGATGTTGTGTGCAAGGTCTAAGACATTTCTTAAAGATATTGATTTTAGACTAATTTGATGCCACAAAGGATATTGTCAAGACGAGCTGAGTTATCCATGTTAATGTCTTGTATAGAAGAGCAAGTGAATTATCCTTAATGGAGATAAAATGACTTTTTTGGGGGTTTATCCTTGGTAATTTATACTATATGGTAATTGTCTTATATATACTTGTACCTAAATATACTTGTTTACTGAATCACTATGATTTTTTTTGTGGTAAATTACCCAATTTAGACCATGATAATTGTACTATTGTGTACCTGTGCCTCAATAAATTTATTTAGGTTGGGACGTCGTAAGTTAAATTTTAATACTCGATCGTAATAATGACGTACAGTAACATTTGGTACAAAGTATATATGCTTTACTGTACTCTTGCTGGCTCCTGTTAGGCAGGTCCTTGTGTTGTATGATGTGTTGTATGGTAGGTCCTTGTGTTGTATGATGTGTTGTATGGTAGGTCCTTGTGTTGTATGATGTGTTGTATGGTAGGTCCTTGTGTTGTATGATGTGTTGTATGGTAGGTCCTTGTGTTGTATGATGTGTTGTATGGTAGGTCCTTGTGTTGTATGATGTGTTGTATGGTAGGTCCTTGTGTTGTATGATGTGTTGTATGGTAGGTCCTTATGTTGTATGATGTGTTGTATGGTAGGTCCTGGTGTTGTATGATGTGTTGTATGGTAGGTCCTGGTGTTGTATGATGTGTTGTATGGTAGGTCCTGGTGTTGTATGATGTGTTGTATGGTAGGTCCTTGTGTTGTATGATGTGTTGTATGGTAGGTTCCTTTGTTGTATGATAGTTGTTTGTATGATGTAGGAGTCCTGTGTTGTATGATGTGTTGTATGGTAGGTCCTGTGTTGTATGATGTGTTGTATGGTAGGTCCTTGTGTTGTATGGATTGTGTTGTATGGTAGTGTCCTGGTGTTGTATGATGTTTGTTGTATGGTAGGTTCTTGGTGTTTGTATGATGTGTTGTATGGTAGGTCTTGTGTTATGTAGTCTTGTGTTGTGATGTGTATGGTGGTTTATGGTGTAGGTCCTTGTGTTGTATGATGTGTTGTATGGTAGGTTCTTGTTTGTATGTGTTGTAGGTGGTTATGGGTTGTGTTGATGTGTTGTATGGTAGGTTCCTTGTGTTGTATGTGTGTTGTATGGTAGGTCCTTTGGTTAGTTTGTATGAGGTCTTGTGTTGTATGGTTAGGTCCTTGTGTTGTTATGTGATGGTAGAGGTCCTTGTGTTTGTATGATGTGTTGTATGGTAGGTTCCTTGTTTGTGTGTTGTATGTAGGTTATGTGTTGTATGGTAGGTCCTTGTGTTGTATGATGTGTTGTATGGTAGGTCCTTGTGTTGTTGATGTGTTGTATGGTAGGTCCTTGTGTTTTGTTGATGAGTGGTTTGTATGGTAGGTCTTGTGTGTGTATGATGTGTTGTATGGTAGGTCCTTGTGTTGTATATGTGTATGGAGGTCCTGTTTGTAGATTGTATGAGTGTGTTGTATGGTAGGTTCCTTGTGTTGTATGTATGAGGTCCTTGTGTTGTATGTGTGTTGTATGGTAGGTCTTGTGTTGTATGTGTTGTTTGTATGGTAGGTTCTTGTGTTGTGTTGAGTGTGTTGTATGGTAGGTTCCTTGTGTTTTGGGTGGTTGATGTGTTGTATGGTAGGTCCTTTTGTGTGTTGTATGATGTGTTTGTATGGTAGGTCCTTGTGTTGTAGTGATGTGTTTGTTATTGGTAGGTCCTTGTGTTGTATTTTGTGTTGTATGGTAGGTCCTTGTGTTGTAGGTAGGTCTTGTGTTGTTATTGTTGTAGGTCCTTGTGTTTAGTATGATGTGTTGTATGGTAGGTCTTGTTGTATGATGTTGTATGGTAGGTCCTTGTGTTGTATGGGTTTTATGGTAGGTCCTTGTGTTGTATGAGTGTTGTATGGTAGGTCCTTGTGTTGTATGGAGGTTTGTGATGTAGGTCCTATGTGTTGTATGGTAGGTCCTTGTGTTGTATTGTGTTGTATGATGGTTGTATGGTAGGTCCTTGTGTTGTATGATGTTTGTATGGTAGGTCCTGTGTTGTATATGTATTTGTAGGTGGTCCTTGTGTTGTACGGTAGGTCCTGTGTGTATGATATGGTAGGTCCTTGTGTTGTATGTTGTGTTGTAGGTAGGTCCTGTGTGTATGTGTTGTATGGTAGGTCCTTGTGTTGTAGGTAGGTCCTTGTGATTGTATGGTAGGTCCTTGTGTGTGTATTTATGGTAGGTCCTTGTGTTGTATGGTAGGTCCTTGTGTTACACGGTAAGTTCCTGTGTTGTATGAGTAGGTCCTTGTTTAGTACGGTAGGTCCTTGTGTATGTTGATTTGTACTGGTAGGTCCTTGTGTTGTACGTAGGTCCTTGTGTGTACGTAGTCTTGTTGCTATGGTAGTCCTTGTGTTGTATAAGTGGTTCCTTGTGTTGTATGATGTATGTAGTCTATTTTATCGTCAGGTCCTTGTGTTATATCGTAGGAGTCCTTGTGTTGTATGGTAGGTTCCTTGTGTGATATGTTATGTAGGTCCTTGTTTACAGGTTTGTACGGTAGTCCTTGTGTTATACGGTAGGTCCTTGTGTTGTACGGTAGGTCCTTGTGTTGTACGGTAGGTCCTTGTGTTGTACGGTAGGTCCTTGTGTTGTACGGTAGGTCCTTGTGTTGTACGGTAGGTCCTTGTGTTGTATGGCAGGTCCTTGTGTTTACGTAGGCTTGTACGTAGGTCCTTGGGTACGATTTGTTTACGGTAGGTCCTTGTGTTTACTAGTCTGTGTTTACGTGTCCTTGTGTTGATGGCTAGGTCTTGTGTTGTATGGTAGGTCCTTGTGTTGCATGGCAGGTCTTGTATTGTCTGGCAGGTCCTAGTGTTGCATGGTATTGTCTGGCAGGTCCTAGTGTTGGGTGGCAGGTCCTGTGTTACACCATTCTCATTCTTGCACATTTTCATTCTTGCACTTGCCCAGTGTATTATAAAAAGTTCCTCTTGCTCACTTCATTGTTAGTAGATATGTTGCCAAACCAGTGCTTTTTCTATATCCTTTTAAATCTAAATTTATTCAGTGAAGCCATTGCTGTGCATTCTATCTTGGTTAGATATTTTTAGTACCCTGTTTGTATACCCTTTTTCTGTTTTTATTTTCCATATATGCACTTCAATCATGGTCCACTAATTCTATTTCTTTCCAGATAATGTAACTTCAGTGCTTTTAGTCTATCTTTGTAGAAAAGATCTTAGGTACAGGATTACCTGTTGTCATCATACTCTTTGTTTTCTAGTAAAATAAGAATATTATCAGGGAAGTGGTAAATCTGTAGGTGTCATATAGCTCCAGGGAAATAAGGGGGTAATTAGGGTTGATCAAAGGAAGGAGAGGGCAGGTCCAATTCTTCAGATTGAGAGCCCCCTCACCAGCAATGTATTCAGTCTGTAATATAGACAAACTGAGCTGCATATCTAAATGAAGCCTTACAAATGATGTATATACTGTAGCTGTGTAATAACTCATCTTGGAAAGTCTTGCCTACCTTCAATATAAATTAATGATTTATCACATAAGTCTTCCCATTACACTTACCCCCTGCTATCAGCTCCTCTGTCATGGTGGTGTGTAACCCACAAGGGTTTGGCACATATGTGAATATTATACCACAGATTTCATTTGCATACATTAGATATTATACAGGAATTAACATGGATTAGTATCACTGAATGCAAGAACATGTTCCATTGAATTTTGTTTCTTTGTGGTCGGGATGCTCACCATCTGTGACAAAAATAATCCTGTATGTGAATGATACACAGTACTGACAAGATGAAAATAAGACACAATTGCAACATCTGGGTATCTTTAATGTAGACATCTCGCCATCCAGTGGCTTTATCAGTACAAATTCTACGACATAATTTGAAGACAGAACTACATATATGCAAAAGATGAGATAATCAGTCCTTCAGCCTTGGAGGTGTTGTGAAGAGTACCATAGTCATGACTTTACACCAATGATGTGAAGTCATAAAAGATGACTCCAGTTTGATGCTCGTGATGGGGTTTTCATCCTATAAATTGAAGTTACCTTCCCAGTCTCCAGTCACTGTATAATCCTTATAGGTTTGGCACTTAATCATGAATATAAAAATTTACATTTATGAAGGATGCATAAATATTAAAAGCAGTATTTTTTATATTTATAATAATTGCACATTTCAGATATCTTGGTTGATGTTCCGATTCAAGAGGTGCTTTTTAAATGATATGGTGCTGTGGAGCAAGTAGTATATGGTGATTTATGTCAAAGCTGCTTCTGTATATGGGATCCAGGTATAGTACTATATATTTATCACAGTCTAATATTTTTTTACTTGCATTTTGTATATAGGAGGGCCCTGCTTATATAGCAGGTAAGGTTCCAGGCTACTGCTGTAAATCAAAAATCACTGGAAAGCGAATCATAGCTATTTTTCTCATTCAACTCGTATTCAATTCAATTCAATTCAATTCAGTTCTATTAATTCAAGTTTATTCTCTATAAGGGTTACAATGTGGGGTTTACAGGTTTTGGGTATTGTGTGGTTTACATGTTATAAAATACTAATTACAGAGGGGGCCACTAGGACACCTAGCATGGCTAGGCATTTCGGGCAGACTTAGATTAATTCTTAACATTAAATCCTTACAGATTATGGTATTAAGGCTAAGTGACTACATCATTATTTGTGAGTTTAACAATGTGAATGCTTTTGTTTTGGCACAATACAAAGTGTCTATATTGGAGTATCATAGGCAAACTTATGACTAGTTAGGATTTATTATTTTAAGATTAAGATTAGTATTTCTGGGTTTATAGTCAGTGGGTGAGTGAGTGTAATTGTGAACCACCAGGTGGTTATCATGTAGTTAGTCGTAATAGTGTTGGTAGAATTACCGACAATATGTAAAGTAAAAGGACACGAGTGCAACTAATGTGACATTTTATTGTGGCAACGTTTCGCTCTCCAGGAGCTTTGTCAAGCCGACAAAGCTTGACAAAGCTCCTGGAGAGCGAAACGTTGCCACAATAAAATGTCACATTAGTTGCATTTGTGTCCTTTTACTTTACATGTAGTTAGTTGTCGGGGTGTATCAGGGAGATAAGATGTTTTCTAACTGTAGTTTTGAAAGTGATGAATGTGTCCGCAGTTCTAGAGTTTTCAGGTAGGGTGTTCCAGATTTTAGGTCCTTTGCAATACATTGAATTTTTGTAAAGGTTTAGTCGAACACGGGGAATGTCATACAGATGTTTGTGTCTGGTGTTATGCCTGTGGATCCTGTCACAACTATCAAGAAAGTGTTTTAGGTCAAGGTTAATATTGGAATTTAAGGTTCTGATAACATATTTACACCATAATATATGAGCTAGGTCTAAAAAATGCATCTACAGTACACAGATTACTTAAAATATTTTAATTTTTAGCTTATGGTGAGTGGCGAGTATATTTATTGTAGGAAGTCTGAATAAATGATGAATGGGTATAATTAAAACTTCTGTATTTAGCAAAACCCTGTAAATTGAAGTGCCGTAAAGCAGGGCCCTCCTGTATACAGTACAGTATTGTATCAAAGCTTCAGTGATAATCTTAGCAGATTTATACCTCTTGTATATAATAAACTTTAATTGTTAATTTCATTAGATTTATACATCTGGTATATAATAAAGCTTTGTATATGATCTTCACAATAAAAAAGAACTAAATATGTAATTAATTCTTAATTTTTAATCTGAAATTTTTGTTTGCTCATCCAATTCATTATACAGTATATGTATATTCATTTGGTCAAAAAAAAGTGTGCAGATTTGAAGTAAAAAAAATATGCAGTTTTAAGGTAAAAAGAGTTCGTGCAAAAAACTGTTCTGGGTATGTGTATATGTTGAATAGTTTGTACATTTTTTTACCCCAAAGCTGCATTTTTTGGGGGGGCCCCAGATAGCTATACCTTTACTTTTTTTGAATGAGTGTTATATCGTGCTTTGTAAGCCGAGCATTTGCCATTCTGGCTTATTCAACAGTGGTCATTTTACTAAACAAGTCAAGTGTACCTATATTGATTTTTGCTACAACTGAAAATTATTTAGGTAACAAAATTAATATATTTCACTGGTATTAAATAATGCTAAATTTAAGCTGACTATAGATTGGATAGGATGAAGCTTTAATACTATATATACTTAAGGTTAGCAAGATTAGGTACATGGTATACAGGCTTAGCTGACATCAGTGACATACTACTGTATAGAAAGCCGCCTGTTATACTGAGCATTTGGGCAAATTAGGTCAGTTTAGTCCCAGGATGCGACCCACACCAGCCGACTAACACCCAGGTACCCATTTTAAACTGATGGGTGGACAGGGACAGCAGGTGTCTTATGGAAACACGTCTCTAATGTTTTCCAGCCATACCAGAGGAGATTCGAACCCCGGCCTTCAGTGTGTGAGCTGAGTGCGCTACCGATCAAGCTACGGGACCCCTTGAATACTTTTGACATGAAATAAAGTTTTAGAAAAATCTGTTTTTTATTACAGCTGAGATTACTTGACTTATTAGACAAGACCTTTATAGTGTTGACAGTTTGATTCTAATAAATAGGAGTGCTGTATGAAATGTCTCAGGAAGCCAGTTTTTTCAACATTGTTTTAGCTACAGGTACAGTAATTTGCAATGTCAAAGTTCAGAAAATTCCTAAATGTTAGAGAATAGACAGTTCATTTGTTTGTTTTCATTGTCTTGAATAATGGTAAAAATCAATTTTCTTTTTATGACTATTTTTCAGTATCATTGATTTATGATATTTATGTTCCACTTCTTAATAGTGAGATAAAATTTTTATTTATTTTTTATTTTATTAACACACCGGCTGTTTCCCACCAAGATAGGGTGGCCCAAAAAAGAGAAACTTTCACCATCATTCATTCCGTCACTGTCTTGCCAGAGGCGCACTTACACTACAGCTGTAAAACTGCAACATTTACACCCCTCTTTGATAGTGCAGGCACTGTACTTCCCATCCCCAGGACTCGAGTCTGGCCTGCCGGTTTCCCTGAATCTCTTCATAAATATTACTCTGCTCACATTCCAACAGCACCTCAAGTCCTAAAAACCATTTGTCTCCATTCGCTCCTATCTAACACTCTCACACATGCTTGCTGGAAGTCCAAGACCCTCGCACACAAAACCTTTACCCCCTCCCTCCAATCTTTCCTACGCCGACCTTTACCCCGCCTTCCCTCCACTATAGATTTATACTCTCGAAGTCGTTCTGTTTCGTTTCATTCTCTCTACATGTCTGAACCACCTCAACAATCCCTCCTCAGCCTTCTGGTTAATAGTTTTGATAATCCTGCATCTCCTAATTTCCAAATACAAATTCTCTGCATTATATTCACACCACATTTGCCCTCTGACAAACATCTCCACTGCCTCCAGCCTTCTCCTTATTGCAACATTCACCACCCATGCTTCACACACACATAAGAGCGTTGGTATAACTATACTCTCATACATTCCCCTCTTTTGCTTCCATGGACAAAGTTCTTTTTCTTCACGGACTTGTCAGTGCACCACTCGCCTTTTTCCCTTCGTCAGTTGTATGAGTCACCTCGTATTTCATAGACCCATCTGTGACACGTCCACTCCTAAATATCTGAATACATTCACCTCCATACTCTCTCCCTCCAGTCTGATATCCAATCTTTCGTTACCTAAGTTTTTATTATCCTCATCACCTTACTCTTTCCTATGTTCATTTTTTATTTTCTTCTTTTACATACCCTACCAAACTCATCCACCAATCTCTGCAATTTCTCTTCAGAATCTCCCAAAAGCAGTGTCATCAGCAAAGAGCAACTGTGACAACTCCCACTTTGTGTTAGATTCTTTATCTTTTAACTCCACACCTCTTGCTAACACCCGAGCATTCACTTCTCTTACTTACAGCCCCATCTATAAATATATTGAACAGCCATGGTAACATCACACATCCTTGTCTAAGGCCTACTTTTACTGGGAAATAATCTCCCTCTCTCCTACATACTCTAACCTGAGCCTCGCTGTCCTCGTAAAAGCTTTTCACTGCTTTCAGTAATCTATCTCCTTTTTCATACATTTGCAACATCTGCCACATTGCCCCCCTATCCACCCTGTCATATGCCTTTTCCAATTCCATAAATGCCACAAAAACCTTTACCCTCGTCTAAATACTGTTCACCTATGTTTCACTGTAAACACTTGATCTATGCACCCCGTACCCTTCCTAAAGCCTCCTTGTTCATCTGCTATCCTACTCTCCATCTTACCTGTGAAAATTTTTTTAGGGGTTACCTGTATGTACCTCAACATTACATGCATACAATAATCTCATTGGGAGACAACAACCATATTGCTTACCGTAGTCACCCCGTGTAGACATGTGAGAAAACTTAGCCACCCCTGGTCACTGCAGGTGGTTCCTCCGACCTCGCAAGCTTACCCATATCTATCCAAGACCAGTATGAATTGGATAGCACCCACAAGTACGGCGCTACTAATTAATTGTGGACTGTATAGATTATATTAGTTTAACTGGATGAAGGGGGGTAGGGGGTAGGTTACACATGGATATATCCATCAAGGAAAAACGCATATATAATACCACCACTTACCAGATATTCTCTGGTGGTCACTTGATGTAGCTGGATCACCCACAACCTATCCAATTACAACATACCCAACTGGCCAGTATCAGTCTGTTATAACTAGAAGGGTTACTTAACTGTAGGTGATTGATGCTCCTTATTTCCTCCATTCACCATCTTATTTCAATGTCTTGCTACACCGACACGGTTCTTATTCCAGCAGGACGAGGTATCCGTTGGTTTGTCCCGGTTTAGAAGTCGTGACTCCATAAAAACTTTACTATTCTCGGGACAGGAACCACGAGGTACTCACGTGTTCACTCGGAGCAAGGCGACTTATTTCACTTCACACATTCTCTTAACTTAGTGTTATTATCACTGATTACATTACAATTCACAAGACGATTTAATGTCTCATCATTATTATGTACATTAGAGGTCACTCCATTAAGATCTGAGACCGATGAGTGATGATTAAATCACGGGTGTTCTCCCCTGGACACACTCCATGGCGTCGCACCAGTCGCCACCGGTCCTACCATTATTCACTAATTTTACCACTTTATTACGGTGGTCCCGTAAATCACGTTCCCTCACTCTTCACCAGGAACAGTTAAGACACTTCCTATTATGAAGTGATGCCTATATTAATCCTTAGGCCGCCGTGAATGCCAATTTCCTGGTCCCATGCTTTCCCAGCCTCTTAACTTCATTCAAAACACTCCCGCTAGTCATGCCCCATCTCAACCTCACCCTCCGCGCAGACGCAGAGGGAACCCTGTTGGTTCTATTCCATTTTCAAATACATTTTTGACTCGTGTCAACACATTAAACACCTATTAGGCACTATAGCTTCGGAAGATTAAAATATTTTCCACATTACTTTTAATTCTTTCAGTAATAACTCTACCATACACTTTACCAGGTATACTCAACAGACTTATTTCCCTATAATTTTTGCACTCTTTTGTCCTCTTTGCATTTATACAAAAGGACTATGCTTGCTCTCTGCCAGTCTCTCGGTACCTTACCCTCTTCCATACATTCATTAAATAAAAGCACCAACCACTCCAGAACTATATCCCCACTTGCTTTTAACGTTTCTGTCTTGATCCCATCAGTCCCAGCTGCCTTACCCCCTTTCATTTTACCCACTGCCTCATGAACTTCCCCCACACTCACAACTCGCTCCTCCTCATTCCTAGATGTTATTCCCCTTGCCCTATACACAAAATCACAGCTTGCCTATTTTCATCAACAGTTAAGAATTCATCAAAATATTCCCTCCATCTCCCCAATACCTCTAGCTCTCCATACAGTGTTTATTCAGTGTTGATTTTGTATGTTGGAGTTACTACTATGTATTTAAATAATTTTTGGCTATGGAATTGTATACGTACATGTTTGTTCAGTGTTTAAAACTGATTAGTTATAAAGATGCTGTCTTCTCTAATTTCTCATTAGTTTAATTTTTTCTTCCTTTGCAGGCATGTTGTCTTAGAAGATCATAATGCAAGTCTCAGTGTGATGAGATACCTTACGATGGTACATCAGAAGTTTCCAAAGGTGCATTTTAGTGTTAAATTTTCTTTATCTATTTTCTGTTATTGATTGTTTCTGCTAATTTGTGTTATGCCTGCCATCATCAGCACCTCCACAAGCCATGAAGGCTGTGGGTGGAAGGGAGTGTCAGTGTTAGGGGTCTGGTGAAAAACAATGGAGTTTCATTTAGGCAAGAAGCTTCAAGGTATGGATGATCAACTTCCTCTGTACTTTTGGACCAAGCAGGCCCAACAGTTTCAGGCTCAGCAGTTGCAGGCCCAACAAATACAAGCACAGCAACTGCAGGGTGAGCAGGTGCAACAGGTCCAACAAGTTCAACAAGTTCAGGTCCAGCAGATACAGCATGTCCACCCAGAACCAACTGATGGCAAATATACTTGTTTGGAATGTGGCAAGACATTCTCCAAACGAAGCAGTTTCGAATACCACAAGAAGACTCATACGGGTGAGAAACCTTTTCGGTGTGGAGTGTGTGGAAAAGCTTTCGCAAATAATCGTAATCTTGTAGTACACACTCGAATTCATACAGGTGAAAGGCCATACGAGTGCCAAGAATGTGGAAAGGCCTTCACACAGAGAAGTATGCTTACCGTCCATCTCAGAATTCATACTGGAGAGAGACCATATTTGTGCAGTGAGTGTGGGAAATCTTTTTACCAAAGTGATCATCTCACAAAGCATCGCAGGATTCACACTGGTGAGAAACCCTATTCATGTGATGAATGTGGAAAAGCCTTTTCTGATAGTAGTGCTTTGAGGCAGCATATAAAGAGACATCAAGAGGTAGGCCCATTTAATTGTGAGTATTGTGAGGAAGTATTTGATAAGAAAGTGTCATTTGATCTACATATGATGGAACACAAGGGCATTAAACCAGAAGAATGTGATGTGTGTGGTAAGCAGTTTCCATCTAAAGGACTACTTACAAATCACAGGAGGACTCACTTTAAAGAAAAAGCTTTTAAATGTGAACTTTGTGATGAGGAATTTATGAGGTTAGTGACTCTTAAAAAGCATGTGAAGTATGCACACGGCCATGGTACGTCAGGTAGAGTTCCACCAATATATGATGATAGACCAATTAGAAAACCCTATGGGGAGTCTAAGCCATTTAAATGTGATGAGTGTGATATGACTTTTACCACAAATGGCAAGTTTCTTGCTCATCAACAAACACATCGTCCAAATAAACAGTACAAGTGTGATGATTGCGGCATGTGTTTTGCAAAAAGCTATACTCTTGAAGTTCATAGACAATGCATACTGGTATATCACCTGTTATTCAACCTGCATCTTTAACAGCTGTAACAACTATTGCTTCTGTTATGCCTGTTTTAACAATACCTGCTAATGTGAATGTTCCTCAAACATCCAGCAAGATTACAGCCTATGTAAAAGTTCCACAGCGGCCATTAGCTGTCAAACGTGAATCTCGCTATGATGATCCCTTGGCTGTGGCCACTGCAGCTGCTCAGGTGACGCCAGACCTCGTAGAGAGCCTTACCATTCCAGAGCAGCATCAGCCATATAATTACCACTATTCTGTGCAAGGAAAAACAATGTATGCTACAAAGTTTCGCAAGTAATTTGACTTTGTCACTATTGTAGTGACTTGGTTAGGAATAATGTTAACCACTATGCACAAAGTTGACAGTAAACACTTACCTGAAACACTGATGCATTATATTGTGACATGTGCACCATTGTGACAGTTCTTTTGTATTGTTAGAATTAAGGAGAAAACCAGTGATTTTGAAACAACATTGCCAAATTTCAGTAGTTATAATAGTTGCTCGAGCTCAGTAGTTTAATATTTGATTTAATCCTCAAATTTTGTCATCTATATGTTCATTTTCTAACATCTAATTTAAAAATATGTATTAATGTGTGTTCAGGATAACTAATCAGTTTACTGGTAATTATTAAACTTAGTTTCTGTATAATACAGTACTGTACATATACATTTATTACCCATGCTGTAAAATGCTCCAGGATCTTTTATATTTTTAAAATAGAGTAAATGTGGATAGCAGCCCTTCAGAAGAGAAAGTAATAGTGATATTCTATGGATTAATATGATGAAATAGTATTTCTATAATTAAAACAATAGTGTATTTTATCTCTTCTGCATTGTTTGATAAATCAGAGCCTATATACAGATATGCAAATACGTACATACTATCTATTACCGTTGACACTCCTGTGAAGAAGTAGACAGCCATAACCTTAAGATTTACATTTGAATTAATATACAAGTTAAAAACACAAGAGATACATTTTAGAAACTATTAACAGTTCATATCTTTGTTACCCACATGCAAGAATAAACATTTTTTAGTTTGTGTGTGTGTGTGTGTGTGTGTGTGTGTGTGTGTGTGTGTGTGTGTGTGTGTGTGTGTGTGTGTGTGTGTGTGTGTGTACAGTATCTAGTCTTTCCACTGATACTGGTAATACTTGACCACTGGCTTATACGTTGAACCACTGGTATACTACCTTGCCTAGCTTTGTATGTACAGCTATAGTTATTCTCTATAAAATGTATTTTTTTTTTTAATATTTCCCATAAGAAATGTAAATCCAATTAATCCATTCCAGACGCCCAAAAATATTAACCAAAAAATACATTTTATAGAGAATAACTATAGTTTTACATTCAAACTAGGGCATATGAAAACCAGGGTTCCACTGTAATACCAAGTTTGCTTTTACATTTGCACTTACATGTTAGATTGTACAGATGTTAACCTGGATCATATTTATATTATACAATACATGAGAAATTTCATCTAAGAACCTTGTCTTTATTCAGCTGTCATTATCAAGAGTATTTACATGATTTCGGGTGAAAATTTGCTTACAGGTTAAGGTTTAACAGCTCTTAGATTTCCATCATAATTGCCAGATTTTAATACAAGTAGTGCAGTACAAATCTAGGATGTTTTAGATAGTTGGTTAGTGTGTGGGTGTACTAATTTCCTGATTCACAAAATCATAACATGATTGCAAGCAAACTGAATGGGTGGGGTTTGTACTCATGGCGAGTGACTTGTAAAACTCCAGGCCAGTGCACAAGCCACTTGGCTGAGTGGCTTACACATTGGCCTGGAGTTTTAAGACTTGCTCACCATGGGTTCAAACCTCACCTGTTCCATGATTTATTTCTAATTTCCTGGGACACTGCTGTGAGGCAGGTATTATGTTTCAGGTGATCAGTCTCAAAGTTCTGTATTTTCAAGTCTTTCCTCACTTTATTTTAGCATCCTGTTTTTCTGGGCGAGTTCTCCATGCCTTGACAGTAGGAAATGGGTTGATGGTGCTGGTGATGAGTTGAAAAGGGGTTATACTCATGATTGTTTTTTATAAATTATTTATCACTTGGCATTGCTATCATATTTCTTGTAAATTCAAACAAAATTTGAAGTATTACCACCATGTAAATTTGAAGCTACACTTTTATTCTGGATATATGTGGGGAACTTTATTGGAGTAATTTGGATGTGAATATCATTAGCACCTCCCACTTCTGATATAAGCATCTTAATGCATTGTTTCAATATCTGGTAATCTTTCAAGGACAGTACATTCAAATATTGGAGAGCTTGAGAAAGTATGATATTCTGTAGGTATCTCGATATGTTGGGCATTTTAAATTTTGATGATAAATGGTCCCTCATACTTGGTATAGTATATATTTTCTGTACAGCAGCTTGATGGATTTCTTGTCTGCAGAGAGTAAGTACTGTACTTTGAGGGAAAATTTCATACCCTGTTACTTAAATCCTTGAAACCTGTATAAAGTTACGTAAGTAAATCTTTGTATTGATGAAAAGACGGGTAGAAAGCCAGCTTTTATTGTGACATTTAATTCTTTGTAGAGCTTTATCATGTCAGTGGCTTGATAAAGCTGTACATGACGTACTCTGTGCCACTCTTCTTCAATACTGTTGATTGTATGCCTCTATATCCATGTGAAGGCATGCTGTACAAAATGTATACAATATGTATAATCGTAAAAGCTGCATTTTTTCAGAGGCTGTACGAGTAAAACTATAAATAATATGCATGGTGAAAGGTTATAGGGTACTGCTCAGAGTGCAACTTACTTTTGCTAACCAACAGGAATATGTAAACTGAGATATTTTAACCAATCATAAAGTATGGTGCTACTTGATTATGCCTTGAGTGAGGCACATTTACACATTTAGTAATGTTAAGTAATGTGCATCAGTCAAGGAAGATGATGCTAATTTAAAGTAACTTGTTTCTTGTTATAATTCAGTCAAATTTTATGATAGGCCTCATGAGGGTACATCTGAGCTATATTATTTTGTTTATCTTGTGTCAAGTTATATATACGTTAGTTACATGATACCATGGTTAGTTTTTTTTTTTTTTTTTTTTTTTTTTTTTTGCTTGTTTGGCTGTGTTTAATGTTTTTATATTAAATAACTGGTGAATAGGGATCATGAAAGGCAAGTGAAACTTATACTAAATTTTGTAATTAGTAAACAAAATTCTGTGTTCATGATGTGCATTTTTTGTAGCAAAATAATGCTAATGTGAATAAAAATTTTATGTACACTCTGAAATGATTAACCTTTTTTTTTAGATATAATATACTTCTTGACGAGTTGTGGAAAAGTTAAATTTTCAGCCAAAAGTATGACCATCACCTTGCTTTTCATGACTTCCTATTAAAGGTGGCTGATGCAAGGGGCCTAAAAAAATCTTCATCAGTCTAGTATTCTTTATTGCATTTGATTTTTCTGGCTAGTAGTAAAATCTTGGACAACCTCCATACCAAGTAAGATTACTTTAGAGAATACTTAGGCAGTGATGAAAAAAGGACTTCAAAAAGATTCAGATTCATTTATCATACTGTGCAGGAGATGGAGAAGATTAATCTTTAAAAACCATTCTTAAAACAACTTTCATCCATTTATTGGGTAAAAACTCCTTATGGCATATAGGTTAAGCATAGTTGTAGTTTCAATGCAGACAAATTTGTAGTTTGTGCATGAACAGAATGGCTAGGTATTTCCTCTTCCAGGAGGTATTTTGATGGCAGCAAAGGGCTCTTTATCAAAGGAATTGGAGCTATTCTCCCCTTTTTTGGATTAAACCTGCTGTATAGTCCTTGTGGCTTAGCGCTTCTTTTTTGATTATAATAATAATAATTGGATTAAACCTGATTATCTCTCGTTCCTCAAGTGCTCAGTGACCCCTCCAGGTTTAGCACTTTTCCTGGGATAATATAATCAGTAGTCTAGTAATGGCTTGCCAGTTCTATGATCGGCTGTTTGATCGTTTGTTCTGGAATTGATTTTTCATCTTTCATTGGCAGATAATCTTGTATATTAGTAGTTGAATGATTTAGCAACAATACTTGGAACATTTACTAATGAATTCAAATAGGAATGGGTGAATAGGCATAAAATAAGAAAGTAGTATAAGGTGAAAAGGCTATAAAGATCAGTAAAATAGAAGCTTAAACTTTGGAAGAAAATTGATGCTTTCTAAAAGTATGTGGCTAAAAAGTTTGTAAATTGAGAGAGGAAGTAAACAAAAACTTTGCTAATAGATGGGATTTATAGATGGAAGTAGTAGTAATGGATGATCCTCCCATGGGTTTAGTGCTTTCCATATATGCATTGTAATGATGGAAGACGCTTCAGAGGCTTTCTGAATATTCAAAAAGAAGGGCCAGCGCTGTATAGCCCTTGTGGCTTAGCGCTTCTTTTTGATTATAATAATAATAATCAAAACGAAGGGAATAATATAAATCTTGGTATTTTTTGGATGTGTACATTAATGAAAACTATCAAGAATCATTAGAAGCTGACCACTGATGTATGTCTCTTGAGCCAAGGAATTGGTTCTCTGTCCAAGGGAAAGGGTGTGCATTGATACTGGTAAAGAGACCTTGATCCAAGGATTTGGAGCTACCCCACCCTTCCCTCACATCAAACCTGATTACCTCATTGCACAGATGCTGGACAACCCCTAGGGTACAGTACTTCTTCGTGAGTATAATTGGAACTACTCTCCTCATTCTCAGATCAAACCTTATTATCTCCCACTCCCCAGGTGCTGTATGACCCCTACTGGTTTAGTGCCTCCCCCTGAATAAAATATGGTAAAATGCACGGAGATGGCACAACGTTAAGCAGAGAAAAGATTGCAACTTGGTAAGTGATGTGCAGAGATGGTAAGAGCAACTACAGTATTGTGAACTTCTTAAAATAAAAAACTTAATTAAAATTTTTATTTCTTTGTATAGTACATATACAATGTATAGTTTACCTATAATAATGTTAAACACAAAGACAGCAACTAGCATTCCTGAGCATTTCAGGCAGACTAATCCTAATGCTGACAGACTACGTACTTAGAACTAGACATGGGTTATGCCAGTCTATCTTTAATGTTAGAGGTGCTCAAAACTTTAAGGAGAAAGCAAATATGAATTAAAAGTTAAATGTATAACTAATATAATTAAAAAATAAATGTATTAAACTGACTTGGGCTGTATGATCTAGTAAATTCTTAATATAAGGCATCTCTCTACATTCTATTTTGGAAATAGAGAACAAAATTTGCTGCATCGGTCGATTCACAAACATCGGACAATGTTCTTTGTTTACAGAATTGTCAGGTATTGTTACTATCACTACAAAACGGTCTCTTCTCTATTCACTACAGTTGACATTACTGGCCACTCACTCCTCCTCATTAATAAGTCCTTTATATCGAAGGTTCACTTTATGTGGGTATAGTGCTTGTTTTTTAATATAATTACTGTAGTAATAAACTAAGCTGGATTTAAATATTTATATTAACCAAGATTATGATAGAACTATTATTTTTTTTTTTTTTTTTTCAACAAGTCGGCCGTCTCCCACCGAGGCAGGGTGACCCAAAAAAGAAAGAAAATCCCCAAAAAGAAAATACTTTCATCATCATTCAACACTTTCACCACACTCGCACATTATCACTGTTTTTGCAGAGGTGCTCAGAATACAACAGTCTAGAAGCATACACATATAAAGATACACAACATATCCCTCCAAACTGCCATATCCCAAACCCTCCTTTAAAGTGCAGGCATTGTACTTCCCATTTCCAGGACTCAAGTCCGACTATATGAAAATAACCGGTTTCCCTGAATCCCTTCACTAAATATTACCCTGCTCACACTCCAACAGATCGTCAGGTCCCAAGTACCATTCGTCTCCATTCACTCCTATCTAACACGCTCACGCACGCTTGCTGGAAGTCCAAGCCCCTTACCCACAAAACCTCCTTTACCCCCTCTCTCCAACCCTTTCGAGGACGATATTGAGGCTGATATTGACCAAGATTATGATAGAACTATAGATGTTGATTACCTATACACAGGTGGTAAACATTTATCAAACACTGTACTGTACATCAAGCCGTTACCTCAGTGCTGTCATCTCTCACCACCTCCATGCAACACTCAATGACCCTTATGGATTCAAGTTCCCCTCAAGGAAGAGGGGCTTTTAATCCAAGGAACTGAATTTATCTGACCCTTCCTTGAATCAAGCCTAAGTGCCTTCCATTTTCCAGCCACTAAATGACCCATGTGGGTTTAGGGCTTCCCTATTGATTAAAATAGCTATAATATTAGTACAGTTTTTATTTTATTATTATGTACCAATAAATAATAGTTTAAATAGCAATTTATATTTAACAAAATTTGTAGTTGTCATTATGTGTACATGAGAGCAGTGTTGTGTTCATCGGCTATTTCAGCATTACAGTGGACCCCCGACATTCGATATTAATCTGTTCCTGAGAGCTCATCGAATGTCGAAAATATCGAAAGTCGAATTAATTTTCCCCATAAGAAATAATGGAAATCAAATTAATCCGTGCAAAACACCCAAAAGTATGAAAGAAAAAATTTTACCACATGAAATATTAAGTTTAATGCAATAGAATAATTACAATAACAACAATAACAATAGATTAATAACAATAGAATTATTGACACTTACCTTTAATGAAGATCTGGTGATGATTGATGGGATGGGAGGAGGGGAGAGTGTGGATGGTGTTAGTGTTTAGAAGGGGAATCCCCTTCCATTAGGATTTGAGGTAGCAAGTCCTTTTCTGGGGTTACTTCCCTTATTCTTTTAATGCCACTAGGACCAGCTTGAGAGTCACTGGACCTCTGTCGCACAACAAATCTGTCCATAGAGCTCTGTACCTCCCATTCCTTTACGATTTGTCTAAAATGGGCCACAACATTGTCGTTGTAATAGTCACCAGCACAGCTTGCAATAGCTGTGTTAGGGTGATTTTCATCCATAAAGGTTTGCAGTTCAACCCACTTTGCACACATTTCCTTAATTTTTGAAGTAGGCACAATGGATTCCACAACTGGCATAGGCTTCTCAGGGTTAGCCCCAAATCCTTCAAAATCTTTCTTAATTTCCATACTAATTCTCACCCTTTTTACCACAGGGTTGGCACTAGAAGCTTTCTTGGGGCCAATGGTTACTTATTTTACAGAAACAAGCACCAAAAACAGTGATAATATGGATAATATGGAATGTACCGAATGTATCCTTAGATGCGCGCACACTGGCTGGCTTGTAAACACTGGCACACATGGGGCAGTTCAGGCCACACGTGGACACGTCTTGTACGAATCGTATCGAATATCGGGTTTTCCATCGAATGTCAGGTGAAATTTTTGCGTTAAAATGCATCGAATGTCCGATTTATTGAATGTCAATGCCATCAAATGTCGGGGGTCCACTGTACTTTTGTGTGTGAATGCATTTACTATGCTGTACATTAATTTCTTCCTGTTCAACTTAGATTATTCAGACATTGCAAGGAAAAATATATGCACTTAGTTCAATTTGTCTTTGGGATGTGCAGTTTTAGCTTTGATGTGTTGAGTGTTCATTTATCAGGAAGTGAAGTTTACGTTCGTCCCCTCGTTGATATAGGTATTTGTTTCTTTAATTTCTTATTATGTGCTAGCACTGTAGTCACCCATTTGTGGTTGTAGAGGTTTATTTTTTCAAGATCCTGGCCCTTGCCACTTTTCAGATTTTCTTCCTCCTAGTGTCGTGGGTACCGTCGTACCTCTTTTTAAAACTATGTATGGAGCCTGCTTCCACCACTTCCTCACCAAGATTATTTCACTTCCCTACCACTTTGAGACCGTAGAAATGCTTACTAACATCCCTGTCTCTCATCTGTGACAATTTCCAGTTGTCTTCCTGAGTTCCTGTTTCTCGCTTCTACCTTACCAGCTCCTCTGAGCATTGTGTATATCATCCCTGATTCTTCTGTCCTTCAATGACATTATGTCCAATTCTGGTGACCTCTCTTTATAGCTTGTGCCCTTTAACTCAGGAATGAGCCTTGTTGTATGCCTCTGCATTTTCTCCATTTTTTTAAAATGCTTTTTTGTCAGGTGCTAGTATGTACTGGTGCTGTCTACTCCAAGACTTACCTAAAGTATGGAATGACTCTTTGTTGAGTTTCCTGAAGGCGACTCCTAGATTTGCCAAGTGAGCATTGGCTGCAGAGGTTATTTGACTGATATGAGCCTCTGGTGTTATACTGGGCTCAATTTTTATCCCTAGGTCTTTCTCTTTAAGTGAAATCAGCTGCATCCATTTCCAATCTTCTTGCTCTTTCCCTAATCTTCAAGACCTTGCATTTACTAGGGTTGAATTCAAGCAACTACTTATCTGACCACTTGCAATTTATCAAGATCCCTTTGGAGTCTTTCCTTGTCCTCATTTGTTTTTATTCTCCTGATTAGTTTTACATCATGAGTAAACAGTGATATACAGTATGTGAATCAATCCCATCTGGAATATCATTCACATAAATCAGAAACAATACTGGTCCTAATACTGATCCTTGTGGAACCCTGCTAGTTACTCTTCCTCATTCTAACATATCTTTCCTGGCAGTCATTCTTTGGTTCCTTATCCTAAGATACTCTTTGACCCACTGGAGTATTCCTTGTTATTCCCATCTGAATCTCAAGTTTTTGGCCCAGCCTCTTGTGGGGTACAGTATCAGATGCCTTATTGCAACCTAAAAAATGCAATTCACCCAACTCTTTCTCATCGTACATCTGTTACTTTGTCACAGAACTCCAACAAGTTGGTAAGATAAGATTTGCCATCCCTAAACCCATGCTGTTTATTGTTTATATAATCACTTCTCTCCAGGTGTTCTACCAATCTCTCCCCTTTCCTGTCTTCTGGATCTGGTAACTGTCCTGTATCCATTGACCTATTGTAGATCATAGCTAGCTACCTCTTGCAGAACCCATGGTGACATTTTGTCAGGTCCCATTGCCTTTGATGTATCCAGGTCCACCAGAAGTTTCTTAACTCTTCTCTGTTGTGAGAGTGGTATCTAGTACATGTAGGTGCCTCCTGTTCTTTAATCTCTCTGGTATTGCCCTGGTTTCCATTGTGAATACCTCTTCAGATCATTTTATCAGCACTTCACAGAACTTTCTTCTTGTTCATGAGCTCTCCTCCTTCCTTCCTCAGTCAAATTACCTGATCCTTCACTGTTGTCTTTCTTATGTGGCTGTGAAGTAGTTTCAGATCATACTTGACCTTTGCTGTTGTGTCATTCTTGAAATGTCTCTCAGCCTTTGTCCTCACCCTAGCATGTTTGTTTCTGAGCAGTTTGCTCACTTCTCTGTTCTCATCTGATTTAATCTTTCTGTATTTATTTCTGTTCTTACACTCTTTTTTCCTCCCTGCATCTCTGGTTGAAGCATTTTCCAGCTATGTGCCCCATCATCTCATTTACCGACTTACCTTACAATTCACTGTCCCAGTCCACTACATTCAGGAAGTTTCCCAACCCTTAAAAATTGTTCCCTTCTAAAGTCTGGCTTTTTACACTCTCCACCTACTATATTTCCCTCTACCCTTAGTTCAGGACTGCATGATCACTAGCATCCAGAGGCCTCTCATATTCTATTTTATCTATGTCTGATGTGCTTGCAGTAAACACTAGGTTCAGTCTTGCTGGCTCATCTCTCTCTTGTCATATCCTTAATGTGTTGACTCAGAAAGTTTTCTCTGATCACCTCCATCAACTTCACCCTCAATATTTATAATCCCCCATATGGGTCCCAGTTCTCTCAATCTATTTCTCTGTGGTTGAACTCTCACATTATAAGTACCTTCACTATAGCACTAAATGTTCTTCTGGCTGCTTTTGCTGTGATGTTAAACATCACTTGGTTGTTTTGTTTATATTCCTGCCTTGCTATCCTATTATTAGGTGGTGGATTGTATATTATTGCAATTGCTACTTCGAGTCTCCCAGTGTTAACTGAGCACACTGTGAATTAGTTTTTCTCTAGTCTGTTTATTCCTCTTACCTTTTCAAAACTCCAGTTGTCCATGTATGTGAAATCTTAGTTTTCATAAAATGATTTTGTAGTAGCAAAATGTACCTTTGAAATGAACTACTAATAGTATGTAACAGAGCATCTTCAGAGATGTGCATTACCATTATGCTGCTAATAATTGCATTTTCTCTTACAGATAAATTGATGTTTATGGAGTTGAGCAGTCAAACTATTATTTCAACTATGAGGCCAACCATTCCTGATATCTAGCATTATGAGTCTATTATCTTCATCTCTATAATGAAGAAAGTTACTGTCCAGTAAGATGTCTTGAACTTGGGTATGGAAAAGTCTTCACTATGTCTCTGCCGCAGCAAGTCACTGTGCCATCAGTGTCTGTTGCAGTAGCAGTTTCGGTGTCTGTGCCTGGTGTTCATGTTTCAGTACCAACCCTTAATAATACAGTGAAAAATGATCAAATGAATGTGTATTTTTGGAATAAATTGCAGGAGAATCAAGATGCAAAACTTCAAGTTACAGAAGGTAAGTATGAATGCAGTGTGTGTGGTAAATCTTACACACAACGTAGTAGCTTTGAATACCACAAAAAGACTCATACTGGTGAGAAACCTTATCATTGTAGTATCTGTGGCAAAGCATTTCTTAACAAAAGTAGCTTAGTTGTGCACAATCGCATTCATACTGGAGAGAGACCTTTTAGGTGTGAGGATTGTGGCCGAGGATTCACTCAGCGCAGCATGCTTACTGTTCACCGCCGGATTCACACAGGTGAGAGACCTTACATTTGTTC